>OX328131.1:51738370-51764971 GCA_946811695.1 Gonocerus acuteangulatus
TTAGAATAGAGCCTTCTCAGCAGTAGTCAAAGAGTAAGTACGTTTTTCAGTACAAAATTGTATTGACTTATACCGATTAAGAATTATCCGTTTCTGTGTAAGTTGGCTACAGTCAGTTTCCTGTGATTAGTGATGCTAATCTATTCCATTTCTTCGAGATGTACGTAACCGCGCTAAGATGACGCAGTTCCTGCGAGTCGGACTTTTTTGCGTGGCAGGACGGACATATTACTCTTTTATATTCACCACAAATACTTTTATTGCAATAAAGACGTGTTTGGTTTTCCTTACTGTTCTTTTTCCGTCTATAGAAAGAACATTTTCCTTCTCGGAAAGTCTTTCTGAGCTTCAAGGAGTTGGTGTATGTTGGCTAGGAAGTGTACCTAGGATGCTGCAGATTTCATCTCGCAGTGTTTTAGGAATGAGGAGATTTTTCAACCTTTCATTCATGTGAGGTGTAACTAATAAAAAAGTCATGAAATAACTCCTTCACCTCTACATACACGATGAAAATGTTGTCACGTATACTACAAGGCGATGTCGTATCCGACACTCAAACTCAGTTTGCAACAGATATACGAGAATTACGAGGATGAATAGATGTAAGTGATTTTCCTTTCTTGTTTGTTGTCTAGAGGACTACTGATAGATAGGGTAATTCACAATTACATCCCTCAACCTGCGCCAAGATGGTCACTGTAAAAGAAATGGAAGGTGAGAAACGGAAGGTGTCGTATTCTACACCTACTTGTTGAAGGAGGGTTAAAGACATAAATTTCTTTGTTATTTTAAATGTCTGCCTCTACTCAAGATGAGTCATTGGCAGGTCGGTGAATTTTGTTTTTAAACATGTAATTTTATAGTTTTACAAAGGTCGATTGTCTTCTGTGTACTTTCAAAATTGTCCATTAATGCTTCTTGAAGGCTAAAGAACTATCACATAAGAAAACAAACATCTGAAATTCGTCAATCTATATATATATATATATATATATAAATCACGTGCCTGTTTATTCCTTATACAAATCCACACCGTTTGACCGATTTTGACCAAACTTTGCACACAAGTAGGTTTTGATACGGGGAGTGTCATAGGCCACGTCAAAAACTTTCAACTTTCCGTCTGTATATTTGTTCCTTATACAAATCCACACCGTTTGACCGATTTTAATCAGTCTTGGCTCACTGGTGGGTCTTGTTACGGGAAGTGTCATTGGCTAGGTCAAATACCTCTATTAGCTCGCTGCCTGCATGTTTGTTTCTCTACAAATCCACACTGGTGTAGTATGGCACGCCGAGGGACAGCTAGTTTAATAATAATGTGCAGAAGGTGGCCCGTTTGCCGTAAGTGTTGAGGCGTGAGCACATAACACTCCGTGTCAAAGGGTCATGGGTACGATTCCCAATAGGGGTGGCTTTTATTTAGAAAAAAAGAAAAGGCAGCAGCCCTATTCTGGCTAGAAAAGGGTGGTAACCTGTAGATAACCGGCCCTAAAATTCGTGGTTAATAATAAATCAACGTTAAAATTTCATAGATAAAATAAAAGTACAGAAAACTCACAGCATTGGTGACTGTAATAGTGTGCAGCGACCTGCAGTCCGAGTAGTCAGGAACCTGCCATCGTCCATGTCCCGGTTCCAGGAGGAGACAGAGCCTGACAGCAGTCCCGGAGTATCCTGGAGGACACGGTGCGGAAGCTTGGAGTCCAGGTGCGGTAGGTGGCCACACTCCAGCACCGGGACACCTGGATCCAGCTAGAGGACTGTCAACAACATCCAGTCTGGAGACAGCCTGTCCTGACCAGCTCCCGGCAGAACCCGAGCATGTGTACACCCCGCCTTTCTGGAACAAAGGGTTACAGATTAAAGTTATTAAATATGGAGAAATAAACTAATGTGATGATATCTACTAGCACCTTATGTATTACGGTCAATTGTCGCAGCATAGAATGTCGACCATACTAGAAGGACACAGTGTCGATCACACTAGAAGGACACAGTGTCGATTAAACTAGAAGGACACAATGTTGACTACACTAGAAGGACACAGTGTCGCCCACACTAGAAGGACACAGTGTCGACCACACTAGAAGGACACAGTGTCGACTACACTAGAAGGAAACAATGTTGACTACTCTAGAAGGGCACAGTGTCGACTACATTAGAAGGAATTGGTGTTGACTACCCTAGAAGGATACAATATCGACTACCCTAGAAGGATACAATGTCGACTACACTAAAATGACTTAGCGTCAACTACACTAGAAAGACTCAATGTCGACTACACTAGAAAGACTCAATGTCGACTACACTAGAAGGACATCATTTTGAATACACTAGAAGGGCACAGTGTCAACTACACTAGAAGGACACAATTTTGACTACACTAGAAGTGGGAGAGGTATACCTTGTCACTTAAGGAAAGCATAGAGGGGGCTTGATGTTACCAGTTCTACAACCCTCCTAGACCATGCTCTGCCTGGACACGGGACTAGGAGAGTGAGGACCGGCAACCCAGCAAAGCAGTCATTGTCTAGAGGCGCCTCCACCTTCCCCGCTACTTGTCCACAGCCAATGGACAAGTTATAACTCTCACATCATAGAATAGAAGGTTACCGTGTCTACTATACTAGACCGGTATAACATTTACAATCGTTGACGGGAAAATTTCGAATGTACTTGATGAGGCCGGCTTCGGTTTATATTGAAAAATAATTTAGTAATTACAGAAGGAAAGAACTAAACATCTCTACCGGCGTATTTCTGATAAAACAGCTAAAACAGTTTTACAGATCAGTTGTTTATACAATACTTTGCTACACAAAGTGGGGGAACAGTTGTCCAGTACTCGGATCTGGGAAATCTGTATTCGAAACTCTGCCACGATTGTATCTTCGAGAGTCGTTTTAGATAGTGAGAATTGGGGTCCCAGCCGCTAACAGGTACCTTCAAAGGGATAAATCAGGCGGCCACAGCATAGCACTGACCACACTATCTTCTTGGTAGGCTGTATGGTTAAGAATCAGACATCATACCCGTCTGAGCCCTGCTGATCTGTTACGGGTGTAATAGTCGGAGAGCCAGTAACCGAACGTTTCATGAAGTGTTTAATGCACCTTGAAATTTTGCTATAATGCGCCTCTTGGGTAGATAAGAAGGTATAAATGTGTTGGCTAGACTCACCGTGGAACACCAGGTACTGCGCATTGGGAAAAGGTGCAAAAAAATATTTCGCAAAAATAGAGTTTTATTCAGAAGAAAGTATCTTTAACGTAAAATTAGGACACTTTTACAATGAATAATAAATGAGGCAGACACTTTTAAGGGGTATAACATGTTAAAAAAGAAACTAAATTGTTTTTATTCTAATATTAAATAAGAGTTTTATTCACGCTGCCATTTAAACCGGAACAGCTGTACAAGATCATGTGAGCGTGAACCAATGAGAGCCCACAGAACAATCACAACTGAATAAAGAACTTCATTTAATGCAAAATAAAAACTTTGTACTTTCGGTTTTTTTAATTTGCATTTTAACCCCTTTAAAAGTGTCTGCCTTATTTATTATTAATTGTAAAATTGCCTTAATTTGCAATTTTAGCACTTTCCTCCGAAGGAAAGTAGCTATTGAGGTTGCACTCATGACGGAATTTTTGAACAATTTCTTCGAATCTTTACGTATCCTACCTAGTAGACACTGAAAATGACCCCAGTTAAAATTTATAGATATATATATACACATATATATATATATATATATATATATATATATATATATATATATATATATATAGTTATATATGTGTCCGTTAACACGATACCGGCCAGAGTTTTTGTTTCTTCCCCACGAAACTTGGTATATAGTATTCCTCAATCAAACGATTGAACGAGTTCGTTAACCAACAAAATCGGTCCATCCTGAGGGGGGGGGGGGTTACTCCGGAGCCAAAGTAGTTACTTGCTAATAACAGTCTTAATTTTTTTTTATTTTTCAACGAAACTCGGTATTCGTTCTGTTCAACTAAAGAGAAAAATGTGTTGTAAAAATAATCAAAATCGGTTGATTAGGAGGGGCGGGGGTTCACTCGGGACCCAAATTACTAATTTGCTCATACCGGTCGTAATTTCTGCTGCATTGCAACGAAACGCGGTATACGTCCTGGGTATATAATAAGAAAGAAGTGCTGTAAACATGAACTAAATCGGCCTATCCGAAGGGGGTATATACTTTGTACTATGTTTGAATTGAATTGAATCAGGTGTTCATAACAAATTCAAAAGAGCAGAACTATTTATGTTTTTATTTTATTTACCTATATAGGTTATTTTAAGCAAATTATTTGCAAGACACTACCCAATAATATACTATTTTTGGGCAATATTGTTTTGTACCTTTCCCCTATGCGCAGTACCTGGTGTCCCAAGGTATGTCCAGGAAACACATACTTACCTCTAACCAAGAGGTACATTATAGCAAAATTTCAAGGTGCATAAAACACTTCATGAAAAGTGCGTTACCAGCTCTCCGACTATAAGTATTATGGAACTACTTCATTATTTTTTGACTAAATACGAATCTAGGACACTATGCTGCTGTGCTCCTTTCGTATGCTCCCCGCGGCATGTAAATACAGGAAGGATGAAGACAAAGTAGTCTGAGAGACCGAGCTGGACATGGAGAAGCATAACCCCTAATCTCACTTCCAAACCAGCCAGTATGTGGGTGGGGCTTGGGAATTTAATGTTGGGCCGGGGACACGTAGCTAGGGGTGGATCTACGTTGAGGATTATCTCCAGCATCCAACATTAACATAGAGAATGTAACGCATGGAGTCCGCCACGCAAGATCTGCATAACTCAGCAGGGCGATGTATTACTCAGTCTTTCTGTAGAATGTGCTTAAAACAACGAAAATATATAAATAAATAATCGTATTGCACTAGTATTTCTAAAGTGACACAATTAAAAAAAAAAAAAAAATACTCAACTGAAAATGTGTCACTCTTGCTTATGTAGAGGGAATAGCATTAAGACAGGAAGAGTGACACAAGTGCCCTCTGGTGTACAAGCTCTGAAGCAAGGTTCATACAGTTTTGATGGTTGATAAAGATATGTCTTTCATAGTTATAACTGAAAAACACCGACTTTTGAGTTACGTTGCTTTAGAAATACTAGTGCGATATGTTTAGGAGTCCCGATGGGCGTGTGTGCTGATGGTCGTGGGTTCGATTCCTTATAGAGGTAGTGGTTTTTCTTTGGAAGAAAATCCCTATCCAGGCTAAAAAGGGAGTTACCCCATGAATAACCAGTGTTCTGAAATTCTGTATCAATCATAAATGGACTTCAAATAAAAAGTAAATAAATATTTGTTATAAACTGCATACAAAATTATTAATATCTAAGGTGAAGTTGAAGGTGGGTAAGCATCAATGGGTACTTCATATAACTAGCTGAAGTTGTTACCCAAAATTGTTTAAAATACTAACTTATATTTGCGACGTTTCGAACCTGTTTAGGTTCATCTTCAGGCATCTACAAAGTAAAATAAAACCAAGAATAAGGGGAATAGTATTCCTATGTCACCGTACCAATATAAATAAAATGGGTAATAACCCATATACTAGAAGGCGCAAATAACCTGGTAGTTGAGCTTAAAACCCCATATCCTATCCTATAATTAGCTAAATATTGAAAGGGTCTCACCGTGTTTCCATATTAAATCTGCACTGGCGTCTTTCTTGACTTTGATGTATTTATTTTATTTCTAGTTCCTAGAAATAATTTTTCGTCAATTATCAAACCTCAAACTGTACTCGTTTTGAGGGAATAAGGGTTGAAACCCCAAACTTCAAAGTCGTTTTTCTATGAAACTAAACTAGATCTTTAAATAAAACCAACGTGAATTGAAGCTATTAATTAGGTGTACCTTGCGAATCTTTTTCATAATTTTCGGACCACTTACAAGATAAGAAAAAAAATTGTGAAGATTTGAAGGGGGTAGTTAGGGAAAACCGCCCTTCAAATCTTCACAATTTTTTTCCTTATCTTGAAAGTGGTCCGAAAATTATGGAAAAAATGCGCAAGGTACACTTAATCAATAGCTTCAATTCACGTTGGTTTCATTTAAATAACTATTATAGATTCATAGAAAAACAACTTTGAAGTTAGGGGTTTCAACCCTTATTGCCTCAAAACGAGTACAGTTAGAGGGTTGATAATTTACGGAAAATTATTTCTAGGAACTAGAAATAAAATAATGTCATCAAAGTCAAGGAAGACGCCAGTGCAGATTTCTCATGGAAACACGGTGAGACCCTTTTAAAATCCTAATAAATTTCCCTACAATAATAGAATGAAAAAAATTTGCAGACAGAGAGAGAGAGAGAGAGAGAGAGAGAGAGAGAGAGAGAGAATGCTTGATTTGCGCCCAGCAGGGTGGGAGATGGTAATTGCCAAGAGGTGGAAGGAAGTTTGACCATTAACGAACTCAGCCGAGCTAAACTCAGTGCTGCTTTACCCACGACTCGGGGCTAGTTCCGGAGTCCTTTGCCGCGGAGTTTACCGCGGAAGGCGATGTATGCAGTTCCTTGATCGTCTTGCAGTTTCCGGATTATGCCTGGATCCTGGAAACTTATGGGGACGAACTTGAGAAGCAACTCAGGATATTTGATGATACTGTCTTGGGTGCATAAGCATTCTTTCTGGGGTATCTATAGGTTTCCACTCCGTTATAGAATCCTTGGACCAAAGACATAGCGCCAAAACTTACTTTTCCTACCGGTCATTTGAATTTAATTCGAAAGTCAAATAGAGAAAAAATATGAAAAATATCATTTATAAATTAATTTCCTGGGAGGCAGTGCGGGTCAAACAAACTACGTGTTTGGAATCAGGGACATCAAAAACCTACTTCATGATTTTTTTCAGATTTTTCCTATGCTTTTTTTCTCTCTTTGACCTACAGATGATCTCTAGGAAAAGGCGTAAAGGTAAAACAAAACCACGGATTTGGACTCAAGGACCTCAAAACATATGCATAAATGTTTTCACATCTTTCGTACGGTTTCATCTCTGTTTGACATTCAAATGACCTTGAATCTGATGTGATGCATGTTGAACAACCCGCTCATCGTAATCAGCGACCCATAAACCCTATAAGGACCATACCGCTTTCAGTGTTTTTAGCACTTTCCTCCGAAGGAAAGTAGCTATTGAGGTTGGACTCATGACGGAATTTTTGAAAAATTTCTTCAAATCTTTATCGATCCTACCTAGTAGACACCGAAAATGACCCCCGTTAAAATTTGTATATATATATATATATATATATATATATATATATATATATATATATATATATATGTGTGTGTGTGTGTCTGTAAACACGATAGCGGCCAGAGTTTTTGTTTTTTCGTCACGAAACTTGGTATATAGCATTCAATTAGCAAACGATTGAACGAGTTCGTTAACCACCAAAGTCGGTCCACCAGAAGGGGGGGTTTACCCCGAACCCATAACACTAATTTGACTATGTCAGCCGTAATATTTGTTATATTTCAACGAAACTTGGTATTCGTTGTGTTA
The DNA here is from genome assembly GCA_946811695.1 of Gonocerus acuteangulatus. Classification (NCBI taxonomy): domain Eukaryota; kingdom Metazoa; phylum Arthropoda; class Insecta; order Hemiptera; family Coreidae; genus Gonocerus; species Gonocerus acuteangulatus. The sequence goes on from OX328131.1 coordinate 51,745,955, forward strand.
ATATAGAGAGAAAATTGAGATATAAAAATGAACTAAATCGGTTCATTAGAAGGGGGGGTTTACTCCGGACCCACAATACGAATTCGCCACTACCAGCCGTGATTTTTGGTATATTTCGACGAAACTCGGTATTCGTAGTGGTAATCTACAGGTAAATATGTGTTGTAAAAATAAACTAAATCGGTTCATTAGGAGGGTGGGGTTTACTCCGGACCCACAATACCATTTCGCCACTACCAGCCGTGATTTTTGGTATATTTCGACGAAACTCGGTATTCGTAGTGGTAATCTACAGGTAAATATGTGTTGTAAAAATAAACTAAATCGGTTCATTAGGAGGGGGGGGGGGGTTTACTCCGGACCCACAATACCATTTCGCCACTACCAGCCGTGATTTTTGGTATATTTCGACGAAACTCGGTATTCGTAGTGGTAATCTACAGGTAAATATGTGTTGTAAAAATAAACTGAATCGGTTCATCAGAAGGGGGGGTTTACTCCGGACCCAAATTCGTATTATACTCATACCGGTCGTAATTTCTGCTGTATTGTAACGAAACGCGGTATACGTCGTGGGTAACTCATGAGAAAGAAGTGTTGTAAAAATGAGCTGAATCGGTCAATCGGAAAGCGGGGGTTTAATTTGTAATATATTTCAACAGAAAAGCCCGCCAGACGTAGGCTCACAAAGCCTCCGCAAGGAGCGCTTTCTACCACTAGAGAGACTGTATCCTGTTCCTGCGTTAGATCAAAATACGATAATATGAGTTTTTTTGTATTTATTACGTAGTGTAATAGGTACCATGTGTAAACATAACTCTGGAAGCAAATTAATTTTTGATCAGTTACTCATTACAAATTTATAAGAGAACTATTCATGTTTTTATTTTATTTATGTAGGATATTTTAAGCAAATTGTTCTGGAAAGCAGTCTACACTACCCAAATTCTGAGGAAAGTGCTTAGTTATGCAGCTCCTGCGTGACGGACTTTTTTAGATCAAATTTTGACCTTTGTAAATTTATTGGGTGTAATAGCGTTTTAGTTCGCTAAATATTTAAGGTTCTAGATTGTTAGTATTCCAGCCCCCCCTCCCCAAATTCTTTCCCATATACCCCCTGCTTTCGGGCCATAGTACTCATCGCACTATCTCAAAAGTCTATTTTATTCTAGCTTTAAATTCAGTAGATGTCACTATATCAAGGTTAAAAACATCATTAGTTCATTAGCGAAGTACGGACCACACTATCTCCGTGGTGCACCATATTGTAGTTTTAAATGTTATTAACATTTTACCTTATCAAGTAAAATCTTCCGTACATCGATACTCACAGAGAAAGAAAAAACTTTATTTTAACATAGAAAATTTTCCAAGTAAATTGGATTGCTTCCCACACAACCTACTATTCAACGTGTAGGCATAAAGAAAAGGTAAATATGTAAAAAAAATAAATAAATAAATATTTAGGTTTGAATTATTGCCAGGAAATCAACAAAAATTGTTTCAGGTATGGTTCTTAATTGTTCTTCGCTGATTTTCGTTTCCTTGAGGAAAGCTGCCGTCTGCATCGAGATGGTGCCTCTGGAACGGAACCACAATTTATTCTCTTGGTCAATAACACCATAGAATAATAATAATAAGAAATATATTAGAATAATAAAATATTATTGTAAATGAATTACCTACTTGAATATTGAGAAGCTTGAGTATGCTTCCGTCTGGATACAGATCTTCCCAGAACTCTATTTCCGTGTTCATCGGGAACAATGCCTTGTTCTTGGTCCAGTTGTATCCCAGCTTCCTCCCTTTGGGCTTGTTAGGGGTGAAGCAACGGATGGTCAGGTTGGAACCCTAAAAATAGTTCATCATATCTAAAATATTGTTATTATAAATAGGTCACAATTATTGGGTTATAGTATTTAACTCCATGGTGGGGCTAAGTCCAGGCCTGGAAGCATTGAAAAAGTAGGGGGTCAGGGAAACGTAATCGAAATCCCCTGAATCCTTTAATAAACAAACGGCGATAAACCTTTAATAAACAAAACGAAAAAGTTGATCAGGCAGCAAAAGTAGCTACTACTGAAGGAGTATCATTTTACCAAGTACCAAGGAATGACGTCGTTTCTTATATTAAAAGTCAAATCAAATCGTCCTGGATCTCTAAATGGTATAATATCAGAGAAAACAAATTAAGGGAATAAATCCCTGTGCCCTGGAGGACTTCCTCTATAGTGGATAATAGGAGAGCAGAGGTGGTCCTTGCTCGGCTCAGGATAGGCCATACACGATTGACGCATTCTTATCTAATGTCGAGGAATGAAACACCAGAGTGCCCAGCTTGTGGTGTCGTAAATTCCATCAAACATATCTTCACTGAATGCCGTGCCTACGAGAATGAAAGGTCTCTATTTGAGCTCTCGGGTAATTTGAGTGAAGATATGGGTGATAGCCCGACTAAGATCAAAAATGTATTTAATTTTTTAGAATACACACAACTTCTAAATAAACTATGATTGTTGTGGCACATGGCCCGGGGTTGAAGTAAACCGAAACCCCGACACCAAACAGAAATCATTGCTCAAGGTACTTAAATTAACTATCAAAAAATATTTAAATTAAGTAACATAGGTTTAAAAATTCTAATATTCGATAATATATCATTTTGAAGACAATAATTTAATCACATAAAGGCTTAATAACAACTATTACAACCATAAATTTATAAAATAAAATTCCAAACTTTATTTAACATCTGTGGCGTTAATATCCTAAAAGGGTGGTACGCCTTAAGAAACAAAAAAAAAAAAAAAAAAAAAAAAAAAAAAAAAAAAAAGGCGACCATCTTGGTAAGACATAGATTCCAATGGCGTTTCTTTCATTGTTCTCAGTTTTCCCTTATAAAGTGCATTAAATAAGTTTAAAGTGTATTTTGGATGGGAACCTTTTCTGTACAGAATTTAGAAAGCTCTCTTATAATCGGAAGGTGACTATTAGAAACCTTACTAAACCAGATACAAAACCCCGTTCAAAAGAGCAAAACTAACAATTCCGAAGATTCTAGTCCTTATTCACTCCGATTGGCCTCGCCCCATCTAAAATTACATCAGAACCTTTTTTGCAGGGAATGTAGCAAGCTTTGAAATGGCCATCTTCCACTTACCAAGATTTCTCAACCGTTTTCTAGACATTTTAGAAAATATACCAAGATCCGAAAACTTTCCATGTCTATTAATAATTTATTTTCCCCTTATACTTCCTTAAATTCAAACGAGACCAAAATTTAAACATCTTAGATTAGACGAATGTCAAATTTGTGGAACAAGATTCAACTGAATCAATCGTTTCGGAATATCTAAATTGAAAATAAGTTTTTGTTTTTTTTAATTCATTTATTTATGAGCACCCGCAACTAAAGTGATGTGATCGAAACAATTATACAGATACATTTCTAGTTAATTAAAAAAAATACATTGTAAATTCTTGAGAATAACAAATAAAATACATTGGAACAAGTCAGTTCATGTAGTTACAAATAAGGTCCTGAAAGAAGGTGTAAAATAAGAAGTTGTTTAGCACTGTTGTTGATACTCTGAATAAGGTATATACAAGATTTGATAAAGAAAAAAATTACTAAGCAACGTAAGAATCGGGAAAACGAGAAAGGCAGTAACTCTTGAGAGGGGAAAATGTATTAGTAACAGAAAAGGTGAATAAATAAGTAGAGAAGAAAAAAAAACATTAATAAAATAAAATAAATAAAAAATAATATTAAAAAATTAAAAATAAAAATAATAAAAACAAAAACGCCTGTTGAGCGTTTCGGTATTAAAATTGATTCCGAGACACGGGTATACTTGTAGTATAAACACAAGAATACTTGTAGTATAAACACAAGAATACTTGTAGTATAAACACAAGAATACTTGTAGTATAAACACAAGAATACTTGTAGTATAAACACAAGAATACTTGTAGTATAAACACAAGAATATTATTGTGTAAAGGTTAGAGATGAGGATTCATTAAAGTAAGAAAGTTATTATTTTTTGAAAACAGTATGCTTGTTAAATTTTATGGTGTATGTTAAAGAAAATAAGTTTGGAAAAGTATTTGCATTAATTTTTCTCGTAAACGGTTTCAGATATCGCTTTAAAAATGGTTTTATTCATTTTCCTTGGTTAAGAAACCTGTAAAAAGAGTTCCTACAAGTAAATGAACTCGAAAAAGCAAGCGTTACGAATTTATTCCGCTCGGAAATGGAAAACCCATATTCCGGTGGACGGATTCGGATATTTAACAACCGAGGACATTCAAATTACATTAAAAAAAAGTCCGTTGTTAATTTACAATCATATTGAGTAATTACAATTTCTGCGCGTCACTTGTCATAGTAAGATGGCCGACTTTATACTTACACATTTTTAGCAATTGAAGATTTAAAACTCTCACTCCACTATTTAAGAACTGTTTGGCTGGGAGAAACGGAAAGATGGAGAGGAGGTGAAAGGGAGAGATAGTGAGAGCGCAAGCAAAAATAGTATTTTCAAGGAAATCATTTTACATGGTTTTACAGGGACAGACTGTAAATACAATTTTACATAAATTGTGATGGAGATTTAAATGTAATGTAATTAAAGATGGAATGGTTGGGATTCGGCTAAATAAACCTCAATATGATTTTGTTTTAAAAAATCTATATTTCGGACGTTTCGGCTACTCATTGGTAGCCTTCGTCAGCTAAAATGACAAAAAAAGAAATTAATACGGAAACAAAAAAATGTTTATAATTGTGATAGGTAACAAAACTATAAATACAATTAACATATAAAAGAACATATCGTCTTAAATTCTTAGAATGAGTAGAATGAAAAAATAAATAGGTACAATAATTGATTTTAATAGTAATTAGTAACATTAATTGATTTTACAAAGAAATAAGAAACTACATACCAATGACAAATATAGTAGCTAATAGTAACATTAATTAATTTTACAAAGAAATAATCTTATTTCTTATTCTTCTTAGTATCTAATTTCTTTGTAAAATTAATTAATGTTACTATTAGCTACTATATTTGTCATTGGTATGTAGTTTCTTATTTCTTTGTAAAATCAATTAATGTTACTAATTACTATTAAAATCAATTATTGTACCTATTTAATTTTTCATTCTACTCATTCTAAGAATTTAAGACGATATTTTCTTTTATAAGTTAATTGTATTTATAGTTCTGTTACCTATCACAATTATAAACTTTTTTTTGTTTCTGTATTAATTTCTTTTTTTTGTCATTTTAGCTGACGAAGGCTACAAATGAGTAGCCGAAACGTCCGAAATATAGATTTATTAAAACAAAATCATATTGAGGTTTATTTAGCCGAATCCCAACCATTCCATCTTTACTTATCACCTCGACGGCTAACTATCTAATCATCATAAATGTAATGTAGTTTTACAGAGGGTTATATTCTTAGTATTTTCTATAAATTTTGCCGTACATGTTTATATTATTGGTAATTGTAATTAGGGTAATTTTGCGAAGACTACATCCAGTTACTTTTGAAGTAGCACTAGTGATTTTTATCAGTGATTCAACGCATGCGTATAACTCCTTTGCCTTCCTATTGGAGGATTCCGAAGAGGAATGGTATTGGTTCTTGCTGGGAGTAAACTAACCTTCAACAGTGAATTGGCGTTTGTTTGTGAAAAAGCTCTGTTTATGTTAGTGAGACAAACGGGTCTTTACAATTAGTTCTCGATGTTCCTGACAAAGAAAAAGCGTTTGGTTTCTTACTCGCAAAAATTAATAAAATTCTATTAATTTTAGCGAGTTGGATTGACTAGAGGTTTGATATCTTTTTGAGCGAGCGAAGCGAGCGGAAGCGCATAGCACGTATGCCCATAAAGCTAAATAAATCCAAAAAGTCCGACTCGCAGGAACTGCATCATCTTAGCGCGGTTCCGTTCTTATCTCTAGGCTCATTTAAAATGATTAAAATAGAAGCTGTTATTATTTTGGGTCCACATTTCTAGAAAACATGAAGATTAGATAGTTAGCCGTCGAAGTGATAAGTAAAGATGGAATGGCTGGGATTCGGCTAATGAAACCTCACTACGATTTTTGTTTAAAATCTATATTTAGGACGTTTTGGCTACTCATTGGTAGCCTTCGTCAGCAATGAAAGTGCCGGGAGGCAGAGGAGGACCAACGTTGACAGTTCCATCTTAACTTTTAAGAAAGGTCTTATTTACGATCTTACCTGGATACCCTTCCAGGGTATCCAGCCCTAGGAAGGACCCCGCTAGGCATTTGAAAAGCTATCTTGGAAATCCATATCTCTAAGATTAAATTGTTTTTCTTATTTTTCTTAACCTGATTTATTATCAAATACATTATCCAACTATAAGCAGTTAAAAAATAACAAGGAATAAAAACAGACAAAAAAGTCCGACTCGCAGGAACTGCCTCATCTTAGCGCGGTTCCGTTCTTATCCCTAGTCTAATTTCGAAAGATTAAAATAGAAGCAGTTATTATTTTGTTAAGAGGAGATCGTTGACCGTTGATGATGCAAGGTAGGGATTGTCCGGGTTCGGTCACTGCTACTTAATAATACATACCCCATATGTGTATGTATGTGGGCATATATATGTACATATGTGTGCGTGTATATGTGTATGTGTATATGCATATATATAAATATATATATATATATATGTTAGGTATATTTACATAGATATGTGCATATATTAGTGTTAAATATGTCCTACTTGTATTTACAGCCCTGATGAAGGCTTGAAGTTCAAGCCGAAACGTCGGCACAATAAAACCATTTTTACGATAAAAGTAGCAGTGACCGAACCCCGACAGTTATTGTTTTGGTTCCAACAGTCTTGAAAGGTAGGATTTACAATCTTACCTGGAAGGGTCGGCATCACTAGAAACATTCCCGCTAGTTACAAGGTCTTGGAATCTTGGAACTCTATATTTCTAACAATAAATTGTTTTTGTTATTTTACTAAACCTGTTTTATTTTCGAATACATTATCCAACTATAAGCAATTAAAAAATAACAAGGAATAAAAAACAGACAAAAAGAACAGTTCGAATAAGCGAAATCAATTACTTTAAAGCTTTAAGCTCTTATTTCTCCGATTGTCATCGCCTAATCAAAACTTTCATTAGAACCTTTTATGTAGAGCATTTAATAAGCTTTCTAATGGTATTCTTCCGTTTACCAAGATTTTCAACCGTTTTCGAGATATTAATGAAAGTTCCCAAAATTTACATAATTTCTAGCAACAGAAAATTGGTCTCATTTTTCATATCCTGTTTTACACACAAAATTTTCCGAACATAAGAAATTACAAAAATAAAAAGCAAAAAAAAAACAAAGGGAAAGAGACAAAAATTACAAAAAGAACGACAAAAACCCGTTCTTAAGAACAAAACAGACGTATTTGAAGTTTTAAGCACTTATTTCTCCGATTGACATTACCTAATCAAAAATAGTTTTAGAACATTTTTTGTAGAGAATTTAGAAAGCTTTCAAATAGTTTCTATCCACTTACCACGATTTCCCAACCGTGTTCGAGATATTAATGAAAGTATACGAAGTTCCCAAAACTTTTCTTGTCTGTTCATAAAATATTTTATTCTAACCCTTCCTTAACTCCAAACGTAACAAAACTTTCAACATATTAGTTTTAATGAAAGTAGAACATGCAGATAATGTTTCAACTGAATCCCGTAATTCTAAGTACCCAAACCAAAAACGGTATTCAAAAATTATTTTTCCAATTTTCTCGAAAACGGTTAAAGTTATCGCCTTGAAAATGGTTCCATTCGTTTTCCTAGCCCAAGAAGCCTATAAAAAGAGTACTTACAAGCTTATGAACTCAAAAACGTAAGCGTTACGATTTTTTTGCGCGAATTTCGCCCCAATACAATCTTCCAGTGGGCGGATTTTGCTGGTTAAGGAACTTGACCTTTCAAATTGGACGACGGATTTTTGTACCAAGTTTCATCAAAATCGGACCATCAGGGAAGCCAGAAATGAGCGAACAGACAAATATATATATATATATATATATATATATATATATATATATATATACAAATTTGAACTATCATCATTTTCGGTTTCCAGAGGTTCTGAAACGCAAAATTTTCTAGTCGGCACTTCCGGATTGTTTCATTGTATCAACCCTATAAGCGGGGTTCCTCCCTATGAGGGAGGGAGGAACCGCGCTAAAAAGACCAGTTCGAATAAGCGAAATCAATTACTTTATAGTTTTAAGCACTTATTTCTCCGATTGACATCGTCTAATCAAAACTTTCATTAGAACCTTTTTTGTAGAGAATTTAGTAAGCTTTCTAATGGTACTCTTCCGTTTACCAAGATTCTCAACCTTTTTCGAGATATTAAGGAAAGTGTACAAAGTTACCAAAACTTTTTATGTCTGTTAATAAAATATTTTATTATAACCCTTCCTTAACTCCAAACGTAACATAAATTTCAACATATTAGTTTTAATGAAAGTAGAACATGCAGAAAATTTTTCAACTGAATCCCATGATTCTAAGTACCCAAACCAAAAACGGTATTCAAAAACTATTTTTCCAATTTTCTCGAAAACGGTTAAAGCTATCGCCTTGAAAAAGGTTACATTCGTTTTCCTAGCCCAAGAAAGCCTATAAAACGAGTACTTAGAAGCTTATGAACTCAAAAACGTAAGCGTTACGATTTTTTTGCGCGAATTTCGCCCCAAACACCATCTTCCAGTGGGCGGATTCTGCTGGTTAACGAACTTGACCTTTTAAATTGGACGACGGATTTTTGTACCAAATTTCATCACAATCGGACCATTAGGGAAGCCAGAAATGAGCGAACAGACAAATAATAACTTTTTTCGTAGTTGAGAGAGAGAATTGATTTTGATTTTTATTAATAAATATTGCTTGCCATTATCTAATATGAATTATAACCGTAGATAACGAGTCAAGTAGTAATAGCAAACCAGCAAAGAACCTGTAAGCTAATCAGTAGGCTTTTCAGCGAGTACGAGTAACTGTTATAAATCACTACTGCTACTTCAAAAGTAACTGGATGTGGTCTTGTAATTGTAACTGTAAAAATACCCTTGTAATTATAGTGGGATATGAATGGTAGCGTACTTACTTTCTGTACGGTTGAAGTCATTGGTGCAACAGTAACGTGCAAAGGTTGCACCACCTGAAGTTGCACAGACTTGCACTGCTGTACTCCCCAATCAACAGCTTGACAGGTATACTCCCCTTCGTCCAAAGGATCAGCTGATTCAATCAACAGCTGAGAAGTCCTGTCTTCGCCGGAACCAACTTCCTGTTTTATGGACATCTTCCTGCAACACAGAATATTATGCAGACATTGTTCATTAATCGTTAAGGTGCATCTACATTGGTCCCGATCCGATCCGATCGGATAGCCACCGACTGCCGGAAGAAAAACAAACACAAGCATCTCGATGGAGGTGCCTACTTTGGCCCCAATCCGATCCTTATGACTACCGATTCTTGTCCATTCGAACTTATTTGATACTGTAGAGGTATCTCATTCATGACCATACGGCACACTAGGGAGATAGTGTGGTCAGTACTACGCTCCGGCCGCCAGATTTTCCCCTTGCCGCTTCGACTGCTAGTCATTAGCACTAAGTCCTCCAGCATATTAGTCCAGTGCTCTACCACTGAGCTAACCTCGCCCCCTGTGTTTCTAATAAGAAAATAAATGTTTCTACTATGGCACCTGTGTCTGGATCGCTTGATATTTGCCAGCAAGGGTTTACATATTTTGAATTTATTTTATAATTCGATACTTATATATGCAATATTAAAAAGGTTATTATTATTATTATTATATCCTTATATAATAAGCTTTTTTTCAAATACATAAGTGACCGCTTCTAACTGAATTCTCTAATCCGACTGTACCCCAGTCCCGACGACGCCGGCAGAGTCTACTGTATGTATGTGTGTGTATATATATATATATATATATATATATATACAGTGGAACATGGATAATTCGAACTTCGATAATTCGAAATCGTCTTTAATTCGAATATTTCTCTCGGTCCCTAGAATTTAGGGCATAAACAATGTAAAAAAATCGTGGTTAATTCGAATAAAATTTTGGATAATTCGAAGTTTTCACAAGTCTGTGCCTCCAAGTGGGACGGAGGCGGACAGAGAGGCAGTCGATCTTAATTATCTAGAAAATATAAGGATATTAAGGATAGTAAGACATGGATGTAGGGGATCCTGGACAAGAAGCGCGGCGGTCACATAGTCTAGTTGGACTCAGGTGGGTCGCGCTTCCACCCTTCCAGGGGTTGTTATAGCTACATCCTGTCGTTTTATCCTAGAATTCTCTCCCAGCATCATTCCGATCTTCATTTTGTATTAAGATGTAACTCAATCCGTGCCTAGATCTGTTGTATTGTTTGTGCCTTGAATTTCTGCTGAACAGTGCAGTTCAGTGAGTTGTTGATTTAAGATGTCGAAGCCTAAAAGTTATAAAACTTTAACGTTGTCAGAGACATAGCTGCGATCAAATAAGTTTAAAAAGGAATAAATCTGAAATTGCCAAGGACTTTGGAATTCCTCCTAACACTTTACCAAAAAATCATGAAAACGACTTTTTTTTCAAAATAATAGACTTTTATTTTTACTTTTTTGATCAATTATTTATTACTTATGTACGTAATCATCAATTTATGAAATGATTCTTTTTATTTAAATAAAATATGAAAATATGAATTTCGATTTTTAGCCCTTAATTTTCAAACTTTTGTAATTCGAAGTTCAGATAATTCGAACTTTTTTATCGGTCCGTAGGGGTTCGAATTATCCAAGTTCTACTGTACATATATATATGTATATATCTGTGTGTGTGTGTGTGTATATACATATATATATATATATATATATATATATATATATATATATATATACATATATATATATATATTTTTACTATTTATTGTTTGTACGCCCTACACGTTTCGTGGCCTTTATGCCACCTCCTCAGGGGCCATTACATCCCTATGTGTGGATAGCTCGCCACCCATACTAAGACTTACAAACAATAAATAGTACAAAGAGAATTGGAGTACTATTCTTTTGACCTTGGCCATATATGAAGAATAAATAATTATACGTAAATAAAGGTCAGAAATACGCGGAAAATAATATATATATATATATATATATATATATATATATATATATATATATATATATATATACTCCCCTATACATATACATTGAGTTGTCCTGAAAATAATACAAGATATAAGTTTCTTTTATGCTTGGATATTTCTGTTACTAATTTAATTGCTTGTTATAACAGGCATACCACAATGGTTGAACGGAGCCTGATCTTCTCCCCTCGTCCAAAAGTTATGGCGGAATCACCCCTCCCCCCCCCCCCCAGAAGCATCCGGTGTGCATAAATTAGTGAAACCACAGTTTGGGGAACATTAGCAACACTTTGTCGTAGGCTTAACTTACTCTCTAGCAGATTAACTCTCTGGATAAAGCTCTCCTTTATCTTGTTTACACTCTATATATTATATAATCATCATATAATTTGAATGAATGAAAGCATTATAATATGAAAACAATACTTTATTCTTATGGGACTTCGTCCCATAAGAATAAAAATAAATACCAAATAAACAATAAAAAAATTGGGTCTTTTTGCGAAGACCACATCCAGTTACTTTTGAAGTAGCAGTAGTGATTTATAACAGTTACTCGTACTCGCTGATAAGCTTACTGATTAGCTTATAGGTTCTTTGCTGGTTATCTACTACTTCTTGACTCGTTATCTACGGTTATAATTCATATTAGATAATGGCAAGCAATATTTATTAATAAAAAGGTTAATATGATCAAAATCAATTCTCTCAACTATGAAATAAGTTATTAAGCTTTAAAGTTGACTGTTTTGCAGGTTATGAAGGATAACAAACAACGTTATTTGTAAAAAAACATATTTTATTCCTTTTCTCTCTCTCTTTTTTGGATATTTTACATTTATTAGGCATTACATGCTATGCGTTTCCGCTCGCTACGCTACGCTCCGCTCGCTCAAGAAAATATCAAAACCCTAGTCAATCCAACTCCCAATTAATAGAATTATATTAATTGTAGCGACTCTAGTCTATCCAACCCGCTAAAATTAATAGGATTCCATTAATTTTTCCCAGTAAGAAACCAATCCCTTTTACTTTGTCAGGAACATCGCGAACTAATTGTAAAAGACTCATTTTTCTCACAAACATAAGCAGAGCTTTTTCATAAACAAAAGCTAATTCACTGTTGAAGGTTACTTTACTCCCAGCAAGAACGAATGCAATTGGTCATCCAATCCTCCAATAGGAAGGCAAAGGAGTTATGCGCATGCGCTAAATCACTGATACAATCACTACTGCTACTTCAAAAGTAACTGGATGTGGTCTTCGCAAAAAGACCCAAAAAATTTAACCTAAAAATATGAATGTAAATAAAGAAAAAAACAAAAAAAAACAAAAAAAAAAAAAAAAAAACCAATACAAATATTACAAGTAAAGTCTTAAATAATAAAATAAAATATAAGTAAATACGTACATAAATTATAGTTGGATTGGGGCAATGATGATACAATGTTCAGAGGGGGATGGGAATATAATTAGATAGTTTAAAATAAACAAATAAATATTAAAGAAATGGGGGCTATAAAAGGATATGAATAAAAATAAATACATAAACACGAGAAGAAAACAACAATATAATTTACAAAGCTAAAATGGTCTTCCTGGTGGTGAAATCTTAAGAAGCGTCTTCCTGGGAGGATAGGAGAAAAGCAAAGAGGCAGGATTTAATAATTAGGCTAGAAGTTGCTCGATGGTACAGAGGCGGGCTCATGTACTGGTGGAATTGAATATGTATACGGTATCAGCTCCCTCTGAATTTCAATGGCCTATTTATTTTCTTCTTTTTTTTTACCATTGAGGTTGCACTTATGGCGGAGTCTGTCCGATATCCTATGGCTATTTTCGTCCTAAAGAAGATAATTAATTTCTGTATAAAAATATCTCTTCCTGAACAACGGTTAGCGCGCAGGTGCCTTAATAAATTAGTCATTTCAGATAATAGAGAGCCAGATGAATTAAATTGGATCACTCAAATAAAACTTTTTGCAGCTTCAAAATTTGTGGAAGAGTATTTTACCAATATAAATAATCCTCAAAGGTTGCTTTCCAACAGAAATAATATAATAGTAAAAGCCAGAAATAATTTATTATCTAGAGATATTGACCGGGCGCTTAACTCAAAATACAATCCAGTATGTACATTAATCTGTAATTTCTCACATCCACAACCAGCCAACTATCTTCAATTTAATGACAGTATTGAAAAGTTAAGGGCCATAAGCCAATTGAGAGTCTGCAATAGTGAATATCCCTTAAAAATAAAACCATCATCATAAAATCTGATGAAATATGTCAGTTGTGTAATAGATAAATTTGTAATAGTTTGAAGCACCTAATGCTGCACTGCCAAACGCATCAGATTCAAAAGCAACAATATTTACATTCATACGTATTGGAAAACAGGGGCGAATTATCGCTAGAAAATGTGCTAAATATTGACAGTACTGTAGAGCTAAATAATATATTTTCATTCTTAAAGAGTGTTCTATAATTATTTTATTTACTTTACATTTATTGTACATAGGTATATTCATATTTTTTTAGATTATATTATTCAAGCTTTATTTTTATTTCTAACTAGTTGTTACCCAGTGTGCCATGCTACACCAACTTTATATTATATAGTTGTAAGGAACAAACATACAGCTGGTAGATTTTTTTCACCTTGCCTATGACACTTCCCGTGTCAAGACCTACCTGTGTGCCAAGTTTGGTAACATCGGTAAAACGGTGTTGATTTGTATAAGGAAAAAACAGATAGACAGAAAGCTGACAGATGATTTTGACCTAGCCTATGACACTCCCCGTATCAACCCCTACCTGTGTGCCAAGTTTGGTCAAAATCGCTAAAAAGCTGTGGATTTATATGAGGAACAAATTGAATGGCTTTTTCTTTTTTTGTTCCACAATATAGTATCCTTATACTGTGGGAGTTCATTTAGGTTCTGCAGGTTCCATCTTCCAATACTGCCTGCATTACAATCAAAGTAATATACATTTTTTTTTTTATAATTTTTTTAAGTATAATAATAATAATATTAAAATAGAGAAATATGATAGCGTAATGATAACAACTATAATAATAATACAAATAAAAATAGTAACAATAATATTGAAAAAGAACAAATTATAATATCAAAATTATAAATTAATTGAAAGAAATACAAAAAAAGAATGAATATAAATGAATCAAATAAAATAAAATAACTGATTAATAAAAAGAAAACGTCCGTTCTTGCAATGGCTTATTCTTGCGATTGTTAAAACAAAATTCAATCAGGATCGTGGTCATGAGAAACTGTTCAATTATTTACAGCAGCATTATTTTTCGAAAACAAGTGCACTACTTTTTTCATTTGATCCGATACCAAACATAAAGGTATGAATTCTGTATACGCACTTTTGATAAGATTATATGATATAATAATAAAAAATAATGATTTGTCAAAATGAAATTATTTACAGTGATAATCCATCGTCTCAGTTTAAAAATAAATATATGTCAAGATTGCTTTACATACATTCAGAAAAATTTCACAAAAAGTTTTAGCGGAAATATTTTACTACAGCTCATGACAAACGTGTAGTAGATAGGGTGGGAGAATGAGTAAAATCCTTGGTCTCTAATGGAAGTTATGAGCAAATCTGAAACTAAAAAATGTAGAAACCTCAGTAGAGTTTGCTAATGTTGCATCTAGTTTAAAGACAAACACTACAATTCTCCGTATGAGCCAAGTAGATATTGAGCCTGCTATAAGTTCGGACAGTCAAGATTCTATAAGAAGGGTATTTATATATTTTTTCTCTTCAAGTAAAAAAAGTTCATAGTGTAAATATTTAGTATTTAGTTTTATTTTGCAGTGCTTCTATATTTATTTTTTATTAGTATTTAATCTTAATCAAATGTGGTAGACTCCTTGCAGTAAAATTGTAAATTTTTAAGAAAAAATTCATTCATTCATAAGTTCGGACTGTCCATGGGTTACTGTTAAAGACATAGTTTTTATTAAGCAAATGCATGTGATAAAATTCAATATGCAAATCAAAAATTCAACTATGGAAAACAAACTGAAACCAGTAAGTTAACAGAACAAAAACTTAATATTTCAAATTTTAAAGTTAGTTACATGTGAGAAAAATTAAGTTGTATTTCATTTTATATTGCCCAGCAAACCCTTCACTGAAGTAATGTTTTGTACATGTAGGCAGTTTTCATTCTGAATAGCTTTGGGTTATTTTTTACAGTTTTTAAAATTAAATCGCTGTACTATAAAAAGTAATATATTGTTAGCTAAAATTTTAATTGAACAATTTTTTGAATTTAACGGGGGAAAAAATTAAAGAGTGAAAAAACCATACATTTTATTTTTTAATGTGATAGTGTATACCTTTTAGAATAATAATAAAAAAATATTTTAGTGATTTTCTTTTTATCGTATGATGATATTCCACTTAGTGTGGAATGCCATATTTAATTTTTACAAAATGCATTTTACCACTTCAGGATTTTTTCAGAACATTTGTAATTACTTTATGCTTATATTATTTTTTTTTTTTTCTGGCTTCCATATTTATTGAAGTATTGTCATAGAAAATGTCATCAACATTGGTCGATAGGTATGATTTATATTCTATAACTAAGTGCACTTCCTTTGACCAATCGATGATAACTGCAAAATTTGAAATACTTTAGCAGGGTATAAAATTAAACTATTTGAGATTGACAAAAACTATTTTATAGTCTTAATTATATCCATGAAAGGAATGAACATGCCAAGTTTCATTAAAATCTGAGATCATGGGTGTCAAATCCTATTTTTTTGGGTTGATTTGACATGGAATGACCCTAATCTTTAATTATCATGTCACACATAGATGATTTTAGGAGGTACGTTAAAGAACTAAAAGTATTTAAATTATTAAAGTTCTGTGCAGGTTAATGGGTTAATGTTGAAGACATAGTTTATGTTAAGCAAATGCATGAGATAAAATGCAATTCACAAATACAAAAAAATTAACTATGGAAAACAAACGGGAAACTCCAAATCAACAGATCAAATACTTAATATTTCAAATTACTTACTAATATATGATATTAATCCAAAATCTGAGAATATAGGGTTATAATTTGGATAATCACAACATTTTTCAACAGATCAAAAACTTAATATTTTAAATTACTTATTAATATATATTTGTCAAAATTCTAAGAATATAAGGCTATAATTTAGGTAAACACAAATATTTTACTAAAACTAAAAAGTTTTGAAATTAGATAAACAAACCAAACTTAAAGAAAAGGATAATGGTTAATGGCTTCTCGGAGCTCAGTGTTGCTCTACTTTTTCATCAGAAATTAATAAAATTGATCTTATATGATATTACTTGTCCAAATCTTCAGAATATACGGCTATAATTTAGATAAACATACAAAGGTTAAAACTGAAAAGTTTTGTTCGCAAAAGAAAAACTTTTCGCAAAAAAAGAAGAAAGTTTTTTTAGCTTGCTAATCTCCACCTAGGCAACACTGGAAAGAAAATTACTATTTCTGAATAATTCATTCTTCTTTAATTGACAATTTGGAACTCGCTACTTCCGAACTGTGAAGCCTAAAAGATTTTATATATAGTATATATATATATATATATATATATATATATATATATATATATAATGATGTAAAGTCATCAATGAGTTATTCTAATTATCAAGAACATCAACAAATAAATTTGAGACAATATTCAAAATGGATGTCAGAATATGAACGGTTCAGTGTAGCCAATTTTTCTTGAACAAAACTTTTGACCTTTTGACCAAATTTCGAAATTTGACTATTTTGACGTAGCCTAGGAGATTTCCCGTATCAAGAAGTACATGTGTGCCAAGTTTGGTCCAAATTAGTCAAACGGTGTGGATTTGTATAAAGAACAAACAGACAGACAAACTTACAGGTGATTTTTATATATATAGATTTCGTAGTATTATTCTTTATTTTAGACATTGTATTACTATTAGCATTATTATGATTATTACTATAATAAAACCACTAACACAAAATGGCCAGATTCTTGGCAATATCAATGTACTTGTGCCAAATAAATTCTATTCTTATGGCGGAGTTTTTGAAAGATTTCGTGAAGCAGCCAAATTGGTCCACCTGGACCAATTTATGTGCCAATACCAGCCGTAATTTTTGTTATATTTTAACAAAACTGTTGTGGACATCTAAAGAGAAAAATACGTTGTAAAAATAAACTAAATCCGTTCATAAGAATGGGGGTTTTTCTCTGGATCCAGATTACTAATGTGATCATACCGGTCGCAATTTTTGTTGTATTGTAACGAAACTCGAAATACGTCTTCGTTATATAATTAGAAAAAAAGTGTAGTAAAAATGAACTAAATTGGTCTATCGAAAGGAGGGGGGGGGGCTTACTTTGTACTATGTTAGAATAGAATTTTCCAGTCAAACGTAAGTTGGCAAAGCTGTCGCTACGTGTGCTTCTGTTTTGATATTACTTCTCTTTTCTGCCACTAGGGGTGCTATATCCCGTTCTGCGTTAGACCGAAAGACGAAAATGTGAAATTTCTGTGTATTTATTAATAGTGTTTCTCTACCACGCATACACAAAACTCTGCAAGCAATTAATTAAAAAATTATTAATTGAATTTGGTTATTAATTGAATTGAGTTGCCTCTTTCAAATATAAACGAACAGAACTATTCGTGTTTATGTAAGTTATTTTAAGCAAATTATTCAGGAATGTAGGCTACACTAATGAAATTCTAAGGAAAGTGCTTAGTTATGCAGTTCTTGCACAACGGATGTTTGACCCGGTTTAATTTTGAAAGGTTCAATCCAAAATTTTCTGTAAATATGTATAAAAAGTAATTTGGGGTAAACTTAAATATAATATATATAGTATATATATATATATATATATATATTATATATAGTTATATATATATAAGTATATATATATAAAGGATATTTTATAACATGATCGAAACATTTTTTTTATCTGACGAGGTTTTTTTTATTAACATTTCTTTTTTTATCAATGCCGGTAGATTTATAAAGAAAAACAA
Organism: Gonocerus acuteangulatus; assembly: GCA_946811695.1. Classification (NCBI taxonomy): domain Eukaryota; kingdom Metazoa; phylum Arthropoda; class Insecta; order Hemiptera; family Coreidae; genus Gonocerus; species Gonocerus acuteangulatus. Next base: position 51,764,284 of record OX328131.1, read on the forward strand.
ACAGGATGGTGATAATGAGCTCAAAGAGGCGGTGCATCAGGAATAAAAAAAAAAATGTATTTACATAAATCCCTCCACCTCTCTTGTGCCGCCATCACAGCATTGGTTAATATTGATAGGAAATATAAAAATTATCAACGAATTGCAACAGCTGACGTACTCCCGCCAAAAATAGTTGACAACGCTGATATGTGTACTATCTATATGGAGTATCTGGATCCTGATGGAGGCCATGTTAGTTCTCCAAACATAGAGTTGATTACTAACTTTCGGAAATCACTATTTGCCTAAAACTAAATTAGTTTCTCCGTTCCCCTTGGACCAGTTCAGAACATTCTTGCAAATTAATCTCTATATTAATCATATTAGTCAAACAATTATAAAGTGATCATATTATGAATTAGTCGTTGGCATTTTATATTCCATATAAATGCCTATGTATCCCGCATTTATGAGTTCATTCTACACCTCATTTGAATATATCCATCCAAAAAGAGCTTCAGTCCAAAATCAGTAGTTTTGAGAAAACTAGACTGAACTCCTTTCTGCATGGGATAATAAAATTATGACTATGTTTCTATGACCAATTATATATTGGATTGAAGTCATTTTAACATAGAAATGTGTAGTTACCTTTAGAGACAAAGAATCCATCACTACAATCAATATTGGGAAAATATGAAATGAA
>OX328131.1:51765171-52070528 GCA_946811695.1 Gonocerus acuteangulatus
GAAAAGAAAACGTCCGTTCTTGCAATGGCTTATTCTTGCGATAGTTTTTTTTTTTTTTTTTTTTTTTTTTCTTACGGCGCGTCGACATAATTCTTGGCCATTAGATCCAGGGTGCAACCAGGAATTTTCTCAGCGAGCCCTGAGATGAGAAAATTTCTGGCGCCGATGGGGATCGAACCCACCATATCCCGCTTATGAATCTAGCGCGCTAGCCACTAGACCACGGGAGACCCCCTCTTGCGATTGTTAAAACAAAATTCAATCAGGATTGTGGTCATGAGAAACTGTTCAATTATTTACAGCAGCATTATTTTTCAAAAAAAAACAAATGCACTACTTTTCTCATTTGTTCCGATACTAAACATAAAGGTATGAATCTGAGTACTGTATAGTAAGTTTTCTATACGTTGATACTTGTTAGTGAATTATAATGAAAATTACTACACACAGCAATGGCGTTAGTGACCTTAAGGGTTGTCACGCCATTATAATAATTAAAAAAAAAAAGATATGAATTCTGTATACGCACTTTTGATAAGATTATATGATATAATAATAAAAAATAATGATTTGTCAAAATGAAATTATTTACAGTGATAATCCATCGTCTCAGTTTAAAAATAAATATATGTCAAGATTGCTTTACATACATTCAGAAAAATTTCACAAAAAGTTTTAGCGGAAATATTTTACTACAGCTCATGACAAACGTGTAGTAGATAGGGTGGGAGAAAGAGTAAAATCCTTGGTCTCTAATGGAAGTTATGAGCAAATCTGAAACTAAAAATGTAAAAACCTCAGTAGAGTTTGCTAATGTTGCATCTAGTTTAAAGACAAACACTACAATTCTCCGTATGAGCCAAGTAGATATTGAGCCTGCTATAAGTTTGGACAGTCAAGATTGTATAAATAGGGTGTTTATTTATTTTTTCTCTTCAAGTAAAAAAAGTTCATAGTGTAAATATTTAGTATTTAGTTTTATTTTGCAGTGCTTCTATATTTATTTTTTATTAGTATTTAATCTTAATCAAATGTGGTAGACTCCTTGCTGTAAAATTGTAAATTTTTAAGAAAATATTCATTCATTCATAAGTTCGGACTGTCCATGGGTTACTGTTAAAGACATAGTTTTTACTAAGCAAATGCATGTGATAAAATGCAATACGCAAATCAAAAATTCACCTATGGAAAACAAACTGAAACCAGCAAGTTAACAAATCAAAAACTAAATATTTCAAATTTTAATGTTAGTTACTGGTGAGCGGTTCATGTGATCAGTTGTATTTCATTTTATATTGCCCAGCAAACCCTTCACTGAAGTAATGAATGTTTTGTACATGTAGGTAGTTTTCATTCTGAATAGCTTTGGGTTATTTTTTATAGTTTTTGTTAGCTAAAATTTTAATCGAACAATTTTTTGTATTTAAGGGGAAAAAAAAGAATGAAAAAACCATACATTTTATTTTTTCATGTGATAGTGTATACCTTTTGGAATAATAATAAAAAAATATTTTAGTGATTTTCTTTTTATCGTTTGATGATATTCCACTTAGTGTGGAACGCCATATTTAATTTTTACAAAATGCATTTTACCACTTCAGGAATTTTTCAGAACATTTGTAATTACTTTATGCTTATATTATTTTTTTTCTGGCTTCCATATTTATTGAAGTATTGTCATAGAAAATTTCATCAACATTGGTCGATAGGTATGATTTATATTCTATAACTAAGTGCACTTCCTTTGACTAATCGATGATAACTGCAAAATTTGAAATACTTCAGCAGGGTATAAAATTAAACTATTTGAGATTGACAAAAACTATTTTATAGTCTTAATTATATCCATGAAAGGAATGAACATGCCAAGTTTCATTAAAATCTGAGATCATGGGTGTCAAATCCTATTTTTTTGGGTTGATTTGACATGGAATGACCCAAATGTTTAAATATCATGTCACACATAGATGATTTTAGGTGGTACGTTAGCAACGGTAGTATTTAAATTATTAAAGTTCTGTGCTGGTTAATGGGTTAATGTTGAAGACATAGTTTATGTTAAGCAAATGCATGAGATAAAATGCAATTCACAAATACAAAAAAATTAACTATGGAAAACAAACGGGAAACTCCAAATCAACAGATCAAATACTTAATATTTGAAATTACTTACTAATATATGATATTAATCCAAAATCTGAGAATATAGGGTTATAATTTGGATAATCACAACATTTTTCAACAGATCAAAAACTTAATATTTTAAATTACTTATTAATATATATTTGTCAAAATTCTAAGAATATAAGGCTATAATTTAGGTAAACACAAATATTTTACTAAAACTAAAAAGTTTTGGAAATTAGATAAACAAACCAAACTTAAAGAAAAGGATAATGGTTAATGGCTTCTCGGAGCTCAGTGTTGCTCTACTTTTTCATCAGAAATTAATAAAATTGATCTTATATGATATTACTTGTCCAAATCTTGAGAATATACGGCTATAATTTAGATAAACATACAAAGGTTAAAACTGAAAAGTTTTGTTCGCAAAAGAAGAAGAAAGTTTTTTTAGCTTGTTAATCTCCACCTAGGCAACATTGGAAAGAAAATTACTATTTCTGAACAATTCACTCTTCTTTAATTGACAATTTGGAACTCGTTACTTCCGAACTGTGAAGCCTAAAAGATTTTGGTAAAACTGAAGGAGAGCGTCCTCAGCTACGATTTTCTTCAAAGTTTGCACTATAACGTATTTTGTTGCACTAAACACGAATCCGTTAAAAAAAAATCCCGTTCTCAACTAGGAAAGAAGTTATTAAAACAAAAAGTTCACTGTTATGGCGGTTATAAAAGACTGGGTAAACAGCTTATAAGTAAACACGCGCATGCGCAATAGTCCTTAATCACGAAGTGTAATTGAAATTCAGACTCCCCTGTGGTAGCTGACTTGGTCGTATACTGTCGCTTTTGGGCATACGTGCTATGCGTTTCAAGAAAACATCAAAACCCCTTGTCAATCCAACTCGCAGAAATGAAAAGAATTCTATGCACAAAATTCGTCCTAGGCAATCTTCCCTAACCTTCATAACAGTGAACTTTTTTTTTTTAATAACTTCTTTCCTAGTTGAGAGCGGGATTTTTTTTTTCAACGGATTCGTGTTTAGTGCATCAAAATACGTTATAGTGCAAACTTTGAAGAAAATCGTAGCTGAGGACGCTCTCCTTCAGATTTACCAAGATTTTATATATATATATATATATATATATATATATATATATATATATATATATATATATATATATATATATACATATATATATATATATATATATATACATACATATGATTATATAATGATGTAAAGTCATCAATGAGTTCGAGTTATTCTAATTATCAAGAACATCAACAAATAAATTTGAGACAATATTCAAAATGGCTGTCAGAATATGAACGGTTCAGTGTAGCCAATTTTTCTTGAACAAAACTTTTGACCTTTTGACCTAATTTCGAAATTTGACTATTTTGACCTAGCCTAGGAGATTTCCCGTATCAAGAAGTAAATGTGTGCCAAGTTTGGTCCAAATTGGTCAAACGGTGTGGATTTGTATAAAGAACAAACAGACAGACAAACTTACAGGTGATTTATATATAGATATAAGTTAACCGGCGGCTTGGAAGAAGTACGTTTTTAAAAAGAGATATATATAACGGAGAGAGGGGTAGTCACTACACAGAGTCTAAGCACAAACTGGTTTATTGTCATCCTGCCGAGCCTTATATAGGCTCGGCCTGTTTGTTTACATTGTCTGGGTCCCTTCCTGCCTAACAGTCCCCCCCCCCCCCCCAGTTTCTGGCAAGGCTGACAGAAACTCTAATTAACAGAAGTTAGGAAGGGAGACCCGGAAAAAGAAATACAAAATAGAATACACTCAAACTTTCCAATAACGTACACTTAAGATATTAACAACACTTATAATAATACCTAATCACATAATAATATATAGTAACCCCAAAGAATAAAGAATCTCTTCCAAAAGACACGCTTAACTTAAACTATATACAAAACTTATTGCTATCCTAACATAATTTACTACTATATAATAAAAAATAAAAAAAACTACGTTACTGAAACAGTTACAACACATATTATAATACCAAAGACTATCGTAGACATATATTAACTTAGAAAAATACTAAATAAGAGAGAATCTTTACTGTTAACAATAGAAGAAAGGAAACGATAATAATAAAAAAAATTTTTTTTTTTCGTTTGCTCAATTTGAAGAACTTAGCTACTTGCCGTTTCCGGATTTCGTGAGGGCTGAATGGCAGGTACCTTCAGCTGTTCCAGATGCGCATTCCTCTGTCGAATAGGCGTGTCTTGCGTCCGGAGCGTGACAATGTTCTTCTCTCTTAGGGCCACGATTGTATAAGGTCCGTCGTATTGGAGGTCCATTTTGGCCCGGTTTGACGGAACTCTTCTGTACACCGTATCTCCAACCCGCAGGGGGACTACTGGGTCCTGGACGTGCAAATTTTGTCGTCGGACACGGTTCTGTTTCTCGCGCTGGAGGCGTACGGCCGTCGTGCGGCTGACACGTTTCTGATGTTCCTGTAACCGTCGGATCGCCGCCACCGCACCTGGTTCACCTGCTTCATCAGCGACCTCTCGGCCCAACTTCATCGTCCCAAACAGCACCTCAAAGGGTGTGAATCCTGTAGCGCTGTGGACAGAATGGTTATATGCTACCACGGCTACTGGCATCGCGTCTTCCGGTGATAGGCCCCGTTCTGCGTGGCTTACTCGCAGATGCTCACTCAGCGTGCTGTGGAGTCTCTCGATGACTCCATGACTTTGGGGTCTCCCTGGTGTGGTGTGATGTGCTCTAGTACCCCATCTCGCCAGGAGTTGCTTAACGTCTTCGTTTCTAAACTCTCGTCCGCTGTCGGAGACTAACATCTCGGGAGTCCCGTAGCATTGTGCCCATCTGTGCAGCGCTCTGCATACTTCGCTGGCGGACTTGGCGGAGACTGATACCGCCATGGCTACCTTACTAAATATATCTATGATGGTGACCCATGATTGTCCTTTCCATGTAAAAAGGTCCGTCTGAATGACTTGGAGTGGACCACTTGGGGTGAGCGTTTCTTCCTGTCGTACTAGCGGTGGTCTTCTATCGTACTTAGTCTTGTTACAGACGTCGCACATTGACACAACGTCTTTAATCGTCTGGGCCATGTTCTTCCAAAAGTATTTCCTCTGCAATGCGGCTAACATCTCCGCTGATCCTCGATGGTTCGTTTTCCCTTGGTGCTGAGCTACCGTAACATCCAATTGTACTTGTGGGTCTGAGACAACTTCCCCTAGTCTGGTACACCGGACGAACTTGCGGTCCAAGCCAATACGTTGGAGACGCCACAATTTCACTATCTTATTCCAGACGACCGCATTCCCCACAAACAGGTATGTAGTTTTCCCCTGTAACGACGCGTCTTCTAGGAGCCGGCACACCGTGTCGTCTGTGACCATAGGGGTAGTCCGAACGGTGCAGGTAAGTCTGGATTTCGTCCTCCGCCCATAGAGAATCTGGGGTGATCCCGACTGGACGGTCTTCCAGATGATGTATCGCTTTTTCGCCACAACGATGTCATCGATTTCCTCCAGCTCCCGATCTCCTTCCTCGGCAGACTCTGTCGCTGAGCTGTCGTCGCGGCTCTCCTGGATTTCATCTGGCGTCCAGTCCTGAAAAAATTGGCGGAGTGACGGCCCTTCTGTACTGTCAACCGCATCTGCTGCGTTGACGCGTTGTAGTCTGGACAGCCAATCGGCAACAACGTTGTCGCGTCCTGGGGTGTAATGCACTGTGAAGGTATATTGAGCTAGTCGTTCCTTCCACCTCGTGATACGCGCCGACGTTTCTCTGAGCGTTGCTACCCACTGGAGTGGCTTATGGTCCGTTTTAATGGCAAACGCTCGGCCGTAGAGATAGGGTCGAAAGTGTTCTACAGCCCACACTATCGCCAGAAGCTCTCTCTCTAAAGCACTATACCGCTCTTCCGCTCCTGTTAGTCTCCTGCTGGCATAAGCTATGGGCTGGTCCCCGTTCTGTCCCTGTTGTTCAAGCACTGCACCTATTGCTCTATCACTAGCGTCCGTCGTGAGGGTGAACGACTTGTTGAAGTCGGGGAAAGCGAGGACCGGGGAAGTTTTGAGCATATCTATGCAACTTTGCATATTTTGGAGCATGTCGTCGGTTACCTTGACTTTCTTTCCTTTCTTAAGAAGATCGTTGATTGCCGATATTCTCCTCGCCATGTTCGGAACGAACCGACGGTCATAATTCAAAGCTCCAAGCAGCCTGCGTATTTCCTTCACAGTGGTAGGAAGTTTGATATTCTCCAGTGCTTCTATCTTACCGGGGACGGGACGGATCCCTTCGTGAGAAATCATATGTCCCAAGAAGGTCACGCTTGATACGCCGAGGTGGGTCTTCTCCGGTGACGATTTTAGGCCGAATGCGCGAAGCTGCTCAAACACTCTTCTTAAGTGACGCCGATGTTCTGCAGGTGATTTGCTAAAAACGAGAAGATCATCCATGTAGCCCTGCACGAAATCCGGCTCTAGCCCCATAAGGAACTCATCCATTAATCGCTGGAATGTCGCCGGCGCATTCTTCAATCCAAATGGCATCCTAGTGAAATGGAAGTGCCCTCTCTCGAATGAAAACGCAGTCTTCTCAGCGTCTCGTGGGTGCATCTCGATCTGATGATACCCCGCCTTTAAATCCAGGGTACTGAAGATTTTGGCTCCTGCCAACCGGTCCAGAATGTCTTCCATCCTTGGCAAGGGGTAGTGTTCGTCCTTCGTAAGCTCGTTGAGTCGCCGATAATCAACGACGACCCTATACTTCCCTGGTGTGCCTGCCTTCGACACTGCCCACAGGGGGCTGTTGTACCCCGAGGTACTCGGCACGATTATTCCTTGTGCTATAAGGCTCTGGAGTTCATCCTGGATCGCTTCCTTCATAATCTGGGGATAACGCCGCTTCTTTACGTACACAATACGCTCGGTTGCCAGGTTGATCTCGTGCCTCGTCCTTCCGGTAGCTCCAAGTATTTGTCCTTCTTTGAAAAAAATGTCCTCGAATTCCTTTCTCAGCTCTTCCAGATCCTCGGTATCTTCCCCCACTGCCCCTACGTTCGCCTCCCCTGCCAATACTTCTGTCGCTCGATATGTGCGCCTTCCCACTTGTACCTTCCATTTCCCCTTCCTTGTCCTCAACTTTACCCCCAGCAGTTCTAGGGCGTTGCATCCTAGAATGCCACTATATTCCTTTGGCATCGAGGGAACCACATGGGCAATCATCACATTACCGCTAACTCCCCACTCCTCAGTTGGGATCTCGACCTCACCGAGCACTTTACATTCTCCTCCCAGTGTGATTAAGTTGCAGCCACATGCCTTGACGCTTGGTTTCTTCCACTCGTTCTGTTTCTTCGTCATCGCCGCTTTGCTAATTAGGGTACATGTGCTGCCTGTATCGATTAGCCACTCCACTCTATCCACTCCTATGATTGGCAACCCTCCGTTCCTCCCTCTGCCGAACTTCTTCTGGTTGCCACGCTGCTCACCCTTATCTCATTTTCTCTTCTCAGCGGCCTGATTTGTTCGCAGGACCACAGCGTAAGAACGGTGTGTCCTAGTTACCTTCCGGTCGGGTTCTTCTTCTGAGTCGCTATCGTCATCAGAGTCTCTGACCGATTCCTCGCTCATCGGGCTTCTCGCTTCTCTAGTTCGGACCTTCTGACAGTTGACCTCCATCGGTTCTCCTCTGTCCTGGTTCTTCTTTCGTATATACGGGCAGTGTCTAGCGACGTGGCCCGTATTATTGCACTCGAAGCACTGTATTTTAGGGCATCGGGCTGCAATATGCCCCCGTTTTCCACACTCGTAGCACGTTTTTGGCGCTGTGGCCTGTTCTCGATAGTCCTTTCGTCGAGGACTTTCTCGTCCCGTCGGTCGCCCACCTCCTCTTGGGTAGCTGCCTTGTCTCTCTGGTCGCCAGCTAGGTCCCCTCCGTGGTTCTGCGCGTATCGGTTCTTGCAAGTAGTCCGTCCTTCGGCGACGTCTCGCTTGTTGCCAGCTATTCTGATCCCTCTCAGCGCAATGGGGCTCCAACTCCTTCTCGTCCTCCTCGACTAGCGCTCGTGCTGCAACTCTAAAGGTCTCTGCGCCTGTCGGTCTCCCCGTCTGCTTGGTTAGGTGGACTTTAATCACCCTTTCGACGACGGTCTTCATCGCTTCTGCGTCTGGATCTGCTGCACGTTCACCCAATTTCTCTAGGATTTTCTCATACCATGAGATCAGCCTACCAGCAAAAGAGCCATTCGACTCTCTCGGCCCCTTTGTTTCCTGTAGCATGCGGATTATATCTTCTTCAGGGGTCCATCTCCCCCCTCCATAAGCTCGCTTTAGTCTATCAGCCACTGTGTCCCAATCGGTATTCGTGTCGCACTGAATCTGATTAAGGACGCTCCTCTTCACTCGGCCTACAAGTGCAGCTCTCAGAGTCGGCACATCGCTTTCATCTAGCCATGCTGCATTCCCCTTGGCTGTTATCGCATCTGACAATCGCTTTCCATCCTTTAGGAAGTGCGCTAACTCCCCTACGTCTCCGGTAAACTTTTCCACTTGGCTAATCGCGTTGCGCATATCTTGCGCAATCGCCGATTTTAGCTTCAGCAGCTCTATGGTGGCTGCAGTGATGTGGACTTCCTGTGGTACGACATGGACTTCCTGTGGTATGACGTGAACGTCCTGTTGTACCTCCATTCTTCTTCGGTTAAGCCGGTCTTGAACAGATTCCCGCACTGATCGCGGCCGCATACACTACACGACCGTACACTGCGCCACAATAACTCCCGGGTTTCGGCACCAGTTAACCGGCGGCTTGGAAGAAGTACGTTTTTAAAAAGAGATATATATAACGGAGAGAGGGGTAGTCACTACACAGAGTCTAAGCACAAACTGGTTTATTGTCATCCTGCCGAGCCTTATATAGGCTCGGCCTGTTTGTTTACATTGTCTGGGTCCCTTCCTGCCTAACATATATATATATATATATATATATATATATATATATATATGGATGTATTTCCTAATAGTCCGAAAGAGCTGGTAACGCACGCCTTATGAAGTGTTTTTTTTTGCTATATTGCACCTCTTGGGTAGATAAGAAGGTAATATGGGTTGGCTAGTCTTACCGCCGAACAACAGGTACTGTGCATAAGAGAAAGGTGCAAAAAAATATTTCCCGAAAATAGAGTTTTATGCAGAAGCCAACTATCATTAATCTAAAATTAAAACAATTTTACAATGAATAACAACTAAGGCAGACAATTTTAAGGGAGATAACTTTGCGCGCCGTTTAAATCGCAGCGCGAATAAATTACTTCATTTAATATTTTTTAAAAAATAGGTACTTTTTTTTTTTTTTTTTTTTTTACATTTTAAACCCCTTAAAAGGGTCTGCCTTACATATTATTCATTGTAAAATTGCCTTAATTTTACATTAAAAATTGTACATTCTTTTGCACCTTTCCCCTATGCGCAGTACCTGGTGTTCCAAGGTATGTATATATATACATACCTATGTATGTATATATATATATATATACATATATATATATATATATATATATATATATATATATATATATATATATATATACCTTTATATCTACCCAAGAGGTACATTACAGAAAAATTTCGAGGTGCATAAAACACTTCATGAAACGTGCGCTCCCGGCTCTTGGACTATAGATAAAAGTATTTTAAAGAAAGACAAGCCCTAAAACCGCTTTATTCCACCGCTGTTTGTCTTCCTGCTTGTAAAGTCCCACACAAAGCACCACAGGGTCTTATTCCATAAAGTTCCGCGGTTTTCTCATTTCCCCGCGAAATGGAAATCTATTTATTGTTTGTTCCAAGACTCCTTTTATTTCTCCGCCGATATTTTCATATTCCTGTTTTTCTTCCAGACTTATCGAAGCTTTATGGACATTTATTCTTCTTCTCAACTCTCTGCAATTCATTCAGCAGGTTTTTATTGTCTTTCCCGATTCCTGTAGTCATAACATTCAGGAACACTCCCACGCTGGTATTCCACTATTCTGGGAATATAGTGGAAGCCTGTAAGGGCCACCTAGGAATTATTTGGAAAAATATAACACATTTCAAGGAGGATACAAAGTGACAAAATACCTTTTAGGTTTTGTTATTGTAGATTAGAATATTGTATAATAGGGTGTATCGATTTTTTTTTTGTTTACAAATTCCATGCTGAAGAAAAGTTGCTACTAGGCACCAAAACTTACTCCAGAAAATTTCAGATTTTTAACAAAATGGTTAGGCCTCTCGCACAAGGCCTAAAGATTAGAAAATTTACTAAAAAAGTCAACGAACAAAATTGGTACGCTTACTTGAAAAGCTTGCGAGTACTCGTTTTATAGGTTTTATAGGTTGAGAAAAGCGGAAAAAATGTTTGTTAAATCTGAAGGAGAGCGTCCTCAGCACTGATTTTCTTCAAAGTTTACACTATAACGTATTATGATGCACTAAACACGAATCCGTTGAAAAAAAACCCCGCTCTTAACTAAGAAAGAAGTTATTTAAAAAAAAAAAGTTCACTGTTATGAAGGTTACAAACGATCGCATAAACAACGTATTTGTAAACTCGCGCATGCGCAATAGTCCTTAATGAAGAAGTGTAATTGAAATTAACTATCAATTATTAAAATTTACCAACACTTATTTATTCAGAAACATTTTTTTTTATAATGAAACATTCTTCAAATTTCTTGTTTCGCTCCTAAAAAGTATTATGTAACAGAAATCCCTTAATAATTAGCTAATGCCTTTATGATTTGTTCCTTCTAAGCTTCTCTAATTCACTCTAAGCTGTAATTAGCTTGTTATTGTTATCATTATTACAGTTTTTTATTTTCAGAAATATCTCGAAAACGGTTGGGATATCGTGGTAAGTGGAACGTGACTATTAGAATGCTTAATAAATTCTAATTTAAATTAGAATTAAATTACATATTGCCGTCATAAATATCTATTCGAAAGCTTATTTTCTCAACCCATGGATTTAACCTCTGTAAATAACAGAACCTTCCTTAGTAGACAAGCATAATGAATATCAAGAAAGAGAGAGGATGAGAGAAGTACGTCTCCTTCCCCACATCCCTTTTGCTGTGGAAATCCGTGATTACCTGGTATTTAGGGTTTCCATGATGAAAAACATCTTTTTCTTAGAAGGTTTATGAGAGTTGGTACTTTGAAAAAGCATCTTGTTGTTGCTTGTAAGAAGGGAAAGTAAGAGTAAGTACACTAATTCTGTGATGAATTGATAATAAACAAATGAATGAGTATTTAAAATACATATTTTAATTAATAACGAGTGAGATTCCTCTTTGCCTTCACTCCTAATAAATGCCTATTTTAATTACAGTATTGCCTATTTTCAGTATTTCAAGTGCCATTTTGCCTACCTATTTTAACCAAAAATAAATGCCTAACTTCCGGGCTCTACTTATGGCACACGGAATATGAACGGAGTCGAACTTTTTTCTTGTTAAATACATAAGGGAAATGAATGAAAGGTCTCGTTCCATATGTAATATTTGTAAAACATAGGAAAGGTTTCGGCCCTCAGATATCCCAGACCCACCCTTACCTCTACCTCATCCCTTCATCCCTTCCCAGTCCTCGCTACACCCTTTGTCCGGGGCATGATTTCCCTGGAGCTCCCATCCTCTTCTTCAGCTTCGGACTCATGGTATCCCCTGCTTTGATCTACTTCTCTTTGTGTTTCTGGGCTTCCCTACTTCTAGTTATTTGCAGCTTATTGGATGAATTTCATGGAAAATACTGAACAGATGATTGATTCTGGAACAACTTCAGTCTTAAAAGGTCCGTCACGCAGGAGTTGCATAACTAAGCACGGTATTGTTCATTCATGTTATTGTACAATAACATACAATTACTTATAGCCACACACACACAAGGAGTCTTTTTTACATCGTTAACGCAAATATAAATTAATTTCAATATCATTATTAGCATGTGATTCTATTGTCACCTAGTGATTATATCGTCGATACAAATGCTAAGTATCGAATGTGAAAAAATGCATCTTTAATTTTCAATCTTTACTAATTTCTGCTGAACTTATGTACGGAAAATTCTTGAATCTTAGATCACTCTATTATAGGGAAAGTATTCCACTATCAAAAGGCCAAATTTGCCGAATATTTGACTGTCCAAAAAAAAGTTATGAATAAATGCTTTTCCACTCTGAAAAGTGGTGATTTTCACATTCGATACTTTTCATTTGTAACGACGACATGTTCTTATAGTTACTCTTATAGTTATAACCTTAAATAAAAACTTATTTATTTTGAAACAATATAAGCAAAGCAAGAATAACAGAAATTATGTCGTTTAGAGCATTCCGCTCAAACTCAGGAACATAAATATGCTTTAGTTTCACCCGACAAACCTATGTAATGAACTCTGTAACATACAGTCTTCTTTTTCGTACATGGCCACTGCGCGTGCGCGAACGCCAGCGGACACTTTTTTGTGACGCATACAGTCTTCTTTTTTGTACATTGCCACGCCATTGCGCATGCTCGAACGACAGCGGAGACTGTTTAGTGCCCCTTTTTTAACGTTTTTTCCAGTTTAGTCACCGCTAAAGCATATTTATGCTAAAAAAAACACCTATTTTTAACACGAAGAAGGCCAGTAATCTCTAATATTTTCCATAATCACTTCGATTATGGTAGACTGTCTCATGTCTTCTTCTTCGCACATGTAGGACTCAATCATAGTGATACAATCATAGTGTAGTGGAACTACACAAGATGTACAATATCTTGTGTAGTTCCACACCCTTCACTTTTCAAGTTAGACCAAAAATATTCAACTCTATATTATAATTGAGTACATATCGCTCTAGTATTTCTAAAGTAACACAACTCAAAAATCGGTGTTTTTCAGTTATGACTATGAAAGACATGGTAAATATATCTTTATCAACCATCAAAACAGTATGTACCTAGCTTCAGAGCTTCTACGCCAGAAGGTACGGTAAAAATGCAGTTTCACGCCCTCCAAACCGATTTCTTTCAAATTTTGTACAATAACGTATTTCGATGCACTAAACACGAATACGATAAAAAAAAAACCTTCGGATTTAACTAGGAAAGAAGTTATTTAGCACTAAAGTTCACTATTATGCAGGTTATGAGAGCTATTATTTATAGCGAGTTGGATAGACTGGGGTTTTGTTATCTTCTTGAGCGAGCGTAGCGAGCGGAAACGCATAGCACGTATGCCCTTAAGCGACAGGTGAGGATGCCCTTAAAATTAACAATATTTTCGAATAAATGGTTTCTGAACATTTCAAATGAGAGTTCTCTGTTTCCCAATGTTACATATCTGCGCATGCGCGTGTTTACTAATACGCTGATGACGCCTAGTTTTATAACCTTCCTAACTTTAGTGCTTAATATTATATTCTATTAATTTTAGCGAGTTGGATTGACTAGGGCTTTGTTATCTTCTTGAGCATGTTGCCTTAAAGTCGTCATTTATTCCTTAAAGTCTTCACAAATTTAGTTGTTTACATTAGCACTCGTAACCTGCATAACAGTGAACTTAAGTACTTAATACCTTCTTCCCTAGTTAAATCCGAGTTTTTTTTTTTTTTTATCGTATTCGTGTTTAGTGCATCAAAATACGTTATTGTGCAAAATTTGAAAGAAATCGGTTTGGAGGGCGTGAAACTGCATTTTTACCGAAGGTACTTGTTTCATCCTTCCTGTCTTAATGATATTCCTCCAACATAGGCAAGAGTTACACATTTTCCATAGAGTTCTATTTTCAGTTGTGTCACAGTCCGGTATTATGGTTGAGAACACATGTTTTTATTGAAAAATGAATTTGCGTAACGAAGTAAAAAAGACCCCACACAAGTAATAACATACTCACATTATAAGTTTATTACTGAAGTCCTTAATTTTGTCCAATAATCGCTCGATCGCTGTTAGCGAAATACAATTTCGAGAAACGAGTTTTCGGTAAAACGCTGCGGCTTCCTCTGTTGTAGGCAAATCCCACAATTTCGTTATAACAGTGCTTCGCAACTCAGCCGATGCACCAAAAAAAAAATCGCAACTTTGTGAACTAAGAAGTTCAAAGTACAACTGTGTACAAAGGTATTATGAATAATCAACTAATCAGAATCGGTCGGGGCTCGCTAGAGAAAAGATATCGTTATCTTATCAGTCAACAAAAAAAAATCAGTCCCGAACAGGCCACGAGGGCCCTGAGGCAGATAATATAGAGGTATCTCATTCTTGACCATACGGCACACAAGGGAGATAGTGTGGTCAGTACTAAGCTCTGGCCGCCTGATTTTCCCCTTGGCTGCTTCGACTGCTAGAGTCACTAGCACCCAAGGTACCCATTATTAAATTAATTAAAGGCTGGGTTGGCCTAGGGACGGTCAGGGAGGCCGAATTGAACTCATGAACGAAGGCACTAGAAGAAAAAATCTTCAGTGCTTGCTCGGGATTTGAACTCTGGTCCTCCAGCTTATTAGTCCAGTGCTCTACCACTGAGCTAACCTCGCCCCTCGTAATCATATAAGGGTTTTGAAATATAAAATTATTCCTAGGAATACACTACGATGTAGAGTTTCTGATAGAGAACAGAATTAACCCGTTCATTACATATTGTTAAAGTAGAAACAATGGCCCCCTGCTAATGAACAAGTACCCTTAGCACATTCCCCATAATTTGGGTAGTGTCGAATGCATTCTGAATAATTTGCTTAAAATAACCTACATAGATAAAATAAAAACATGAATAGTTCTACTCTTTTACATTTGTAATGAACAACTGTTTCAATTATTAATTTTTTTACTCCTTTCCTTCCAGAGTTTTGTTTATGTGTGGATTTACGCTACTTAATAAATATATTAAAACTTCACATTTTCGCCTATTGATGTTGATTAATAATAAAAGAAACTGGATACAGTAACAATGCAGGAACGGGATAGAGTCTCTGGAGTAAACCCTCCCACCAGATGGAGCGATTTTGCTGGTTATCTAACTCGTTCAATCGTTTGCTGGGAGGATACTACGTAACAAGTTTCACGGCAAAAAAACAATGTAAGGACATCCATAAGATTAAGGATTTCATAAATAAATGAAATTGTAGTCTTAACTTTTGAAACATTGTCAAAGATAAGCCCTGAATACTAATAACTTCGCTTTATGGATGTCATTAAGAAGATTGTGGAAGAAAAAAAAATCGTATTTCTTTAATCAAGTTTAAACTAACATTTGTTCATATATAATAAGTTGAAGAATAAGGAATGAAATTAAGGTTACATAATACTTCTTCTTCTTCTTTCCCTTCCCCATGAGCCTTTCAGCGTGGGGGAGCCTCTAGCCATTGGACCCACCCATCTCGGTCCCTAGCGAGCGCCTTCATGCTTGGTATTGTTTTTCCTCGGGCCTGTCCAAGTCTGGATATGTAGTCATCATATGACAGGCGATGTCGTCCTCTTGGTCTTTTCCCAGTTGGCCTTGACTCCTTGATGCTTCTGGGTCCTCGGTCTCCCTCCATTCTACAGACATGGCCGAACCACTTGAGCTGCCGTTTCTCAAGGGTACTCTTCAGAGGTGTGATTTTCAAGTCCTCTCTTATTCTTTCATTTCGTATGCAGTCCCTTCTAGTTTTGCCGACTACTCTCCTGAGATACCTCATTTCGGTTGCCGTGATTCTGCTCATTTGCCTGTCCTGAGATATCCAGCTTTCACTTCCATAGAGCAGGGTTGGGAGATAGACTGCTTTGAACACATGTAGTTTTACATCCCGTCCAACCTCTCTCTTTCCGACTATAGAGTTGCAGATTTGGTAATATATTTGGTTGGCCTTCTTAATTCTATTAGATTTCTCACTATTGATAGTGCCATTCCTGTTTATTACCGTCCCCAAATATGTGCACTCTTCTACAACCTCTAAAGTTTCTCCATTACAGGCAATGTTCACATCTTGTTCCTCTCTGCCTTGATAGAGTATCTTGCTCTTGGTAGCGTTTATTATCATGCCTTTTCTTTCCAATTCCGCCTGCCATTCAATAATTGCCTGCTGTAGTTTATGTTGGGTGTCTGCGATCAGAACTATGTCATCTGCATACAATAGTGCTTGGGCTTGGGTAGGTCTCATATTCCAATAGCCAAGAATAGTTCTTCCGGTCCTCCTTTTGCAGATTTTGTGGATTTCATCAATAAAATTAATGAATAGCAGGGGACTAAGGCTATCACCTTGCTTCACACCTTGTGCCATTGGAAAGTGTTCTGATTCAGAACCATTGATCCTCACTACACCCTTGGGGTCCTGGTATGTAGATATTATGGCATCTATTAGGCTTTGAGGAACATTTTTTGCAGCTAGGGCATTCCATAATTCTTTTCTTGGAACAGGGTCAAAAGCCGCTTTGAGATCCAGAAAGGCAAGGTATAAACTTCCGTTTCTGTCCCATGTCTTTTCCATAATATTCCTGATAGAGAAGATGTGGTCCTGGGTTTAACGTCCTGGTCGGAAACCGGCTTGTTCGTCTTCCAATTCTGGCTCTATAAATGACCGTAACATAATACTAACATTCACATTTATCAGTATATATGACTATACTACATATGCGTATGTATGCAAATAATTTATAAATAAGTGAACTATTTAAGTTATACGCTATTGATGTTTATTTCTTTGCATTAGATAATTCGATAGAAATGGGAGAGTCCAGTTGAAGAAAGTACAGAAGCTTTAACCTGATCTATATATAAGTGATAACTAATGATTCAGGAGTTGCACAGGGCGATGGTTTGGGCTCTATGTTTTATAGTGCAATCCATTATCGGGCAACAAAAACTAAATGTATTATTCCGAGTTGGGGAGCTTGGCGGTTTCAATTCCAAAACACTATTTCGCATTCTCAGGATTTCTTATAGTCCCTTCATTATATGGTTAAAAAATTCGTTTAGATATATTTAAAAAATATTTTATTTCAAATTGATTTAATCAAACCACAGATATATAGATTTATAATCGGGACGTTTTTTTAGTTTTATATTAAATTAAAAAAAAATCAGTCCGGTAACATGCCACAAGGGAACAGAGTGATAGATACTGTAGGGGTATCTGATTCTTGACTATACGGCACACTAGGGAAATAATGTGGACACTCACTGTTTTCTCTTTTGCAGGTACACATTATTAAATTAATTAAACGCTGGGAAGGCGTAGGGACGATTAGGGACCCTGAATCCAACCAACGAACGTAGACACTGGAGTACTTCGAGATTTGAACTCATGTCCTCTAGCTTATTACTCGAGTCCTCTATCACTGAGCTACAACCTCGTACCCTCAGCAAATAAAATACAATTAATTCTTATTGTATTAATTAGCGTATAGAAAAGAAGATTTATTGAGCTTTAGTCTGAGAATAGTTTTACTTACAAGGGGTGTATACAGTGGTGGGGTCACCGATTTGGCCCATTGTTTGGGGGGCCAAATTGGTGACCCACTACTGGTTAGAAGTACTTGTATTGAAGTGGAAATCCTATTAATTCCATAGCAACTTCCGGGTATGTTTGTTTACAGCACAGGATACAGGATTAGCAATGGACAGAGGATATCGGGTATTTGCAAATAGAGCTTTGTTCAAACATCGATTAATTAAAGGGGAACCGATAACTATCCTCAGTTACAATATGATCTTTGTATACGGTTATTACTTCATTTAATATGTTCAAACATCGATTAATTAAAGGGGAACCGATAACTATCCTCAGTTACAATATGATCTTTGTATACGGTTATTACTTCATTTAATATGTTCAAACATCGATTAATTAAAGGGGAACCGATAACTATCCTCAGTTACAATATGATCTTTGTATACGGTTATTACTTCATTTAATATGTTCAAACATCGATTAATTAAAGGGGAACCGATAACTATCCTCAGTTACAATATGATCTTTGTATACGGTTATTACTTCATTTAATATGTTCAAACATCGATTAATTAAAGGGGAACCGATAACTATCCTCAGTTACAATATGATCTTTGTATACGGTTATTACTTCATTTAATATGTTCAAACATCGATTAATTAAAGGGGAACCGATAACTATCCTCAGTTACAATATGATCTTTGTATACGGTTATTACTTCATTTAATATGTTCAAACATCGATTAATTAAAGGGGAACCGATAACTATCCTCAGTTACAATATGATCTTTGTATACGGTTATTACTTCATTTAATATGTTCAAACATCGATTAATTAAAGGGGAACCGATAACTATCCTCAGTTACAATATGATCTTTGTATACGGTTATTACTTCATTTAATATGTTCAAACATCGATTAATTAAAGGGGAACCGATAACTATCCTCAGTTACAATATGATCTTTGTATACGGTTATTACTTCATTTAATATGTTCAAACATCGATTAATTAAAGGGGAACCGATAACTATCCTCAGTTACAATATGATCTTTGTATACGGTTATTACTTCATTTAATATGTTCAAACATCGATTAATTAAAGGGGAACCGATAACTATCCTCAGTTACAATATGATCTTTGTATACGGTTATTACTTCATTTAATATGTTCAAACATCGATTAATTAAAGGGGAACCGATAACTATCCTCAGTTACAATATGATCTTTGTATACGGTTATTACTTCATTTAATATGTTCAAACATCGATTAATTAAAGGGGAACCGATAACTATCCTCAGTTACAATATGATCTTTGTATACGGTTATTACTTCATTTAATATGTTCAAACATCGATTAATTAAAGGGGAACCGATAACTATCCTCAGTTACAATATGATCTTTGTATACGGTTATTACTTCATTTAATATGTTCAAACATCGATTAATTAAAGGGGAACCGATAACTATCCTCAGTTACAATATGATCTTTGTATACGGTTATTACTTCATTTAATATGTTCAAACATCGATTAATTAAAGGGGAACCGATAACTATCCTCAGTTACAATATGATCTTTGTATACGGTTATTACTTCATTTAATATGTTCAAACATCGATTAATTAAAGGGGAACCGATAACTATCCTCAGTTACAATATGATCTTTGTATACGGTTATTACTTCATTTAATATGTTCAAACATCGATTAATTAAAGGGGAACCGATAACTATCCTCAGTTACAATATGATCTTTGTATACGGTTATTACTTCATTTAATATGTTCAAACATCGATTAATTAAAGGGGAACCGATAACTATCCTCAGTTACAATATGATCTTTGTATACGGTTATTACTTCATTTAATATGTTCAAACATCGATTAATTAAAGGGGAACCGATAACTATCCTCAGTTACAATATGATCTTTGTATACGGTTATTACTTCATTTAATATGTTCAAACATCGATTAATTAAAGGGGAACCGATAACTATCCTCAGTTACAATATGATCTTTGTATACGGTTATTACTTCATTTAATATGTTCAAACATCGATTAATTAAAGGGGAACCGATAACTATCCTCAGTTACAATATGATCTTTGTATACGGTTATTACTTCATTTAATATGTTCAAACATCGATTAATTAAAGGGGAACCGATAACTATCCTCAGTTACAATATGATCTTTGTATACGGTTATTACTTCATTTAATATGTTCTGATACCCACATGTTTCGGAAGGAATGATGAGACAACAAGTACAAAACGGGAACCCCCTAATAAAATGAAGGTCTCAATTACCGAAGCGATTATTATACGAAGAACCAGCTTACCATTATTATTTTCTACAGAGAGTTGTTGAACAGTGAACAGTGATGTAACACATTAACAATGAGATCCAACTAATATCTCGCGAGAGACCAAAATCAATTCATTATATGCGAAAATTGTAATAAAGGGGAATATGCCAAGAACAGTTAACAGTATTAAATTGGTTGTTAATTTATTCGAATCAATGCTCAAAAATACATTTGGATGTATACATATCTCTACCAATTGAGTAAAATATGTTTTTTTTTTTAAAGAATATTTTCACGGTTTTTGTAATATAAAACTCGTTTATCTTAAAAAAAAAAACAGTCCCGTAACTCAGGCCCTGAGGGGCAGATACTGTAGAGGTATCTGATTCATGTCCATACGGCACACTAGGCAGATAGTGTGGTCAGTACTATGCTCCGGCCGCCTGATTTTCCCCTTGGCTGCTTCGACTGCTAGAGTCATTAGCACCCCAGGTACCCATTATTAAATTAATTAAAGGCTGGGTTGGCCTAAGGACGGTCAGGGAGGCCGAATTCAACCCATGAACGAAGACACTAGAAGAAAAAATCTTTAGTGCTTGCTCGGGATTTGAACTCAGGTCCTCCAACTTATTAGTCCAGTGCTCTACCACTGAGCTAACCTCGTCCCCTTCCAAAATAATTATTCCATCGAATTGGTAGTGATTTCACTCGATTCAATACAAAAACCTACTTCAAAAATGATATTGAAATCAGAAATATTACCTAATGTATTTACAAGTTTTTCCCCCAAAATCGTGCTTGGGCACCACTGTGCGGAACTCCAAGAAGACTGAAATTAAGGGTGGCCACAACATGGATGGGTGACCGACCGAGAATACCGCCTGCCATTGGCATAGTTATAGGAAAGCCATCAATAGAAACCCCGCCTATAATATCTATGAAATAACTCTTGACGTAGTCAAACGCGACATTGTTTCAACTTTCTCATAGGTGTTCGGATAAAAGCATATTATTAATCTGAAGACAGTATCAAATGTATTTCGAAACTCCACAACAGCATCTGTACTACCCTACAGCTACAAGAGCAATATCGGGTACAAGCTATACCGGGGACTAGCTGTGACTAGATGGGAGTATCGTCGACAGCAAACTCCCAACACATGGTGCAAGGTAGATGGTGGTCTATTTTCTAAATCTAACCTCATCCAGCACATTTCAATCGATCAGCTGTTCTAAGTTCCATTTCCCACCCAAACCTCCAAATCAACATCTAGTTCCTAGCCAAATACTCATTTCCTACAATCGATGTTTGTTGGTGTTATCGATTTCCGAAGTGGTATAAGGTTTGGGTTGGGTTGGTGGTTTAAGAATAAAAAACTACTTGGTCATCTCCGCCCTTAGAGTATAGCTAAATTGTGTGAGTTTAATGTTAGGATGGAGAGTGTTTTCAGTGTTGTCTGTTTGAGACAGAGCTGTGTTTCTAAAATTGCATTTTATAGAATCTTGCTTTGGAAAAATTATTATTGCTTAGATATAAGAACCAGATTCAGATGTCCGTAAAAAAGATAGAAAAACACACATAAAAAAATGTATATATTAATTTTATTATATACTAGCTGTTACCCGGCGTGCCATGCTACACCTACTTTCTGCCTATGACTCTCCCCGTATCAAGATCTACCTGTATACCCAGTTACGTCAAAATCGGTCAAACGTTGTCAATTTGTTTATATCTGTCTAGTTGTAGAAACAGCCAACAGAGGCCAGCACCACAGCAGTTCAGAAAAAAACCGGCAGAGGCCAGCATCAGAGACTGCGAGTAGATAGCTCTTATCAATGAAAGGCCAGCGCTCCTTAGTTAGACAGTCACTGTTGATATAAAATTTTAATAAACTGCATTACATGATTATATAATGATGTAAAGTCATAATTGATTTCGAGTTATTCTAATTATCAAGAACATCAACAAATAAATTTGAGGCATTATTCAAAATGGCCGTCAGAATCTGAACGGTTCATTGTAGCCAATTTTTCTTGAACAAAACTTTTGACCAAATTTTGAAAGTTGACTATTTTGACCTAGCCTAAGATATTTCCCGTATCAAGACTTACCTCTGTGCGAAGTATGGTCAAAATCGGTCAAACGGTGTAGATTTGTATAAGGAACAAACAGATAAACGGACAAACATACAAACAGACAGACACGTGATTTATATATATATATATATATATATATATATATATATATATATATATATATATATATATATATATATATAGATTTTATTTTATTTTTTATTATTTTAATAATAAAAATATAAGATATACACATCAAAAAACGTTTTGCTCCGTCCTAAAACTAGCAGATAAGATTATCTGATTGGAAACCCTCATCCAGCCCGTATAGAGCGTGGATTAAGAGTAACAAAGTCTATGTTTATATAGTTTTAAAGTAAAGATAAGAGGCTCTAATACTCTGGAAGCTGTAATTCTTCTTTAATCTACATTCCATACTACAGCATTTCTCAGACAATTGCTTACTTTAGTGCTTTCTTTTGATCAAGTAGGGCATTAAACACGAATATGAGTGTAATTTTCCCGGGAAAAGTGATTCCGAATTGTTCCATAGGAGAGGAAGGCCTCTCAACACGTCAAATCGCGCGTCGGCTCAATGTCAAGCAAAGCGATGTTGATAGGTGTTGGAACAGGTTCCGAGCCACTGGAAGTGTTGAGGGCCGACCACGTAGTGGTAGACCACGCTGTACAACTAGACATGAAGACGCAGGTGACTACTTTTGCTAGCTTCAGCGAGCTTCAGACACCACTGTGAGTGACCAAACCATCCGAAATCTACTCCAGGGTTTGAAATTTGAGCAAGAAGACCCTTGCGGTGTCCACTACTAACTAGAAACCATCGCACACGTCGATTTCATTCGAAAAGAACTTACCAACAGTTGGTGTTGCCCCAGTGGAAGAATTAAATTTTCTGTGATGAAACCAAACTTGCCCTGTTCCCTGACAATAACAGATTAAGCTTCTGCAGATTACCTGGGAGTCGCTTGAGGTACTCATTTCGGAGAGGTCAGCTGCATGCTGGGTCCATCATGTTTTGGGCGGGAGTTTCAAAAGCCTCACAATCACTTCCAAGATACTATGCCGCTAAATTCCTATCTGACTAAGGTGTTACAATAATGCTCGGCCTCATCTTGCGAAGATAGTGATGGACTACCTGAGGGAAGCCCAAATCGAAAGAACGGACTGGTCTCCGTTCTCACCCGACATGAATCCCATAGAACATGCCTGGTTCAATCCTTCACCGAGCTGTACAACGCCTTCAGAACATCCCTACCACACTTCTGGAACTCAGGGAAGCATCAATGGAAGAAGAACAGCGAATTCTTCCACAAGAGGACATTGTCCACATCATTCTACTGATGTCAGATCAGTAATTCAGACTACTAACTGAATTATATTATCTCATTATATATATATATATATATATATATATATATATATATATATATACTATATATTTTTCAAAAATCACTCACTCACTCACTTACTGACTCACTGACCTATCATCGCTCAGCCCAAACTACTTGAAAGAAAAATTTGAAATTTGGTATGGACACTCCCTTTAGGATGAAAGCACTCGCTAAGAAAGGTTTTTTTGATATTCAAATTTTGAAGTATCTTTAGAGGGGTTTGAATTTTTAGTTGGTTAGAGCAGGCATTGGACGATAACAGGTCAGCAGTTACCGTACTGTATCTATTTCATAATATTATTTGTAATAGTTTTTAGTAAACTAGAAATAAACTGTGACTTTGTCCCTCATAGAGTTTACGCTATACCTAGTGATGGTCCATCCGAGGTACTAATATCCCGAACCTTTGCACAGCCTCCTCACCCAACAGCATCCCCTGTCAGAATAATTCTTGGCAATGCTCGCAAAATTAATGGGTGTTTCCAAATGAAATCTTGGAAACATAAATTTCTAAATTTCAGCGTCCATTTATTATTGACAACGAATTTCTACCTGTACGGGTTAAACTTCTATTGCTGGTAACCTATAGATAACGGGGTATCTCTAGGTTATCTGTTTCTTGACACTAGTCCGGATTGCTCCAGTGTCAAGAAACATTATTCTTTGATTACTTTTCAATTGATGAATAGGAAATAGTATGACGGGAACCGTGTAATAATAAACTACACAAAATTAAAGAGTAGCGCTAATTTTAAATGTTCATTATTTAACGCAATAAAATAACTTCTTATCTGTCGTGACGAAGCACGGGTATTCAACTAGTATATATATATATATATATATATATGTATATATATATATATATATATATATATATATATATATATATATATATATATATATATAGAAGTGGATGTATGTAGGTATAATTCTTTGGGGTAATTATTTAAAAGTTTATTTAGAGTATCCGAGGTAAATATCCCTTAAGATTTAGGTAAAGAAAGCAAACACACCCTCCTCCTTTGAAGCTTCTCCAGCTGAGCATGAAGCTAAGCCTTCCTGCTTGAAGCTTAGGCTTCTCGACCCGGGAAGAAGGAAGAAAGACTAGCATTCATTACCGAGGAAGTGCAGAGGGTTGGTTAGGGCGAGAGGATGGAAAGGCCGGGGTTGGGGGTGGTCGGAAAGTTATTTAAAACTGCCTTTTATCTTAGTTTGTGCTTAAGTAGAAGTGGAAACCGCTTTCTTTAATAGGCTCTGAAGACCGGGGTAAAGGGATTTAGATCCGAGTTAAGGCCTCGCTTTTACATTGCATAGGGTTAAATACCGCTATATACAGCGCTAGGAAGAGGCAGCGCTTTCAGCGTTCGCTGCATCATCAGGAGATCAAACCAAGCTTTATATATACTCCATGGCAGGAAGAATATCATTAGAAATACTTCCTCTTTTGGCCGATTGTCAGAAATGTTCATTACAAAAACAAAATATTACAATTTACTCCATATAGAAGAAAATCAATAAGCTAATGTTACAAAAACCCGTTTAACACGTTCGGGCCCCGCGTCGTGGCATATGCGTCACAGAGATGTGTTCTGCGGGCCCAGCGTCGTGGTGTATGCGTCAGGTGATAGCTTGGCATTCTTTCTATCCCCACTACTCTGGGCCTTGTCCTATACCCTTAGTATTTGGTTTGGGACCTCATTAAATTATTCCCGGTTAGGTTTGCGGGTCTGTTATCGTATGATACTGAATCCGCCCGAAAATTTACGTCAGCGCTGTCGAGGCGTATTTGACATTTCACTAAATTGTAATTAATCCGCTAAAACTACATAATTTTAAAAGTTTCTTCACTTATGTATTTATATGTTCGCCGAAATAACTATACAAAAGGAAGACTTGGGCCCTGATGGAAATTTCGTTGGAAGCCATCGGCCCTCAAAGTGTTAAAAGAACAAAACTAAAAATTTCAAAGTTTTGAGCACTTATATCTCAAATTGACAATGCCTTGTCGAGAATTACTTCAAGACCTTCTCCGTAAAGAATTTAGCAAGCTTTGGAATGGCCAGGTAATGAAATATTTTATTTCTAGTAGTTCATTAGCTCCTAATGGTACCAAAAATGTATCTTAGATTAGATGAATGTCAAACGTCTGGAACATACGTTAATCATTCTAAATGAGTCTAGGGATAAGAACGGAACCGCGCTAAGATGATGCAGTTCCTGCGAGTCGGACTTTTTTTATGTAATATTACTAGTTTGGTAAATGTAAATCTTCTGTAGTAAAAATAAATGCTGTCAGTTGAAAGCTCTTCTATGAATGAGATGAATATAGAAATATAAGAATGAATACTTTTAGAAATAACAATTGATAAAATTGACACCTCTCCCCTTTAAACCAAAGAGGACCATTTTAATTCCTATTTTAAATCTCTTGTGTAGTTATAAAGTATATAGTCAGCTTTAATGGACACAAATATTTGAAAATGATTATTTATTAATTGTTAACAGTGCATTTGTTGTCATGGCCATTTTTGCCAGGCCAACTGCTCATTGGCACTTTTTCTAAATATTAATGATGGAGTAGGGAAACATATTTTTTAGATAATGTCAGAAAAAGGACTTTTATTAATAAAACTGTTCTCAATTTTTAGTGTCGGGCATTTGAAAAAATGTTTTATAAGCTTGGCATTTATCTGAACTAAGTTTATAAATTTTGAATACAGGAAGTATTACTAATAAAATATCTTATCAACAAATTTGGACTTTTCGTATACTTTCTTAAATGTCTCTGAAATGATTGTAAAATTGTGATAAGTGGAACATGATCATTTGAAAGCCTAATAAATTTCCTATAAAACAGATGGGTTGTAAATTTTGATAGGAGCACTTCAGTAGTAGACAACAGTGCTTGAACTCCTGGAAGTTTCAACTGAACCAATCTTTTCTGACTACCCAAAATGAAAATTAGTTTGAAAAAGCAGGTGTTTTAATGTTTTTCGAAAATGGTTACAGATATTGCTTTAAAAATGGTT
This sequence comes from Gonocerus acuteangulatus, assembly GCA_946811695.1. Taxonomy (NCBI): domain Eukaryota; kingdom Metazoa; phylum Arthropoda; class Insecta; order Hemiptera; family Coreidae; genus Gonocerus; species Gonocerus acuteangulatus. The sequence goes on from OX328131.1 coordinate 51,791,602, forward strand.
TCATCATTTTTTATAAGTTAAGATACCTTTAAAACGAGTACCAGCATGCATATGAACTCGAATACGTTAGCGTTCCGATTTTTTTGAGCGAATTTCACTCCAAAAGCCATGTTCCGGTGGACAGATTCTGCTGGTTAACGAATTTGACCTTTCAAATTAGAAAAAAGATTTTCGCACAAAATATCTTCTAAATCGGACCATTTTTGAGTCTGTGGGAAAGCGAGCAGACAAAAATCTCAAACCGAAACTTCGGGAATAATATAACACATATTTTCGAGCTATAAAAACTATTAATTTTTTCCCCGTTTTTAACGGCGCATCAACTATTTGGCTATAAGTGCCGGGCTATCTACCCTTTTATAATGCCAACAGCACGTGGTCGGTCATCCACTCAGGTACTGGCCACGCCCGACGTTGCTTAACCGTTGGCATAAAACCTATTAATGTATGGAAACACGTTGAACCACTGTTATTTTAGTGATCTACAGGGAAGCGAGTTAATAAAAATAATTTGAAATATTTTGGGTACTCCTCAAGAAGAAGAAGAATATAATTATACATATAGGTACTTATATATTATTTCTAAATCAAGCCTTATTAAATTGGGCTTTTTGTGTATTATTCGTGCGTATATGTATATATATGGTACCTGACTGCAATGGAGGTGTTGACCGGTACCCCATCCTTGAACCAGAAGAACTCTAGTCCAGCAGAGCCTTGTGCTGTACAGCTGATGGTGAACATCTCCCCGCTCCTCACCCGTTCTTCCTTCCTGTTCGTAACCACTCTCTGCAACAAAATAGAATATATATTTATATTATATATATATATATATATATATATATATATATATATATATTTATATGTATCTATTTTCATATATATATATATACATATATATGAATGTAGATATATTTCATCCATGTATTAATTATTGGAAATAAAAATATGCAATAAGAAAATTGTACATATCTCTGAACAAATTCCATCGCACGTAAAAAAATGTGAAATATAAAAATAAACAAATAAGGAAATAAAAAATAATAAGCCAATATATTAGTTATAAGCCAATAGAAAAAAACAAAAAAAAACAACTTTTAATATTCAGACAAAATAAGAATCCTAAATAGACCAGTACAAAGTTGACCCACCGTTATTTTCCTGACGTACAATTTTGTTTATGTTACTTAAATTGCACTTTAGGTAAATAAATTGGCGAGAGGGGGGAAACGCCATATAATATGGGGTATTGTTTGGGTCATCATCACCCTCGACAACATCTTAAGGGGAAATACTACTTTGTCATTTTTTTTTTTACCATTTTATTTTTTATGGGCTTAAATGCTGCCTTAAAAAAAAATCAGTCCCGTAAAAGGCCACAAGCTGCAGATACTGTAGAGGTACCTGATTCTTGAACATACGGTGCACTAGGGAGGTAGTGTGGTCAGTACTATGCCGGCCGCCTGATTTTTTTCCCTTTTCAGGTACACATTAAGTAATGAAATAATTAATTAAAGCATGGGTGAGTCTAGGGACGATCTGAGACCCGAAATCCAACCCCCGACAGACGACACTAGAAGATAAAAATCTTTAGTGCACGCTCGGGTTTTTGAACCTGGGTCCTCCAGTTCATTAGCCGAGTGCTCTACCACTGAGCTATCCTCACCCCGAATGCTTCATTAACTAATTTAAAATTATATCCAACAGTTTTTAAATGCGCCACAAAATTCGATTTTCTACTGACGTCCCGATACATTTTAACATCAAAAACGATTTTTTTTTAAATTTTTATTACATGAAATTATGGGGGAAAAGAAGAACTTTTTGGTACATTAAACTTAAAGACGATTTTCTCAAAACTATTTTTTTAATAGCGCTTTCAATTTTCACCCGATCAACTTCAAACTTTAACTGCAGATTCCTAATGATATTTGCTAGTAAAGTGAGCAAAGATTTTTCCATTCATTGAATTATTACGATTTTGTGACCGATTTTTGAAGGAATTTTTAATAGAAAATGAAGAATTGTTCACAATTTTCGAAGAAATTTATATTTCTTAAATATTCCACGTACTGTAAAAGATTTGCCCTTCTTTTTTCAAAATAATTTTAGGTTTCTTTTTTTGTTATAGATTAAAAATTGCCACCTGCAGACTATCGCCTGTGAAAAAAGAGGGTTCCCGTTGATAGAGTCACAGCGTCACCATTTTGTTTTCAAAGAATTAAAACTTTTGTTTTGGTTACTTCGACATCCCATGGACAAGCTATGAAATAAAGATTTGAAAAATATTGATTTATTACTTTCTAGCTGTTACCCAGTGTGCCATGCTACACCTACTTTCTGCCTATGACTCTCCCCGTATCAAGATCTACCTGTATACCAAGTAACGTCAAAGTCGGTCAAACGGTGTGAATTTGTATATATCTGTCGAGTAATTCGTGAAACAGCCAACAGAGGCGAGTAGATAGCTCTCATCAAACAAAGACCAGCGCTCCTTAGTTTGACAATGATTGTTGATATAAAATTGAAATAAACTGCATTCATCAAGAGCACCAACAAATAAATTTGAGACATTATTCAAAAAGGCTGTCGATTGAAAATGACCGTCAAAATCTGAATGGTTCAGTGTAGCAAATTTTTCTTGAACAAAACTTTTGAACTATTGACCAAATTTTGAAATTTGACTATTTTGACCTAACCTAGGAGATTTCCCCTATCCTACCTGTGTGCCAAGTTTGGTCAAAATCGGTCAAACGGTGTAGATTTGTATAAGGAACAAACAGACAGACACGTGATATTTATATATATATATATATATATATATATATATATATATATATATATATATATATCTAATTACGAAAAATTTGAATAAAATCAAACTGAATAAAAGCCGGTGAGTAAAATGAAACATTTTCCTTGAAACATCTTTGGGGGAAGTTTGACGTACTTATGAAGTTAAGTCCTAAGAATAAGCCCCAGCTTCCGGGAAGTTGTGGTAATATTGAGACGTGAAGAAGCTTTGTCTTGTGGTGTGACTTGGTACTTATTACTTGCAAGAAGTCTACAATGTAACTTACGGTGTGCTCGTTTTAATGTTTTCAATTCGTGTCTCGTATATACTTACAAAAGGATGCGTTGAACACCTTTAACAATGACAAAGGGCTGCGATCACATTCACACATTCAGTACAAATCTCAAGACAGAGACTGCACAGTTTGGCCTTAAGGTTCGGAGTGAACGGATCCAGTACAAACACTATACTTTCGAAGAGTTTTGGGCAAGATTTGGACTGAGCAGTCAAAATCATAAGATATTCCTCACCGTGTAAAGGCACCCTTAAAGATTCCGAGCCAAAATATCTCTTCAAAAGTCCGGCTCGCTGGAACTGCGTCATCAGTAATAGAAAATCAAATCATAAACAACACATGTAACGATAACTGTAGTATCTGTACAGCATGGCATCCTCATCGGTCTGAACAACACACCCGAAACTGACTACAGAGACATAGTAAGTACTATTTACTGACTTTTTAAGACAGATACACAACTCATCCACTACTGATAGAAATTATGAATAAGACGCAAACTGAGTAACAGAAATACTACTATGTACTGGCTACCTAGACATGAAGAACTCGGAAAATTTCAATTGCCGATTATCACGCAAAAATTTCTGTAATACATGTTACTTATGACGTACAAAAAATAACTGCCGGAGACTTAACAACAGCTACAAAATCGACCATAAAACGGGCCATAAAAATAGAGTTGAGGGATGGCCATCCAGTCTTCGCGACAATAAACTGGAAGTAGTAGTTCTCGATAGATTACGGATTGGACATACTCGACTAACTTAGGAATTTCTTATGAAAAGACGCCACAGACTAATATGCAACATATGTAACACAGAATTCACGATTAAACACTTACTGGCAGACTGCCAAAGAAGAAGCAATTACAACATCCCGTATCATATGCAAGAACTCCTGGGCAATGATAGCCAGTACATCAACACCAGGGCAGCCACATCTCAGAGCCGGGCCCGGGACCAGATCACGGGCCCCAATTTCTCAGAGCCGGGCCCCCACTTCTCAGAGCCAGACTGAAAATTCTAGAACTTTGCTATAGGACTTTGTACATTTTAAAATTATTTTCATCTTTGCTTGAGCGAAATGAGAATAAATGCCGACAATCGGTGCACCAAAGGTCAGTTTCGGTACTTGTAGTTTTATTGCAACTCCTAATGCAATATACTATTCTGGGACTGCACTTGTTTTGTCGTTTATGAACATTAAAAAAATATAGATCCCATTCCAATAAATATAGGCTACGCCCGTCTATATTTCTAAACCCCATTCTTTTTACAAGCTCATAACCTATACATTTTTTCCAATTAGCGAGGCCCCCACGGCGCCCGGGCCCGGGACAACAGTACCCGGTCGTCCCCTCCCACGTGGCGGCCCTGATCGACACTATACTGACCTACCTCAAGAATACAGGACTATACAACCTTATTTGATGAATATCTGCAATGTTGGCTTATAAGATATTATATTTCCATCGATACTAACAAGGGGAGTATACAGCGATGGGGTCACCGATCAGGACCAATTTTTTTCTGGCGATTCTTCATCGAAAAATAGTCGAAACGTCTCCGAGCTTTCCGTCCAATGCGCCTTAGGGGCCGAGAAATAAACTAAAATAGGTTGAAAGTGCTTTATTTTTTATATCGAGTTCAGAAAATGATATCGACATGATTCTTTCAACAATTCATTTGTTTTATAGATTAGATTAAAAGAAAAATATAATCGTTAAACAATAATTCATATTTCGTCAAATATATGCAAAAATATGCTTACGTTTTCAAGTAAACTAGTATCAGACATTTATTTACACCAAAAATAATAGCAGATTTCAAATCAGAAACCATAATGTGGTGAATATCATTGAAAATAATGATTTTTCCCAGTCTGGAAGAGACTAAAAATTTGTAAGCGAAAAAATTAATGTGACGTTTTTAAATTCAATGTCTCCCCTAGAGATAATCCGATTTTTACGTAATTGAAATCTTTCAAAAGAAAAAATACACCTTTTTCTAACCATATAAATGACTATTGCATTATCTCAAAAGGTACTTGCAACAAATGGTTCTCAAAATAAAAATAAAATGTAAACTTTTTTGCATATAACATCAATTCCAGAACACGTAGAAACACCCCGATTGGAAGGAAGTGTGTCACATTAGGGCCTTTATCGACCCTCCAAGGTTTGAATAGGGTACATATTCTTTGAATATGGCCGGATTGTTGAATCTTTAACGAAATTTTAAGGGTCCCCTCTTAGCGAAATTTAAAATACATTTTTTTTTTTTAATATTCCCAACATTTGAATTTAAGGGTTCTTCAGTCTGCTAAAAACGAATCTGAAATCCGATTTTTAAATCAAAAATTGTTTTACATACTCGACTCTATAGATGTCATTATTCTGTCAAAATATTCCATATACCTACATTTAAAAAGTTATCGATTATAAAAAAAAAATGATTATTATCACCAACATTTTTCTTATTTGATTTATTTAATTTATTGTATGGCAGTGTAATATTGTAAAATTGTTTCATTGAGATATTTTATTTATTATTAAAACCTTTAAATGTGTTGACGTTCCTATTTCCACTCTTACGGTGGGTTAATGAAAATAAAGATAAAACTCTGTTTCAGGGGTCAGATTTTGCTGATCAACGAAAGTGACCTTCTAAATAAGGTATTGTTATTATTATATTTTTATTTACCAAACATCATGCAAATCGTTCTATTTTTCAGATATATATATATATATATATATATATATATATGTGTGTGTGTGTGTGTGTGTGTGTGTGTGTGTGTGTGTGTGTGTGTGTGTGTGTGTGTGTGTGTGTGTGTCTGTGTCTGTGTGTGTGTGTATAAATATTAAACGTTGCCGAGCAACCAAGTTCTAAGGCCTAAAGGAGAAGCCGTGTACTGTATTTGCCGCACGATTGCTTTTCCCGCGCTTTTACACTTCCAGCGGGCTTAGATTTGGCGGGGAATCCCAATGCAGTCATTCCCCTCCCTGTCAGCTGTACTTATGCTTACCTCAACACATGCCACTAGAAAATTCTTCCCCTTCCTATCGTATCCAAGGAATCCTGTCCAATCTGAGACAGCACATAGTCAACTATTCATAAATAAACCTTATGCTACACCTGAGCTTGCCTGCATTTCCATATATATATATATATATATATATATATATATATATATATATATATATATATACATATATATATATATATACATATACATATACATATTTATTTATTATATATATGGCACAGGTCAAAAGAATAGTACTCCATTTTCTATGTACTACTTTATTGTTGGCACGCCCTACATTTTTCGTGGCCTTTATGCCACCTCCTCAGGGGCCATTTAATTCCCATGTGTGGTTAGCTCGCCACCCATATTACGACTGAGGGAGCTAACCCCACATGGGGATTTAATGGCCCCTGAGGAGGTGGCATAAAGGCCACGAAACATGTAGGGCGTGCCAAGAATAAAGTAGTACATAGAAAATGGAGTACTATATATATATATATATATATATATATATATATATATATATATATATATATATATATATATATATGTATATATATATATATATATATATATATATATATATATGTATATATATATATAAATCACGTGTCTGTTTGTTCCATATACAAATCCACACCGTTTGACCGATTTTGACCAAACTTTGCACACATGTAGATCTTAATCTGGAGAGTGCCGAAGGCTAGGTCAAAAACCTTTACCAGCTGTCTGTCTGTATGTTGTTCCCTATAAAAATCCAAACCGTTCGTCCGATTTTGACTAAACTCGGTACACAGGTAGATCCTACTCTGGAGAGTGCCGAAGGCTAGGTCAAAAACCTTTACCAGCTGTCTGTCTGTATGTTTGTTCCCTATAAAAATCCAAACCGTTCGACCGATTTTGACCTAAGTTGGAACACAGGTAGACCTTGATACGGCGATTGCCATAGGCTAGGTCAAAACGGCTACCTTCTGTCTGTCTGGAAGTTTTGTTCTTTATACAAACCCACACCGTTTGACAGATTTTGATCAAACTGGGCACACAGGTTGGTCTTGATCAGGGGATTGTCAAAGGCCAGGTCAAAAACGTCTAGCAGCTGCTGTCTGTATGTTTTTTTTTTTAAATAAAAATCCACACCGTTAGGTCGATTTCATTACGAGCTACAGCAAGGCGTAGCTGCACGCTTGTTGCATGACGTATTGCATGCTAAAAACCTGCCTATGGAAGAACATCTGAGATGTTGATCATATTCTTTTTATAACAACCTAAAGTGGGACGTGGTTGCATGCTTGGGGTATGCTGTATTGCAAGCTACAAATGTGCCTATCCTAAGCTAAGAGTGTGGAACAGTCTAACCGTTGGACTTTCGCTTTTTATTACGAGCTACAGCAAGGCGTAGCTGCATGCCGTATTGCACGCTAAAAACCTGCCTATCCTATCGAAGAACATTCAAGATATTGATCATATTCTTTTTATAACAAGCTAAACTGGGACGTGGTTGAATGCCTGAGGCATGCTGCATTGCATGCAACAAACCTGCCTAACCTATACTAGTACTGTGCAACGGCACAGACGTTGTACATAAGCTAATCATTTTAAACTCAAGGAAGATATAGCTATATGTTTGTGGCATGATCTTTTGCATGCTAATTTACTGTCTAAACTAGGAACAAGCAACAGTCAAGATGTTGGTTTTTATTACAAGCTTAGGCGAGACATAGGCATATGTTTGGGGCACGCTGTATTGCATGCTAAAAATTCGAATACCTCATAATAGTAGTGTGCAACAACGAAGACGCTGGCCATATGCTTTTCATAACGAGCTACAGCGTGACGTGGTTGCATGCTGTTTTGCATGCAACAATCCTGACGACACGATACTGGGTCTGTGCATCTGCCTGGACATCGTCACATAACGACCTCCCTCATTTGCGAGTATAATGCCTACAGATTTGTTTTTGAAATTGCACGATGAGCATTTGCAACTGTCCAGAATTTCTTCCCTCGTTCATTGACAAACCTACAGTCGCTTACTATATAGAGCAGAGAATGTTGCAACAAGGCAGAAGCGAGTTCGGCCGTAATCTATTTTGATATATTAAACGTACGAAGATTCTATTTGAGTGGTATTTCAAGGCAATGGCTTTCACAGTCTCCGGTAGCAGCTGCGTTATTTAGCCAATTCCACAGCAATTCTGTTCATTATCTCTCAATTATTTGCTCACTTAAGCCGTTATATTTAGTTTCTTGCAGCAAACTCTGGTATATATTTCAGTATTCAACTTATGAAGAACATGGTAAAAAAGGCAAAATTAGACTCGAAGGGGCGGTTTACATAGGAACAAATATAATAAATAGAATCTGTCACGCAGGAGATGCATAACTATCCCCATTCCTCTGAATTTGGTTTACGTAGACAATATTCCTGAATGATTTGCTTAAAATAGCCTAAATAAATTTAACAAAAGCCCGACTCGCAGAAACTGCGTCATCTTAGCGCAGTTCTGCTCTTATCCCTCGTGATATTAGCAAAGGAATAGAAGCAGTTGGTAGTAGCGTTTGACCTTTCGTTAAAAATATAAATTAAATCTTAAACAGAAGAAAGTTTAAGGCGCCAAAACAGGAAACTGACAGTATCCTAAGCGGAAATGGCACACCCACCATCTCAACGCTCTGGGAAACCACTATTGCCAATAAGTTTCTCATTTTCTTGCCTTCTTTTACTAAAGCACTAATTTTAGACCTTCGGTTTTGGGGGCTTTTACCCTCTTGGCACCACGGTGTCATTTTCGAAAGGTTTTCTTATAAAATGAGTTAAATACATGCTGTAAAATTACAACACTTACGACATAATGCATGTTATTATTATAGGAATATAAAGTGTTCTATCTTCAATGAGAATGGAAACTAACGCTAGAAGAACAATCCAAAAGCACGAGTGGCTCCCGGATCTGAGCGAATTCCATTAGAGTCTAAACCTCAATATATATGCAGGAGAAGGTCGACATTTCCAAGTCGCCCAGCCTTTGGAACTTAAGCTGTCGACTTAGTGAATCCTTGGTGGTGAGTCTGTTGGTGCTCCAAGGATTGCACGATTATCATGGGAGATTGACATTCATGGATCATCAACATCCAGGCAGAACGTATCGGGCTATCTACAGGTTGCCTTCCTTACTAATCATGGATGAAGGGACACCATGGAAACTCGAGTCTCTGTGTTAGTGTTACCCTATCTTAGAGAGACATAGACTACACTACTTACAGCCTTACCAGGATGAGCAGCGTCGGCTCCTGTCTGAAGGAGAACTGCGTCTGTAGGATGTAGAAGTCTGCTAGTTTTCCCTTCTCTGCCAGGGCTAGCATCACCTCCTTAACCCGGCCTTAGTCTTAGTACTGCCTTAGTGTTACCCTATTTTAGAGAGACATAGACTACACTAGTTACAGCCTTACCAGGATTAGCAGCGTCGGTTCCTGTCTGAAGGAGAACTGTGTCTGTAGGATGTAGAAGTCTGCTAGTCTTCCCTTCTCGATCAGGGCTAGCATCAACTCCTTAACCCTGCCTCTGTCTTAGTACTGCCTTAGTGTTACCCTATTTTAGAGAGACATAGACTACACTTGTTACAGCCTTACCAGGATTAGCAGCGTCGGTTCCTGTCTGAAGGAGAACTGTGTCTGTAGGATGTAGATGTCTGCTAGTCTTCCCTTCTCGATCAGGGCTAGCATCAACTCCTTAACCTTGCCTCTGTCTTAGTTCTGCCTTAGTGTTACCCTATTTTAGAGAGACATAGACTACACTTGTTACAGCCTTACCAGGATTAGCAGCGTCGGTTCCTGTCTGAAGGAGAACTGTGTCTGTAGGATGTAGAAGTCTGCAGGTCTTCCCTTCTCGATCAGGGCTAGCATCAACTCCTTAACCCTGCCTCTGTCTTAGTACTGCCTTAGTGTTACCCTATTTTAGAGAGACATAGACTACACTTGTTACAGCCTTACCAGGATTAGCAGCGTCGGTTCCTGTCTGAAGGAGAACTGTGTCTGTAGGATGTAGATGTCTGCTAGTCTTCCCTTCTCGATCAGGGCTAGCATCAACTCCTTAACCCTGCCTCTGTCTTAGTTCTGCCTTAGTGTTACCCTATTTTAGAGAGACATAGACTACACTTGTTACAGCCTTACCAGGATTAGCAGCGTCGGTTCCTGTCTGAAGGAGAACTGTGTCTGTAGGATGTAGAAGTCTGCTAGTCTTCCCTTCTCTGCCAGGGCTAGCATCACCTCCTTAACCCTGCCTCTGTCTTAGTACTGCCTTAGTGTTACCCTATTTTAGAGAGACATAGACTACACTAGTTACAGCCTTACCAGGATTAGCAGCGTCGGTTCCTGTCTGAAGGAGAACTGTGTCTGTAGGATGTAGAAGTCTGCTAGTCTTCCCTTCTCTACCAGGGCTAGCATCAACTCCTTTACCCGGCCTCCGTCCTTCTTCTTCCCGAGAAAGTGGAATATCACTTCCCCGGAAGGCCTGAAACAGGGAATATCTCCATCAATAGATAAACTCTGTCACGTAGGAGCTGCATAACTAAGCATATTCCATAGGAAGGTTTATCGTAGTTTACGCTCTATCATTCAAGAAGCTAGTGAACTCAACTTAATAGGTACAAAATAAACAGAAATAGTTTTAATCTACTATATATTCGTCAAATACCACTCACTCACTGACCTTTCATTGCCCAATCCAAGCCACTTGACAGAAAATTTTGAAATTTTGCATGGACACTCCCTAGTATATAACGTAGACACTCACTAGAAAAGAATACTTTCATATTCGAATTTTTAAGTATCTTAAGAGGGGTTTGAAGTTGTTGTTGGTTACAGCAGGCAAGCCTAGGCAGCATGCGTTGCAAGGACGATTACAGAACAGCTGTTTACAGAACAGAAATTTAACTACCCAGACCTTGAATTACTAGAAATAAACTGTGATTTTGTCCCTCATAGTGTTTATGCTTTACCTGGTGATGGTCCGTCCGATGTAATAATATCCCGAACCCTTGCACAGCCTCATCACCCATCAGCATCCCAAGTCAGAGTACTTACTTCTTGGTAATGCTCGAAAATATAATGTGTGTTTCCAAATGACATCTTGGAATCATAAATTTTAACTTTTAGCATCAATTTATTATTGAGAAAGAATTTCTACCGATACGGGTTAAACTTAAATTGCTTTTCGAATTTTAGGACACCCTGCATATATGTAGAAATTATATATATATATATATAGGTGTATAAACATTTTATGGAGGGGGGAGGCGGTCATTTCCGATATTTTTTAACTTTTATTAGAAGATTAGAAAATATAAACCTTTCTTTGACTAGTACAACCTTTCTTTGCAGAAAATGCTAAGTACAATAAAATACCGTTTGTAAAGGGAGTTGTTAATTGTAAAAGAAGACATTAAGCTGTAAATGTAACTAGTTAATTCCCCCCTTGAAGATATTTCCTACAAGGAAGTGGATATTATTTATGATTCCACATCCTTCGAGGAGAAAAGAACAACCCCCCCCCCCCGGCATTATTATACAGCCTAACAGATTTATAGCATAAAACAACAACAAAAAACATGAAATATTGTGCTAGTTGGCTGCTTTCAGCTCGTCCACTCCTTTTTATATACAACAATCTAATTTATTCTGTATTTTCATATTTTTATGATATATATATATATATATATATATATATATATATATATATATATATATATATATATATATATGGATAATTTATATAAACCATGCTATTGAACTTATTGTAAAATACAAAAAGCTATTATAAATTGGATTCAAGTCTGGGAATAGAGAATAATATGGATATAGTTCTGACTTCTAACACTAGAGGCGCTGTATCCCGTTCCTGTGTTATAACTTTATCACATTCCTTTTTATTATTCATCAAGATGTATAGACAAAAATGTGAAGTTTTTGTGTATTTGTTAAGTAGTTTAGTACCTCACTTATACATAATTCTAGAAGAAAATCAATTTAACCCTGGAATCACAACATAATGAAGCTGTTACAAATCCCACAACGTGGGGACCCCATCTAGTCTTTTGTAATTCTTTTACAAATTTGGTGTTAGGTTTCTGAAATGGTATTTTAAGATGACTACCATGTATAATCTAACAATTTATAACCAAATAATCTTATTTAATTGTAAACTGGGGGAGTGGGAAATCAAACATCAAAAAACCACAAATTTAGACACAAATCTGTCCTCTGAATATCAACATTAAATAAAACGTTTTCTCCTATAATATTTTATCTTTATGATTGCTAGAATAAAAAAAATACTATAATTTGTAAAATTGGTTTAAAAGGGAAAAAACATAGTGGCTTGAAAGTATACACAATATAATGATCAAATAATAAAAATATTGATATTTATTTATACACTTTTCAGATATACATTGCCTGTGTTCAGTACACAGACTCTTACTACACTTTGCAGAATGTGTTACAGCTTTCCTGTATTTTTACGATCAAAAAAACCACATGGTATATATGACCATCCTCTTTTTCACTCGTATCACATACTTCACCAATTTCACTGTCTTCACTATCCAAAACGTCTCCAAACTCTCTGTTTTTCTCTTTTACAATTTGCCAAAACATCTAATTGTGAATTTCAACTTCAGTGCAAAATTATTTATCGTTAGACATACTACATTCGATAAATAACAATGTTACACAAACCACAACGCGGGGTCGCCCGTGACCCAAAGACTTTATATTCGTTCACAGGGATAAGAATGAGAAAAGCCTGGCTGTCTATTTTTTTTTTTTATTAATAATTATTGTTTTTATTTTTAATTTTCCTGTTCTTTTAGCGCGGTTCCTCCCTCTCCCATAGGGAGGAACCCCGCTTATAAGGTTGATACAATGAAACAATCCGGAAGTGCCGACTAGAAAATTTTGCGTTTCAGAACCCCTAGAAACCGAAAATAACGGTGGTTCAAATTTGTATATATATATATATGTATATATTTATTTATATATATATATATATATATATATATTTGTCTGTTCGCTCTCTAAATAGAAGACGAATGGTCCGATTTTGATGAAATTTGGTACAAAAATCTGTCGTCCAATTTGAAAGGTCAAGTTCGTTAACCAGCAAAATCCGCCCACTGGAAGATGGCGTTTGGGGCGAAATTCGCGCAGAAAAAATCGTAACGCTTACGTTTTTGAGTTCATAAGCTTGTAAGTACTCGTTTTATAGGCTTCTTGGGCTAGAAAAACGAATGAAACCATTTTCAAGGCGATAGCTTTAACCGTTGTCGAGAAAATTGGAAAAATAGTTTTTGAATACCGTTTTTGGTTTGGGTACTTAGAATAACGGGATTCAGTTGAAACATTATCTGCATGTTCTACTTTCATTAAAACTAATATGTTGAAAGTTATGTTACGTTTGGAGTTAAGGAAGAGTTAGAATAAAATATTTTATGAACAGACATGAAATGTTTTGGAAACTTCGTATACTTTCATTAATATCTCGAACACGGTTGGGAAATCGTGGTAAGTGGATTTAAACTATTTGAAAGCTTACTAAATTTTCTACAAAAATGATTCTAAAACTATTTTTGATTAGGTTATGTCAATCGGAGAAATAAGTGCTTAAAACTTCAAATACGTCTGTTTTGTTCTTATGAACGGGTTTTTGTCGTTCTTTTTGTAATTTTTGTCTCTTTCCCTTGGTTTTTTATTGCTTTTTATTTTTGTAATTTCTTATGTTGTATTTGTAAGGAAAATGTATGTGTGTGTAAAACAGGATAGGTAAAATGAGACCAATTTTCTGTTGTCAGAAATAATAAAAAGTTTTGGGAACTTCGTATAATTTCTTAATATCTCGAAAACGTTTGAAAATCTTCGGAAGCGAAAGGTTACCATTCGAAAGCTTACTAAATGGTCTACAAGAAAGGTTCTAAAGAAAGTTTTGAATAAGCGATGTCAATCGGAGAAATACGTGCTTAAAACTTTTAAGTAATTGATTTCGCTCATTCGAACTGTTCTTTTTGTCTTTGATTTTGGTACTTAGAATAACGGGATTCAGTTGAAACATTATCTGCATGTTCTACTTTCATTAAAACTAATATGTTGAAAGTTATGTTACGTTTGGAGTTAAGGAAGGGTTAGAATAAAATATTTTATGAACAGACATGAAAAGTTTTGGAAATGTCGTATACTTTCATTAATATCTCGGACACGGTTGGGAAATCGTGGTAAGTGGATTGAAACTATTTGAAAGCTTACTAAATTCTCTACAAAAATGATTCTAAAACTATTTTTGATTAGGTTATGTCAATCGGAGAAATAAGTGCTTAAAACTTCAAATACGTCTGTTTTGTTCTTATGAACGGGTTTTTGTCGTTCTTTTTGTAATTTTTGTCTCTTTCCCTTGGTTTTTTATTGCTTTTTATTTTTGTAATTTCTTATGTTGTATTTGTAAGGAAAATGTATATGTGTGTAAAACAGGATAGGTAAAATGAGACCAATTTTCTGTTGTCAGAAATAATAAAAAGTTTTGGGAACTTCGTATAATTTCTTAATATCTCGAAAACGGTTGAAAATCTTGGGAAGCGAAAGGCTACCATTCGAAAGCTTACTAAATGGTCTACAAGAAAGGTTCTAAAGAAAGTTTTGAATAAGCGATGTCAATCGGAGAAATAAGTGCTTAAAACTTTTAAGTAATTGATTTTGTTTATTCGAACGTTTTTTTTGTCTTTGATTTTGGTACTTCGAATTATGGGATTCAGTTGAAACATTTTCTGCATGTTCTAATTTCATCAAAACTAGTATGCTGAAAATTTACTTACGTTTGGAGTTAAGGAAGGGTTAAATTAAAATAATTTATTAATAGAGATGAAAAGCTTTGGAAACGTCATATACTTTCCTTAATATCTCGAAAACGGTTGAGAATCTTGGTAAACGGATGGTTACCATTCGAAAGCTTACTAAATGCTTTAGAAAACAGGTTCTGAAGAAAGTTTTGATTAGGCGATGTCAAACGGAGAAATAAGTACATAAAACTTAGAAGTTTGATAAACGATAATTGATTCAGTTTATTTATACGGTTCTTTTTGTCTGTTTTTATTTCTTGTTATTTCGTTATTGCTTCTAGGAGGAGGATGTATTTCTCAATAAAACAGGGGAATAAATACAAATTCTTTGAACCTGTAACAGAACTGAAAACGTAAATATTCGCCGTGTAGGGTCAGTCCGGGTCGAGGTAGTCTGCCGGTTCAGGTAGGCTTTTATTGCACTTCATAAATCAAGATTCATTGTTCTCATCAAGCATTCTAGGACAGCTGACAGTTACCTTTACCTGTAGGAAGTCATGCAGCCAAATTCTATACTAGAAATATAATTATATTTTGTTGTTGAATGTGGCCGTAGTTCAATAAAAAATAACACTACTTTCTCATTTTCATGTACAATTTTATTTTGTTTAATTGCATTTAAAAGTAAAATGGATATGTTAGCACTGCAAGTTAAGTAAATTAGAAATATATTCGTAGAAGAGTCTTCGTAGACCGAAACTTGGGACGGCAGAAAGAGTAATTTCTGCTTAGGATAGTTTCATCCCTAGCCGAAAATCTTGTTGTTTTTTTCATATTTGTTTACATTAGGAATGATCCAAACAAAGTAATAACTGTTTCTATTCTAAGTCTACAAAATAACACTAGGGATATGAATGGAACCGCGCTAAGATGACGCAGTTCCTGCGAGTCGGACTTTTTTTACTTAATTAGCTGAAAGTATCTTTAATCATAAAAGTCAATTGGATATTCTCGCTAAAACAATCTTTATAATGATACCAAAGCATGTGTTCAGTCCATTTTTTAGATGTCTAGGGGGGGGGGGTAAAAAAAATTGGACCAATAAGGCTCCTGGCAACATTCAGAATCATAATCTGCAAGCTTTTCTGAGTTCAAACCCATACACCGAATGCGGTCCTCGCATTTTGCACACTCAACTCCACCCAGCGCCCGGTCTATATTATGATTACCTTGTCAGGACAGGAAGGTACAGGATCGGACATGTTTAACAGGTTGAATGTGTAGGAGATAACAAATATTTTAAGAGCGCTGGGGTCACGGGTGACCTCACGTTGTGATTCCAGGGTTAAAAATTTATTAATTGATAAAGTTGCTCATTAAAAATGTAAAAGAGCAGAGCTATTCATATTTTTATCTACTATATATTTGTCAAGTAGCACTCATTCACTCACTCACTGACCTATCATCGCCCAGCCCAAACCAATTGACAGAAAAATTTAAAATTTTGAATGGACACTCCCTTTAGAACGTAAACACTCCCTAAGAAAGGATTTTTTTATATTCAATTTTTTAAGTATTTTTAGAGGGGTTTGAATTTGTATTTGGTTAGAGAGCAGGCAAGCCAAAGCAGCAAGCGGACAACAGATCAGCATTTAGCGTACCTACTGTATTTTTCATAATATTATTTTTATTTGTCCCTCATAGAGTTTACCCTGTACCTGATGATGGTCTATCCGACGTAATATTATCCCGAACCCTTAAACTCCTGTTACTGGTAACCTGGAGATAACTGGTTATCTCGCCAACGGCCATAGCCACATTGAATACACCGGTTCCCATTGATCACCGAAGTTAAGCAACGTCGGGCGTGTTCAGAACCTGAATGTGTGATCGACAAAAAAAAGTTATCTCTAGGTTATCTGTTTCTTGGCACTGGTCGCCGGAGCGCCCCAGAGTCAAGAAACATTCTACATTGATTACTTATCAATTGATGTAATCAATAGCATGACGGGAACCGTGCTACAATAAACTTCACAAAATTAAATAGTAGCCTTAACTTTGATGTTACATTATTTAACGTCATAAAATACTACTTATCTACCGTGACGAATCACGGGTATTCAGCTAGTTTTATTTATAAAGGTTGGTTATTTTAACAAAATTATTTAGGAATGCATTTAACACTGCCCAAATTCTGAGGGAAGTGCTTTGTTATACAGCTTCTGCGTGACGGCTTTTTTTGAAAATGTAGTTGAGACTTGTTATGTACAATGGTTCAAAAGTATAAGTGTTTCGCCTTCTGTCTGTAAGTGGATAATTCTTACATGTCTTTACTAGTCCGAGAGCCAGTAACCGCACGATTCATGAAGTGTTTTATGCACCTTGAAATTATGCTGTAATGCACCCCTTGGGTAATAAGAAGGTAAATATGTGTTGGCTAGACTTACCGTGGAACACCAGGTACTGCGCTTTGGGGAAGGTGCAAAAAAATATTTCACAAAAATAGAGCTTTAATCAGAAGCCAACTATCTTTAATGTAAAATTAGGACAATTTTACAATGAATAATAAAAATGGAAGACAATTTTAAGGGGGATAACATAAAAAAAAAACAAAAAAAACTTAATTGTTTTTATTCTAATATTAAATGAGAGTTTTATTCACGTTGCCATTTAAACCGGGACAGCTGTACAAGATCATCTGAGCAAGAACCAATGAGAGCGCAGGGAACAACCACAACGGCGTGGTGCTCTCACTCACTCTTACGGTTACACCCAGTGTATTGCAGTCTATCATGAGCAACATTTATTTTCATGTTTCCTGATAATCAAACCACACAAAAGTGTCTGCCATTTTGTAATTATTTTGAAATATGTTTATTGAAGACGCTGTTTAAATCGCAGCGTGAATAAAGATCATCATTTAATATTAAAAATAAAAACTAGGTATTTTTTTTTTTTTTTGTTTTTTGTTTTTTATTTTTTTAACCCCTTAAAATTGTCTGCCTTATTTATTATTTATTGCAAAATTGCCTTAATTTGCATTTTTTTTCACATTAATGATAGTTGGCTCCTGAAAAAAACCACTATTTTGGGGCAATATTGTTTTGCACCTTTCCCCTATGCGCAGTACCTGGTGTTCCACGATAAGGCTAGCCAACACATATTTACCTTCTTATCTTCCCAAGAGGTCAAGTATAGCAAAATTTTAGGGTGCATAAAACACTTCGTGAAAAGTGCGTTAGCAGCTCTCCGACTATTTACTATTAAATTGAGCTAAATACTTAAACATAGTTACGAATTGGGCTATAATAACCATCATCTTGAAATATATTATATCTGGTATAAGTTCTCGTGTGAACAGGACCTTACAAAGGGGGATACTGTTCCTTGCTAGTTAGAACAGCTATTGGTTAAGCCTAAACTCCAAGGCTTTCAAGTTGGTAGCACTGCTTTAGAACAAAGGATACAACTTGGCCCAGCTGTTAGCATAGTCATGGAATGTGGAGTGTTAACTTAATACACATAATAAGAAGGAATTCTTTATACAAGATTACTTTTTGGCATGGGCTTATAAAGGGGGGCAGAGGGAGCTGCAGCCCCCCCCCCCCTCCTGAAATTTTGTTGATGGGCAAAAATGTGTCATAAAACCTTGAAAAATATATTAAATACGATTACTTAGTTCATAAAAAATATTTTATCTTAGGTGTAATACCGTTTTAGTTGGTTAAAACTATCCCAGGTTCTAAATTGTTAGTATTCCATGCCCCCCAAATGCTCTCAGTACCCCCCCCCTCCGAAATTCTATTGCTAATTTTCTGCTAATATTAATTTGCTAATAAACTTATTAAAGGGTTGATTTCAAAACCCATTCTAGTAAACAATACCCTTTTTCTTTATTTGGAAAATTAAAAAATACGTTTAAATTTTAGAAAGTAAAAGTTTGATAATTTTTGAATAAACTCTGTAAGGCTCAGTAAAGTGATTTCTACTAATTAACATACATTTTAATATATCGTCATTCTGCGGAGTGGGAAAATGAACTGGACTTTAAGGATTGTGCGGAATCTAAGAAAATATTAAACATAAACATTCTATAGATATTTAATTAAGATAGAAGAAATAACATTCGACATATTGAAACAATCTTTATTTTATTTATGAATTCTTCCCGGAAAAAGTCCGACTCGCAGGAACTGCATCATCTTGCGTGGTTCCGTTCATATCCCTAGTGATATAGTAAAGGAATAAAGAGAGAGTTATTGGTAGATTTTGATTTTTCATGAAATATATAAAACAAAATCTCAATGAAAATACCAATTAAAAAGTGAGTTAAACAGAGACAAAAACCCCTGCAAAATAGCAAAACTAACTCTTTCCAAGTTTTAATCACTTATTTCTCCGACTGACACTGTCCCATCGAAATTGCGAAAACATTTGAACCACCATTATTTTTGTGATCTCTTTGTTTACTTATATGTATATAGAGAGAGAGAGATAGATATATATATATAAATTTTAACGGGGGTCATTTTCGGTGTCTACTCGGTAGGATCGATAAAGATTTGAAGAAAGATTTCAAAAATTCCGTCATGAGTGCAACCTCAATAGCTACTTTCCTTCGGAGGAAAGTGCTAAAAACAATTTTAATAATTTAATCAACACAAAAAAAAATTGGAATATGAAATTTACTTTTGATTATTAAAATGTTGATTGGTGACTCAGAAATGGTGGGATGTATATACGTTTGATTTTTGTATTTTTTATTTTCTTTTTTCTTTTTTTTTTTTTTTTCTTTTTTTTTTTTTTCTTTTTAAATTTCTTTATTCAATAAATATAAATATTACAATTGTAATTCAGTTACAATATAGTGTTCCTCTAGACCATATAACTTCGAAATTATTTATTATAAATGAACTAAGATATTATACATATATACATTTAATCTACTATATATTTGTCAAATACCACTCACTCACTCACTCACTCATCTATCAACGCCCAGCCCAAACCGCTCGACAGATAATTTTGAAATGTTGCATGGACACTCCCTATATAACGTAGGCGCACGCTAAGAAATGATTTTTTGATATTCGTATTTTTAAGCATTTTTAGGGGGGTTTAAAGTTTGAGTTGGTTAGAGAGGGCAATCCTAGGCAGCCTGCGTTGCTAGGACGATAAAGAACAGCTGTTACCTTACATTATCTATCTCATAGTTTTATTTCTAATTGAGGTTAATTTCAACTATGATGGCAGACCTTGAATTACTAGAAATAAACTGTCACTCATAGAGTTTTAATTTCGTTTCTTTTCTCCCTGTTCCCGTCAGATAGGCTTGCCATATTTTTGGAGAGTTAAACCGAGACACATTAATATGGGATGGGCATACCAGGGGGGGGGGGATAAAAAGAGTACAAATTATAAGCAAAATGGTTGGTGAGTTTTAAGCCTAGCAACTAACGGGAAGGGGGAATCCTAAACTGTTAGTCTACCCAAACCTTAAAAATTAGAACGGAACTTTTTTTGCTACTTGATTTTCTTAAACAATCTCTCAGCCAAAAAGTAGTGCCTGGCAGCTGGCAGCGCTGTGCAGGTAGTTCCAGCGTTTTACAGTTAGATTACTTCTCATTTCTTTGAAACTGTGAGCAGTAGTAAAAATGTTGATTGTAGAAAAGTAACCGATTTAAAAAGATTCTTATAAACATGAATTCATAACTTTTTACATCTTACAGCCTTTTCCGGGACATTGATAAAACTGGGCGGGACACCGAAACAATTGCAAAATACCGGGACAGTCCCGGTCAAACCGTGATGTATGGCATATCCTTAGGTTTTCCAGGCGAGGTAATAATATCCGGAACCCTTGCACAGCCGCCTCGCCTATAACCTTGGTAATACTCGTAAATATATTGGGTGTTACCATAATATGGTCATATTATGACTTCTTGGAAACATAAACTTTTAAATTTTAACGCCCATCGAATAAAATATAGTATGACGGGAACCGTACAGTAAAAAACTGCACAGAATTGTATAGTAACGTAATTTTAATGAAACATTATTTAACGCAATAAAATAACTACTTATCTGCCGTGACGAAGCACGGGTATTCAGCTAGTCTACTATATATTTGTCAAATACCGCTTACTCACTCACTGACCTATCATCGCCCAGCCCAAGCCGCCCGACACAAAATTATGAAATTTTGCATGGACACTCCCTACATAACGTAGGCACTCACTAAGAAAGGATTTTTTGACATTCGAATTTTTAAGTATTTTTAGAGGGGTTTAAAGTTTGAGTTGGTTAGAGCATGCAAGCCTACGCAGCAATCGTTGCTAGGACGATAACAGAACAGCTGTTGCCGTACATTATCTATTTCATAGTATCATTTTTAATTGAGGTTAATTTCCACTATGGTGGCAGTCCTTGAATTACTAGAAATAAACTGTTACTCATAGAGTTTTAATTGCGTTTCTTTTCTCCCTGTTCCCGTCAGATAGGCTTGCCATATTTTTGGAGAGTTAAACCGAGACACATTAATATCGGATGGGCATACCAGGGGTGGTTGGGAATAAAAACAGTACAAATTATAAGCAAAATGGTGTGTTTAAAGCCTAGCAAGTAACGGGAAGGGGGGATCCTGAACTGTTAGTCTACCCAAACCTTAAAAATAAGAACGGAACTTTTTTTGCTACTTGATTTTCTTTAAAAAATCTCTCAGCCAAATAGTAGTATCTGGCAGCTGGCAGCACTGTGCAGGTAGTTCCAGCGTTTTACAGTTAGATTACTTCTCATATCTTTGTCACTGTGAGCAGTAGTAAAAATGTTGATTGTAGAAAAGTAACCGATTTATAAAAGATTCATATAAACATGAATTCATTACTTTTTACATCTTACAGCCTTTTCCGGGACATTGATAAAACCGGGCGGGACACCGAAACAATTGCGAAATACCGGGACAGTCCCGGTCAAACCGTGATGTATGGTAAGCCTATCCTTAGAGTTTTCTAGGTGAGGCAATAATATCCGGAACCCTTGCACAGCCTCCTCGCCTATAACCTTGGTAATGCTAGCAAATATAATGGGTGTTTCCAAATAAATTTTTGGAAACATAAACTTTTAAATTTTAACGCCCATTGAATAACATATAGTATGACGGGAACCGTGCTATAATAAACTGCACAAAATTGTATAGTAACGTAATTTAAATGAAACTTAAACACAATAAACATTATAAACATTATAACAAAATAAACATTATAAACATTATTTAACACAATAAAACAACTACTTATCTGCCGTGACGAAGCACGGGCATTCAGCTAGTGTACTATATATTTGTCAAATACCACTCACTCACTCACTGACTCACTGACCTATCATCGCCCAGCCCAAACCACTTGACAGAAAAACTTGAAATTTTGCATGGGGACTCCCTATAGAACGTAGACACTCGCTAAGAAAGGATTTTTTGATATTCGAATTTTTAAGTATTTTTAGAGGGGTTTGAATTATTAGTTGGTTAGAGCAGGCAAGCCAAGGCAGCAAGCGTTGCTAGGACGATAACAAAACAGCTGTTACCGTACTGTATCTATTTCGTGGTATTATTTCTATTTGAGCTTCATTTCAACTATTATGGCAGACCTTGAATTACTCGAAATAAAATGTGATTTGGCCCTCATAGACCTTACGCTATAACTGGTGATTACGAGGTAATAAAATCCAGAACCCATGCACAGCCTCCTCATTCATCGACATCCAATACTCGCAAATATAATGGGTGTTTCCAAATGACATCTTGGAAACATAACATTTTAAAATTTTATCCTGTACTGGTTAAACTGCTGTTACTGG
The DNA here is from genome assembly GCA_946811695.1 of Gonocerus acuteangulatus. Taxonomy (NCBI): domain Eukaryota; kingdom Metazoa; phylum Arthropoda; class Insecta; order Hemiptera; family Coreidae; genus Gonocerus; species Gonocerus acuteangulatus. The sequence continues at coordinate 51,814,400 of OX328131.1, forward strand.
TAACCTATAGAAAACGGGTTATCTCTAGGTTATCTGTTTCTTGACACTGGTCCACAGCGTCCCAATAGCAAGAAACATTATACATTGATTATTTATCAATTGATGAATTAACAAAATTATGTAGTAGCGTCAATTTTGATGTTAAAATATTTAAGGCAATAAAATAACTACCTGTCTGCCGTGACGAAGCACGAGAATTCAGCTAGTAGAAGATATAGCAAAGCAACCCGCCCTAGGTAGGACCCCGCTAGGCAGTTGAAAAGCTATATCTTGGAAATCCATATCTCTAAGACTAAATTGTTTTTCTTATTTTTCATAGCCTGATTTATTATCAAATACATTATCCAACTATAAGCAGTTAAAAAATAACAAGGAATAGAAACAGACAAAAAGAACAGTTCGAATAAGCGAAATCAATTACTTTAAAATTTTAAGCACTTATTTCTCCGGTTGACATCGTCTAATCAAAACTTTCATCAGAACCTTTTTTGTAGAGCATTTAATAAGCTTTCTAATGGTATTCTTCCGTTAACCAACATTCTCAACCTTTTCCGAGATATTAAGGAAGGTATGCCAAGTTACCAACACTTTTTATGTCTGTTAATAAAATATTTTATTCTAACCCTTCCTTAACTCCAAACGTAACGAAAATTTCAACATATTAGGTTTAATGAAAGTAGAACATGCAGAAAATGTTTCAACTGAATCCCATGATTCTAAGTACCCAAAATAGAAGCGGTATTCAAAAAGTATTTTTCCAATTTTCTCGAAAACGGTTAATGCTATCGCCTTGAAAATTGTTTCATTCGTTTTCCTATCCCAAGAAGCCTATAAAACGAGTGCTTACAAGTTCATGAACTCAAAAACGTAAGCGTTACGATTTTTTTGCGCGAATTTCGCCCCAAACGCCATCTTCCAGTGGACGGATTTTGCTGGTTAACGAACTTGACCTTTCAAATTGGACGACGGATTTTTGTACCAAATTTCATCAAAATCGGACCATTCGTCTTCTACCTAGAGAGCGAACAGACAAATATATATATATATATATATATATATATATATATATATATATATATATATACATATACAAATTTGAACCACCATCATTTTCGGTCTCTAGGGGTTCTGAAACGCAAAATTTTCTGGTCGGCACTTCTGGATTGCGTCATGATATCAACCTTATAAGCGGGGTTCCTCCCTATGGGGAGGGAGGAACCGCGCTAAAGCGCAAAGAATAACTAAATCATAAAGAGTAAAACTTACGTGATATTAAGTACTTTAGCTTCATCAAGTTTCGAGAGGTTGGCACTCCTCAGGTGCTTCGTCATCTGCAAAAACACAATTTATTTTATCAAAACATCTATTCACCAATAAATACATATATGTATATACAAATATATATATACATATATATATATATATATATATATATATATATATATATATATATATATATATATATATATATATAAATCAGGTTTTTTTCTGTTTGTCCCTTATACAAATCCACACCGTTCAACCGATTTTAATCAAACTTGGCACACAGGTAGGTCTTGATAAGGGAAGTGCCGTTGGCCAGTTTCTAATTGAGTTTTGCTTTTCTAGGCGAAGAAAGTTATATATATATTAGCTGTTACACCGGGTAACAGCTAATATATATACTAGCTGTTACCCAGTGTGCCATGCTACACCTACTTTCTGCCTATGACTCTCCCCGTATCAAGATCTACTTGTATACCTAGTTACGTCAAAATCGGTCAAACGGTGTGAATTTGTTAATATATTACTAATAATGCAACCGGCAGAGGCCAGCACCTCATCACTTCATATAACAGCCAACAGAGGCCAGCACCAGAGCCTGCGAGTAGATAGCTCAAAGAAGCAAAGAACGACCAGCGCTCCTTAGTTAGACAGCGACTGTTGATATACAATTGAAATAAACTGCATACATGATTATATAATGATGTAAAGTCATCAATGAGTTCGAGTTATTCTAATTATCAATAACATCAACAAATAAATTTGAGACATTATTGAAAACGGCTGTCGAATCAAAATGGCCGTCAGAATCAGAATGGTTGAGTAGAGCCAATTTTTCTTGAACAAAACTTTCGACCTATTGACCAAATTTTGAAATTTGACTATTTTGACCTAGCCTAGGAGATTTCTCGTATTAAGACCTAACTGTGTGCAAAGTTTGGTCAAAATTTGTCAAACGGTGTAGATTTGTATAAGGAACAAACAGAAAAACATACAAACAGACAGAATTCGTGATTTATATATATATATATATAGTTTTGCTATATATTTTCACTACAAATTTATTAATATTTTGAATTTCGCCTTCCTCCCATTTTTCAAATTCCCAATTTAATGTATTTATCTTGCTTTCGTATTTATTTATTTTAATTTTGTTAATCGAAGAGTCAAGTCACCATTACTAGCGAAGAGTTTCGCTTCATTTGTTTTTTATGCTATGTACTGTAATTTCCAAATAGTTTTTTTTTATTTTAAAGTTTTCATGTTTCATTCTTCTTATTATTTTACTAAGAGCTGGAGCCAACGGCCATAGCCACGTTTAATGCACCGGTTCCCGTAGATCACCGAAGTTAAGCAACGTCGGGCGTGGGCAGAACCTGAATGGGTGACCGACCACGTGCTGTTGGTATTATAAAAGGGAGGCAACGTGTAGATAGCCCGGCCTAAATAGCCTAATTGTTGATACGCCGTTAAACACGGGGGAAAAAAAACAAAAAAAAACTAAGAGCTGGAATGATGTAATTATTCATGAATGGTGTTATGATAGAAGACAAGAACTGGTTCATGTGAAAACATTATGAAGGAATTCCTATCAATGATCCGGTGGAATATAGCACCGCTGAAGAAACTCCTTGATTGGAATCGTGGTTATTGGAGTGGGGGTGTAGGGAGAGGGGATGATATCGAGATATCGATACTAGGTCGATAGTAGGGCAGGTAGATGACATCGATATGCTTCGAACAATAGCTCAGGCAGAATCCGAAGAAGAAATTTCATTGGAATTTAAAGGGGAATTCAAGAAGGAGTTTTACACATAATCCTCCAGGAATATCCAGTTCAAGGATTTAATTAAAAAGTCCGTCACGCAGGAGCTGCATAACTAAGCACTTTCCTCAGAATTTGGGTAGTGTAGACTGCTTTCCAGAACAATTTGCTTAAAATATCCCACATAAATAAAATAAAAACATGAATAGTTCTCTTTTAATTTTGTAATGAGTAACTGATAAATTATTAATTTGCTTCCAGAGTTATGTTTACACATGGTACCTACTACACTACGTAATAAATACAAAAAACCTCATATTATCGTATTTTGATCTAACGCAGGAACCGGATACAGTCCCTCTAGCGCTCCTTGCGGCGCCTTTGTGGACCTATGTCTGGCTGGCTTTTCTATTGAAATATATTACAAAGTAAACCCCCCTTTCCGATTGACCGATTCAGCTCATTTTTATAACACTTCTTTCTCATGAGTTACCCACGACGTATACCGCGTTTCGTTACAATACAGCAGAAATTACGACCAGTATGAGTATATTAGTAATTTGGGTCCGGAGTAAACCCCCCCTCCTAATGAACCGATTTAGTTTATTTTTACATCACATATTTACCTGTAGATTACCACTACGAATACCGAGTTTCGTCGAAATATACCTAAAATCACGGCTGGTAGTGGCGAATTGGTATTGTCGGTCCAGAGTAAACCCCCCCTCCTTATGAACCGATTTAGTTCATTTTTATATCTCACTTTTCTCTCTATATTACCACTACGAATACAAAGTTTCGTTGAAATATAACAAATATTACGGCTGAAATGGTCAAATTAGTGTTTTGGGTTCGGGGTAAACCCCCCCTTCCGGTGGACCGATTTTGGTGGTTAACGAACTCGTTCAATCGTTTGCTAATTGAATGCTATATACCAAGTTTCGTGACGAAAAAACAAAAACTCTGGCCGCTATCGTGTTAACAGACACACACATATATATATATATATATATATATATATATATATATATATATATATATATATGTATATATATATATATATATATATGTATATATATAGATATATATAAATTTTAACGGGGGTCATTTTCGGTGTCTACTAGGTAGGATCGATAAAGATTTGAAGAAATTTTTCAAAAATTCCGTCATGAGTGCAACCTCAATAGCTACTTTCCTTCGGAGGAAAGTGCTAAAAACATATAATGTTTATTTATTTATTTATTCGAGGAGCTTCGTAACGAAGACGACTGGCTCCTTTTTATTTTATTTAATTAAAACTTATTTAATTATATTTTCCTAATGAAGTCCTTAATAAATCTGACAATGAGTTATTATTTCCCGTTAAATGAGAGGAAAGACAAAAAAAAACAATTTTTTAAAGAATTGTATTTCGTTTGATGTCCTTCATCTTCAATGGTTCAACACAATAAAAAGTCCGACTCGCTACAACTTCGCCATCTTCCTTATTCGCCACTGGTAGGTACGCATTAGCTTCAATGGAGGTTAAAGATTTGGATCTCGTTCAGAGATCTGGACCATCAGGGCAGGCATTTCTATTGGTCTATTCCTATGAGCAATTCAATTGGCTATTGTGTTTATAGTTACCGTCTTGTTCCTTTTCTATTTAGAATGTAATTTAAGTAAAGTGATTTTTAAGTGATTGATGATTATTTTTTTGTTGTTACGCGATTTCCTAGTTTGTTGTTTGTTTTACTTGTTTATTGTTTACTTTACCGAATCATATGAAGCGCTGGTAAATTGCACATCTGTCCATTATCTACCGAAAAAACCATCCTTGATCTATATTATCAACGAGTTGGATTGACTAGAGTTTCGATATAACCTTGAGCGGAAACGCATAGAAATTATGCCATTAACATAAGTTCTACGCGTTTTCGCTCGCTCAAGGTTATATCGAAACCCTAGTCAACCCAAATCGTTGATAATATAGACCAAGGATAATTTTTTCGGTGTATAATTGACCGATATGAAATTTACCAGAGTCCTATGATTCGGTAAAATAAACAAGAAAACAAACAACAACCTGGGAAATCGCGTAACAATGAAACACCAATCGCGTAAAAAACACCAATGTACAAATGAACTGCGTTTTAAATAGAAAGGGAATAAGACGGTTACTATAAACGCAATGGCCAATAGAATTGCTCATAGGAATAGACCAATAGAAATGCGTTATCCATGATTCAGATCTCTGAACGAGACCCACATCTTTAACCTGCGTTGAAGCTAATACGTAAGTACCAGTGGCGAATAAGGAAGATGGCGAAGTTTCTGAGAGTTGGGCTTTTTAAGATCCATTGGGAAAAACTGAATTGACGCCTTGATCCAGCTCTCTGACCTGGAGATGATCCAGATCTCTGAGAGCCGGTTCTTTAACCTGCGTTAAGCTAATACGTAAGTAGCTCACCACTTTTTTCGTGTCAAATCTGTACAATTTAAATATCGTGTCACTAAATTCCTATCTTAATGTATGATCTTTACATATTCAAAGTCACATTTTAATGTATTCACATATAATGAGGTAGACGAAATAACATTTAACATATTGAAACACTTGTTTATTTCATTTGAGAATTACACCCGGAAAAACTACGGTTCGCAGAAACTGGGTCATCTTAGCGCGGTTCCGTTCATATCCCTGGTGCCATTAGTAAAATAATAACAGCAGTTATTGGTAGGTTTTGATCACTCATGAAACATATAAAATAAAATACCAAAGAGAAGGAATATTTAAGAAGCAACAGAAAACTGACAGTATCCTAAGCGGAAATTACTCCATCCTGTATCTCAGCGTTCGCTCTTTGAAACGCAATAACATTGTCTCGTATTTTCTTTCCTTGTACAGTGAACCCTCTTTATAGCGGACACCATTGGGTCCGTAAAAAATGTCCGTTATTGGGAGGTGTCTTTTATTGGGAGGTTAATGAAATCCACCTTTTAAAAAACAGTGCACAACAGTTTCTTATTTATTTTACAGCTGTCATTATCCACAATATCTTGTCCAGTAGATTAGTAACATAATCGCTTGAGACCATTTTCGTAATGGCTTCCCGAAAAAATCGTTTTCTGTAATGTGTTTTGAAATTTTTAATAATGCCGAGATCGAGGGGCTTGCAGCAAAATGTCATATTCGGTGGAAAAAACTAAATTTTAACATTTATTAGATGCATCTGTGGTTGGCTTGTCGCGTTGTCCATAAACAAAATTACACGCCGTTTATGACGTCCCATTCTCTGATCGAAAGTTTTTAGCCATTACTCATTATAGGCGTTGTCATACATGCTTTTTTGTTAGCTTGCCAAGATATTCTTGACTTTACGTTAATGTTCTTAAAACAACGTGGTTATAATGATTTACCGATTATTAGCGGCTGTTCAAAATCGCCTTCGATATTTACGCACAACGTAACAGTTAAACGATCTTTGCTTTGTTTGTCTTCTGTGCACGTTTCCCCTTTTAGAATATTTGTCTTGTCTGGCAGGGCCCGAAAAAATAAAGCCGTCTCATCAAAATTAAATATATTTTTAGCCTCATAGTCATGGCAAATGTAAACCTATTTGTTTTTCCAATCTTGAACTAAATCAACATTATCCGATGCACTTTCACCACATATCGTTCTATAAACTACGCGAGGTTTGACGTCTGTGTGTTTTGCCGACGTCAAACTTCGCGCCCAGGTCTCTAAAGCTATAAACTATCCTACACTTTTAAAACTTCCACTTTATTGTTTAGAGTTACACGCGTTCTTTTCGGACTTCATAGCTAGATACAAATTGAATAAAACCTGCTGAAATGTGGTGTAACAAAACAAGATGTGGTTCCTGGAACAGTAGGGTACGGGTTTCTCTTCACATCTCCTATGAAGTTTACTAGCAATGCCCGTAGGGGTGTGCTTCTTCTTGAGATTCTGAGAATGCAATTAAATCTTTTACCCTGCTGCCCGCTATTGGGAGTTGAAATCAGCTATTTCAAGCGATTTTAGGTGTCCATTGTCCGTAAGTAGAGGGTCCGCTATTTAGCGGTGCTAATGCATTGATTTAAAGGGGTTTTTGTCGGGACCATGGATATTCTGTTCGTTCATAGAGGTGACCGCTGTTTGGCGGTGTCCGTTACAGGAGGTTTCGCTGTATATATATATATATATATATATATATATATATATATATATATATATATATATATGGAAATGCAGGCAGGCTCAGGTATAGCATAATTATGTATGAATGGTGTACAATGTGCTCTCTCCAATTGGGGTCGGATATTCTTGGATACGAAGGAGGTTCCACTGTATTACTAAAATACTCATTTTGCTGTTAAACCTAGATAAAAATTCGATGACAAAAACAAAACTAACAATTTCGAAAGAAGTATACAATAGTGGGCCTAGGATATTCTCCTTGCGCAACACCTTTGGTCACCTCCACAACTTTCCCTCTCTTATCAAAACTACTTAAGCATCCTTATCACTATTAATATTGCCGATTGTGAGATTGACTAAAGATAAGAAATGCAAATGTTCCTGTAATTCACACAGAAAACGCTCTCTGGAAATCTATCTCAGATGCATATCCATCTCTAAGCATTATGTCTTGAGAAACTGCTAAATAATAATCTATTATCGCGACGACACTAAACAGGTAGGAACCCATCACATAATCCTGGATGCTCTTTGTGTCCTCATCACACATCACAAGCCTCAAATGCTAGAGATATAGGAGTAGAGAGAGAGATCAACAAAATAATTTGCAAAAATTATAAAACTAATTCACATGATGGTAAAATTAAATGTACAAATATTAAAAGAAAGAAAAAAGTTAAAACAAATGATAAATGAAATACAGGACTTAAGTGTGGTATTAAATTATTGGCAGGTAATCAATGAAAGTTGAATCACTAACGCATATAGAAAATAATTACGGAGGGGGCTGGGAGCCCGTGACATTTGGGGTGTAGGGAAAATTTTAAATATTTTAGTGTACAATGGGGAGTTTTAAGGTCCTCTGGATATCTAGTAGACGAGGGTAAATGTAGAAGCGTTTTTCGTTGTTATAGGTTTTTTTTTAAATGAAATTTTCTCACCATGAAACTTTTTTTTGGAGGGGGGGGGGGTTGCAGACCCTCAGCTCCCCCTTATATACGCCCATGAATTGAATCAGCTATGTTTCCTAATTGTTCCACGCTGATTCCTTTTTTTTTTTATTGAGGAAAGAGTCCGTCTCCATTGGAATGGATCCGAATATAATCCTTCATGCTCCTAAATACCCAAGCTGAGTTTTAGACTTATTGATAATCTGAGTAACGGCCACACCCCAAGATGCACCAAAATAAAATAATAATATCAAAAAAATAGAGCAAGAAATTGAGAGGGAGAGAGAGTGTGTGTGTGTGAGAGAGAGAGAGAGAGAGAGAGAGAGAGAGAGAGAGAGAGAGTGGGATAGTGTCCCCTGAATTGACCCTACCCCATGGAGCTAGCGCTGAAATGGCCCTAGAATAGAGCTCTGAATGCCCTGAAAGGCAACAGTTATCCATTCCTTTAGTCTAGTGTCCTTCCTAACACACTCCTTCCTTCAGGATATTGCTATTCTATCCTCCCATTCCTTCCTCCTGGCTGTATACATCCCGTTCATTGCTCCGGGATCTATCTGCTGATGGCAGTTCCGGGGAATAACACTAAATATTTAAAGGAGACTCCAACATTAGCAAGGTCTCGCTGGGATTTGGGTTTTTTTTAATGTGTTTTGCTTAAAGCATGTCAAACATTGATTTATTAAGTTATAAGTAGTTGTTAATTAATTTTTCGCTTTCACTAAAGGCAGCAGACATATAATGACTCACACACATACAATTTCTTTTTTTCATTTTTAATAATACGTTTAATTAACATCTGTACATTTTTTTAAGTACATTAGTTATGTTTGCTCACAAATATAATTAATAATATATACATAAATTGATTAATACGAAAGGCAAAGGTAAAAAAATAAAAATTAAAAATAAGTAAGTAACTAAATAATAATAATAAAATAAATGAAAATAACTAAATAAAAAATTATAAATAAGTAAATACGAAAAAAAATGAATAAGAAATAATAATGATAATAACACTTTTGGAAGGAGCAAATTAATATTCGCACTTCTTAATTTGGAATACATTTTTTCTCCTTTCGTCAGTTATCTGGTCACGTGGCCAATGTCTCATGAGCGTTTTTTTGGGCGGGTTTTTTGGGTGGGTTTGGGATGAAAGTGTTTGTGCTCTGGGATTAGGCTGGAAGGACAATTAGGAATGAAAGGTTAGGAAGTGGGATTTTGCCAGTTCTCAAAGGGATGTTGATGTCATTATGAAGAGTTTTATTGGAAACGTAGAAAGGAGCATTGACTATTTTGCGGAGGACTTTGGATTGGAATGCCTGTATTCTCTGTATGTTAGAAGTGTTTGATGTAAACCCCCATAGCAGCCAACCTGTGACGTCATCACTTGGCTCACCATAGAGGTTGCCTCCATATATTCATCTGCTACCTCCATGCAGTTCAAATGCTGGAGACCGTTAAAAAAGGGTCCAGGACTCCATTAGCAACTTTTGACTAATGTATGCTGTGGACACCATGTGCATCCTTTTACAAAAGCCCATAGCTTTGGCCATGGTCGAGTAGAAGCCAAGCAACCCGGAGAGCAACATGGAGGAGGATGAAGAAAAGAAAGGACAGGCCCCACAGTGAGTAGCACAACTATCTCAACATCAGAGACTACTCCTGCTTCAGCAGACCGCATGGACCAGACATCAATTTATTTTAATACAAACCCCCCTTTATAAACCTCAAAAACCACTAATACATTAACCAATATTATAACCCTTTTCGGCCACCCCCCACTCATAGAAACATGTAGCATAATCTTATTACACTTAATTTATTTCATATCCGTGCATAATTTCAAATATCCCGAAATACAGTCCACTCCATTCATGTAAATCAGCACCACCATTACAGCGGTATGTTCATTCCCAATGGTATAGCACCTTGGGACAGCGTAGTGCAAACATAGTCGCCATAGGCGGCCCGGAGGACCACTATGTTTAGCATACATTAGTCAAAAGTTGCTAATGGAGTCCTGGACCCTTTTTTAACGGTCTCCAGCATTTGAACTGCATGGAGGTAGCAGATGAATATATGGAGGCAACCTCTATGGTGAGCCAAGTGATGACGTCACAGGTTGGCTGCTATGGGGGTTTACATCAAACAAGAAGTTTTAGTTGTTCCCCAGATTTCAAGACCGTAAGTCCGAATAGGTCGGATAGTAGTTTTGTATACAATGAGTTTGTTGTGTATTGCCAGTTTTGATGAAGGTCCCAGTAGTCGTCGTAAGAGTCCGTATGTCCTGTTCAGTTCCTGTCTTTTCAGTCGGGTGTGAGGGTTCCAAGTGAGTCTACTGTCTAGTAATAATCCCAGGTAGCGCACCTTGTTGGATATGGGGCTGAATATGACGACTGGAGGGCAGGCTCTCTTATTGAGGGTGAACGACTCACATACAAAAAAAAATTATTTTTTCTTTCATAAAGTCATGCCAGTACTAGTTTAAACCATGTGGACCGTCAATGTTAATTTTTTTTATCGCCGAAAATAACGCTTGGCCATTTTTCGCTATTTTGAATATGATTTTCATCGAAGTGCAGTCGTCGCTGAAAATGGTGATTTTTGAGCTGTTGTTTGTCACCTTGCAATATTTCAAAAACTGTGATTCCATTGTCCATTTCCTCACAAAGCTAGCATCACATCCTAAATTAAATCGCCTCAGAATGTTTACGGATGACGCTCCTATTTTTGATATTTCTCTCAAAATCAGCCATTTCACCACCTTGGAAAATTATGGAATAAATAATTAAATAATAATTAAACAGTTACATGTACTCTCTCATCAACATGTAGAAGAAAACTAAGGAGGTAATAATCCATTAATACACACATCCATTAATATACATATAAAATATACAATGAGTTTATACATAACACAGCGTAAACGTGGTTTGTTTACAAAATCTGATTACAGTAAATTATCAAACAGATTAAAGCCCATTTGATGCTTCTTGCCAATCTAATTTTATAAGTTTCTTTCTGATTTTATTAGTTAAGTTTATATTTTTTCACAGGACTGTGGCTTACCAAGAGCTGTATTATAGTGACGGAAACTGAGCTGTAAATACGGCGACACACCGTGTCGACCAACTCGATGTGATTCCATTAGACTCGATACAGCTAACTTTTACCCGATATGAACATCGATTCTAACTCGATTCTCGCAGTACATTATTGAATTCCCTTCATTTGCACACTAACACCAACCTCCGTCGGATACGCCATATTCCGGCAGAATCGGACCAATCACCGGGTCAGGAAATTCTATGCAAATCCGGCGTTTAGTGTTGTAAAGGAGGGGGGGGAGGTGTTAATACAACCCTTGTTCATAGCTATTCCCCCGGGGGGAGGGGGCAGCCTTAAAGGGGTGGATTAGGATTGCTAATCAGAATACTTTATGGAATTCGGGCGAGGTCGGCAGCCGTCAAAATTACAGTCCTTTGCTCTCTCTGAGTAACAGGTATCAAACACATCCAAACATATAAGTAACATATACGAGACAAACATACTAGTGAAAAAGATATTTGAAGAAATACAGCACCTACAAACAGCATACAAGTAGTGCTTCTGTGGATACCGGGACACATGGATATCTCAGGGAACACAGAAGCTGACAAATATGCAAAGCAAGTTACAGAAAAATGTACAGTCGACGTAGAAGAATTGACGGTGCAGGACTTACTCACCAACATAAAAACTTACTTACAAAACGAATGGCAAAAAACATGGACGACCATGACAAACAACAAACTAAGAGAAATCAAGAAAACCGTTTGTGTTCTGCCCTCGAGTAACCGTCCGACAGAAGAGACGAGGTCGTCCTTACTCGATTGCGTATCGGGCATACGTTGCTGACACATCGCCATTTAATGACGAGACAGGACGGACCATTTTGTGACGTTTGCAACAGAAACTTGACTATAAAACACATACTAACTGACTGAAAAAAACGCCACGGATTAAATCTACCAAACGACATGAATGAACTCTTGACGGAAAACAGTCCACACATAAACACAATACACACACATTATAAATTCTGTAAAAATATGTATGACTTAACGTGAAGTTGCGTAATAGACACAGTTTTTTAACCTAAAATGTGCAATACACATTCACGTATTACCTCTTTCTAAATTTTTGAATAATTCAACAGTGTAAAACTTTTACACTTTTTATTTTATTTTATCTTTTTTTTATTTATTTATTTTTTTTTTTAGTTGCTCTAAATTTTTTTAACATTTTGTTTACAAGAATAATTGCAAATATTTATATTTTTAACTTGTTTAACTGTTAGTGGTTTCTACTGCGAACATCTGGATAAGAGCGAGTCGCAACATTTGAGAGCTCTATAAAATATAAAACCAAAACACATCCAATAATCACACAAATGTTTGGACAAGTACAGCAACTACAACGCCATAATGTACACATTGTAATGGTGAGGCTAACTGGACATACAAACTTCACAGGAAACACTGACGCGGACAAGAAGCAAAAAGATAAAGACATAATTTGGTACATCAGGTGATGTAAATAGATATTGAAAATACAATTTCAATTCAATTTATTTTATTGCATACAGGGTTTCCCCATTGCAAGGAGTTGACCTTATATAATGTTTTTAGTCCTATGTTAGTAATATATTCATAAGCATACCCCAACATAAAACTTACACATATGTTCTATTTACATACAGATACTTTGTGAAATAATAAAGTTTAACTTAAAATAAATGAAAATAACTACATCTTCTATGCATTAAATTTAAGGAGTATTTCTATACATGTACTAAATATACAATACAATTTCTTAACCAAGAAGTGATTATTAAAAATTATTTTTAGATAGAGAAAACAGTGCAAAAAATGGAATACTTAATATTAAATGTTGGATTTTTTTTTTGTGTGTGTTTTTATTATTATTATTATTGTGTCAATCAGAAATTAATGAAGCTCTCAATTTCAAGGAGTTTTTTATATAGTTATAAATGTGTATATATCCAAATTTTGAGGCTTTGTTTAAGATTTCGTGTAATCGGGAATTTTCAATAGGTTGGTTGATAAACTGGAGGAATTGCCTTCTAATGGGGGAGTAAATAGGACAATGCAAGATGAAATGAAAAATGTCTTCAAATACGTTATTATTACAGAGGGTGCAGATTTCCTTTGGGTTAATAGAATAATGGATATTTTTTATTGAAAATTTGATATTGTAGTTGCTGGCTGTTCTAAACTGAGCTATGGTTTTTGCAATAACAAAAGGCAGCCCCATGGTGAGAAATTCATGAGGTAGGCCTGGGGATTATGAAAGAAATTTGTAAAATGGGTTGTAGTTAGAATTATTCATTTTCTCCAGATCATTACTAAGTAACTTAGCTTTTTGGGCATCTAAAATTATATTAATCCGTCTTTTGATTAAATTAGGGCCCTGAATTAGCCATGTGTCTAGAGAATCCAAAGTGACAAATATATTTTTAACTTGGGATACCCAATTAAGCTTTATGTTATTTTGGGGACTCTGATCTAAAAGAAGAAGTCTATTGTAACAAAGCCTTGGAAGTCTATCAGCACTCATAGATAGGATTTGACAAAGCCAGAGGAGGGTTGATTTTATAACCTGTATTGATACATAATCACTTCCAGTCTCAAGCCTTATCATGTAATTAGGGGTAGTTCTAGTAAGTTGGAATAGTTTCTTATAGAAATTGGTTTCCGCTTGTTCCAAATAATTTAGATATCTAATGCCCCAGATCTGGGAGCCATAGATCAATGTGGATCTTGCTATAGAGTAAAAAATTTTCTTTGTGGCCTCCCAACAATGACATTTTGCACCTGCTAAAATACTAAAGACAACAGAGATAGCAGCGTTGAATTTCGAAATTGCATATGTTGTTTCTTTAAGAAATATCGATATTGAAAATACAGTTATATATTCTTTCATATATTTTTTCATCGCCTGATTTACTAAATTTCGTTTATGATGAGGCAGTCGTTGTTGTGACCTAGTGTAATCTTCAGGAATACATGTTCCGCACGTCAAACAGATAGTTACGCTGTTTTGAAGTAAAATTCAGAAGATGATATTAGTTTTCCCGAAGATGTGCTTGGTTGAGCAGTCTCCTTCAGGTAAGTAGCTTCCATTTTTTTATTTGTGTGATTTTTCTGACATGAAACATGAACGATTACATATGTTTTACCCGCCAAAACCACTCCCTTCCTATCATTTCTTTTTTTATTAGCATCACGTAAAGTTTCTATTCCTTTTTCCTTGACCCCTTTTGATTTTGTCCCTCATAGAGTTTACGCTATACCTGGTTATGGTCTCTCCGAGGTAATAATATCCCGAACCCTTAAACTCCTGTTACTGGTAACCTATAGATAACGTGTTATCTCCAGGTTATCTGTTTCTTGACAGTGGTCCGGAGCGCCCCACAGTCAAGAAACGATATACTTTGATTACTTATCAATTAATAGGGGGCGAGGTTAGCTCAGTGGTAGAGCACTCGACTACTGAACTGGAGGACCAGGTTCAAAACCCGAGCGCGCACTAAAGATATTTTCTTCTAGTGCTGCCGTTCGAGGGTTGGCTTTGGGGTCCCAGATCGTCCCTAGGGTCACCCAGCCTTTAATTAATTTAATTAATAATGGGTACCTTGGTGTGCTAATGACTCTAGCAGTCGAAGCAGCCAAGGGGAAAATCAGGCGGCCGGAGCATAGTATTGACCACACTATCTCCCTAGTGTGCCGTATGGTCAAGAATCAGATACCTCTACAGTATCTGCCCCTCTGGGCCCTTGTGGGTTGTTACGGGACTGATTACTTATCAATTAATGAATAACATAAAGCAAGGCGGGAATCGTGCTATAATAAACTGCACAAAATTATATACATAGTAGCGTTAATTTTGATGGTACATTATTTAACACAACAAAATAACTACTTATCTGCCGTGACGAAGCACGGGTATTCAGCTAGTACGCTATATTTATAATATTTATCTATATAGTATTGTATGCGCATTTTAACTAAAAACAGTTTAATAATTCGACCCATTGGTACGATCAGGAGATCCTGACTAGATCCAACAAATTTTAATTTCGGTCAGTTCTAAGGGCATTTACAGAAATACCTTTCCCCTTCCAGTGAGGCACGAACGTCTAAATTCCTTCATTATTGTTAAGCCCCTCCGATCTGGCTTCCTAACCTATATAAATTCAAAACAAAACGAAACATAAATAGTTCTGATATTTTATATGAACTACTGGGGTTTATAATACAAGTAGTGTTCATTCCATTTTATTGACCGTGACGTAATTTTCGTTAGAGTTTTGGGCCCTCACATTTTTCCGAACCCCAGCCAAAAGACATATTCAAGACTAAAAAGTTAATCACGCGGGAGCTGCATAACTCAGCACGCCGGATTTCTGATAAATTAGCTAAAAAGAACTTACATAAATAAAAAAAAATAAACCTAAATACTTCATGCGCTTTTATATTTATAAACAGCTGACTCAGTATTAGCATCAATATGCTTCATAGTCAGAGAGCTGGTAACACATTTTTCATGAAGCGTTTTACGCACCTTGACATTTTGCTATAATGTGGTATATACTGGGTCTCGTAAATGTCTAGGCATATTGCGGGAAGTGATAGAGGACCTTTAGAGGAACAAAAAATGTTCTATGACGATTTTCCGAATTCTCACATATAAGGGAGAAAACGTCGTTTTGTTGTTTCATCGAGACAAACGTGGTTTTAAGAAGAATAATCTTACTTAATAAATCTGGCTTCTAAAAACCACGTTTGTGTCGATAAAACAACAAAACGACGTTTTCTCCCTTATGTGTGAGAATTCGGAAAATCGTCATGGAACATTTTTTGTTCCCCTAAGGGTCCTATATAACCTCCTACAATATGACTATTTTTATTTAAATTTTAACGTCCATTTATTATTAACTACGAATTTTCTAGCCAGGATAGGGGTGATGCCTTTTCTTTTTTCGAAAGAAAGGCCACCACCCCTAGTGGAAATCGAACCCACGACCTTTAGCACGGAGTGTTAAGTGCTCACGCCTTAACCCTCACGGCCATCGGGTCTCCACAATATGACTAGACATTTACGGGATACCCTTTATAACAAAGTCTCTGTGGTTTATTCCTTCAAATTCTCTATGGATTATTAGTCTAATCCGACCTAAAGCTTTATGGATTAACTAAACCATGTAACTATCCATGAGTTTGCTGCTGCCATCTACATTAGCATGTAGGGATCAGGGGGTTCCATTCCTGAACATGGCGGTATTGTTTGATGATCGTTTCGTTAAAGAACAACTGTTGTTCGTGGTGTTGTAGAATATGCAAAGTCTCTACACCCAAGGCTTATGTAGTTTCCCCTAGTTTTCAACAGCAAAACTTTATCCTGAATATTTTGAGTTTGTCCCTACAATCAAACACCAACCGCAACTCCTCGCCCGCGCCTTTCGACGCGACATTCCGTCAATTTTATTCAAATCAAAAACATAACTATTCAAAGGAAAACTCTATCGGAATTATTTATATAATCGGTTAAATAACTTTGTCTACGGAGTTCCAGATAATGAATATCTTATAAAGATTTCAGGGCTACTTAAATTCTAACCAGTGTTGGGCATTATTCGAATAAATTATTATTCGAATGATCATTCGAATAAATTTTTAGTGAATTATGAATAATTCACTGAATTATCTTATTCAAACAGTACATCATGAATTATTCACAGAATTATTCGTTATTTATTATTCGTTATTTATCATTCATTATTCATCATTCGTTATTATTTATTTCTAGTTGGTCTACTGAATAATCCTACTCAAACACACATGTATATACGTATTTCTGGCTGCCAACATTATAATAAATCTATCGTTATTCACTAAAACATGTTTATTCTGAATGATCATTTGGATAATTTGTGAATAAAACATAAACTTCATTCACAGAATAACGAATAATGAATAAAAGTAATTATTCTTCATTCATGAATGAAATAATACATTTATTCATTAATCATTATTCATCATTCTGAATAATTTTTGCCCAACACTGATTCTAACAAGAAATAGGTATGTGTTTGTATGAGAGATTCTGTGTGTCTTTGTGTATGTATTAGCCACTAAGTACTGTATAGTCAACGATAAGTAGCTGGAAATAAATAATAATAACAATAAAGCAGAACGTGATTGCACACATACAAATTATAATTATTTTTACGTTTTTTTTTGTTTTGTTTTTTTTTTGGTTGAATTTAAGGCGTGTCAACCTTTGGGGTCATTAACGCCAGATTTTACGGTTTAATTAGAATCATACATCTGTTATTTCATTACAGCTATTCTACTAGAGCAGCTATTTTCTTGGGGCGAGGTTAGCTCAGTGGTAGAGCACTCGACTATTGAACTGGAGGACCCAGGTTCAAAGATTTTTATCTTCTAGTGTCGTCGTTCGAGGGTTGGATTTGGGATCCCAGATCGTCCCTAGGCTCACACAGCCTTCAATTAATTAAAGGGAAAGGGTAATTCATTTTATCTGCAAAGGGAAAAATCAGGCGGCCGGTGAATCAGATGTTATGATCAACATTGAAATGAAATCCGTATTTGTGGCAATACGTGAACATTTTCTCGTATTGTGGCTCCAGGAATCTGCGGCAATCTTTGTTCCTTGCTCCTTCTGAAACTGCCCTATTGGAAGTATTACAGATTTGAAGACTTCGGTGCTTACAATGACCTTGAAATAATCTGGAAGATCCTGACACAGTTCGTTAAACCTCGAATTTTATCTCTTCGTCCAACCAATTTTTGTTATTTCCTAAAAAACACTAATTTGATTTTCCCTTAGGAACCCATTTATCAAATATCTTGTAGCTAGCTAACCTCATTTTGATTTTCCTATCAGAGTCTGATAAGGTTTTCCAAATCAAATTTGGACAAAAGTAACTAAAAGAGGAAAGAGTTCTTATCTTCCTTTGAGTGCTTCAACCATTCTTCAAAAATATGCGTCCACGAAATGAAGTCCTGTAAAATAAAAATGAAAATGTTGTACTCGAGTGTGCTGGCTGTAACACACCGTATAATAAGAGGGAATAAAAGGGAGGTACGTCACGCAGGAGCTGCATAACTAAGCACTTTCCTCAAAATTTGGGTAGTGTAGACTGCTTTCCAGTACAATTTGCTTAAAATATCCTACATAAATAAAATAAAAACATGAATAGTTCTCTTTTAAATTTGTAATGAGTAACTGATCAATTATTAATTTGCTTCCAGAGTTATGTTTACACAAGGTACCTATTACACTACGTAATAAATACAAAAAAACCTCATATTATCTTATTTTGATCTAACGCAGGAACAGGATACAGTCACTCTAGTGGTAGAAAGCGCTCCTTGCGGCGGCTTTGTGAACCTGCGTCTGGCGGGCTTTTCTATTGAAATATATTACAAATTAAGCCCCCGCTTTCCGATTGACCGATTCAGCTCATTTTTACAATACTTCTTTCTCATGAGTTACCCACGACGTATACCGCGTTTCGTTACAATACAGCAGAAATTACGACCGGTATGAGTATGTTAGGAATTTCGGTCCGGAGTAACCCCCCCCCCTTCTAATGAACCGATTTAGTTTATTTTTACAACACATATTTACCTGTAGATTACCACTACGAATACCGAGTTTCGTCGAAATATACCAAAAATCACGGCTGGTAGTGGCGAATTGGTATTGTGGGTCTGGAGTAAACCCCCCCTTCTAATGAACCGATTTAGTTCATTTTTATATCTCACTTTTCTCTCTACATTAGCACTACGAATACCAAGTTTCGTTGAAATATAACAAATATTACGGCTGGCATAGTTAGTGTTTTGGGTTCGGGGTAAACCCCCCCCCCTTCACGTGGACCGACTTTGGTGGTTAACGAACTCGTTCAATCGTTTGCTAATGGAATGCTATATACCAAGTTTCGTGACGAAAAAACAAAAACTCTGGCCGCTATCGTGTTAACAGACATATATATATATATATATATATATATATATATATATATATATATATATATAAATTTTAACGGGGGTCATTTACGGTGTCTACTACGTAGGATCGATAAAGATTTGAAGAAATTTTTCAAAAATTCCATCATGTGTCCAACCTCAATAGATACTTTCCTTCGGAGGAAAGTGCTAAAAGGGAAGGGTTCATCTATTATATGTAGAAAAATCAGCCCGTGTACAAAGGGGTTCAAGCCATTACTATCCCTTTAAAGTTACAAAACAAGAAAAGAATCATCCGTTCATCTTAAAAAGATTTTTTAATATTGTTTGATTATTTTTTTTTTTTATTTTTTTTTTTTTTT
The DNA here is from genome assembly GCA_946811695.1 of Gonocerus acuteangulatus. Lineage (NCBI taxonomy): Eukaryota > Metazoa > Arthropoda > Insecta > Hemiptera > Coreidae > Gonocerus > Gonocerus acuteangulatus. Next base: position 51,833,980 of record OX328131.1, read on the forward strand.
ATTTAATATTTACAATCTGTATACATAAATACAATAAGTAAATAAATATCTCATACATAGGTATACACAAGGAAGAACAGAGGGGAGAAGGCAGCCATTGCTGTCACTCCCTAAGGAATGAATAATTTTTTTAAGTGTTACAGTTGGTCCCTAGGCCACTTTCTTTTCAGGCGTCTCGGGGGATTGGAAGGGATCGCATCTGTGGAAAGGGATTGGGATGAAAGGATAGCTTGGAATGAAAAGTGGAGAAGCGGGTTTTAGCTAATTCAGCGACAAAGGGAATTTCGAGGTCTCGGTGGATGGTATTATTGTTGAAGTAGAAGGGAGCATTAAGGATCCGGCGAAGGACTTTGGACTGGAAGGTTTGGATTCGGTTTATGTTGGAAGATTTTGCTGTACCCCATAGTTCAATGCCGTATGTCCAAATCGGTTTAATAATCGTTTTGTAGATTGTTAGTTTGTTTTCAGTACTGAGTTTTGATTTGGGACCTATTAGTCGTCTAAGTAGGCCGTAGCGTCTGTTTAGTTCTTGTCGTTTTGTTTTTGTGTGTGTGTTCCAAGTAAGTCTCTTGTCGAGGTGGAAGCCTAGGTATCGAACAACATCGGATTTGGGAATGAGGGATTCGTTTAGGGTAACAGATGGGCACTCACTGCGCCGCAGTGTGAATGTGACGTGCTTACATTTTTCGGCGTTAACTTTAATTCGCCACTTCTTTAGCCACATCTCGATTTCCAATAGATGATTTTGGAGGGCTTCTGTGGCTTGCTGCGGGTTGGCAGAACATGAAAGCACTGCAGTATCATCTGCAAAAGTTGTGGTAATGGTACTGGGATTAGTGGGGATATCAGCGGTGAAGATGGAGTAGAGGAGAGGGGCTAGGATGCTGCCTTGGGGTACTCCAGCAGACACGGGGCGGGATGTAGAATTCGAGGCATTGTACTGGACATGAAACAGGCGGGATGAAAGAAAGGATTTTAGGATTAAGTAGTAGGTGATGGGGAGAAAACGCTTGAGCTTATAAAGGAGGCCCGGATGCCAGACTCGGTCAAAGGCCTGGGCTACGTCAAGAAAGACTCCTGAACAGAATTCCTTACGCTCAAGCGTTGAGGAAATTGTATCTACAACTCGGAAAGCTTGTTGGGTCGTAGAGTGGAGTGATCGGAAGCCAAACTGATGAGTTGGAATGATACCAGAGGATTCAACTATTGGAAGGATACGTTTGTACAGCAGTTTTTCGAGGATTTTAGAGAGGATGGGTAACAAACTGATTGGGCGGTAGGATGATGTTTCGGTAGCTGGTTTGTTTGGTTTGGGGATAAGGATTACAGAGGAGTGTTTCCAGGAGGAAGAAAAGTGAGTAGTTCGCAGTACACTGTTATATATAAGGATGAGGAACATGATGGCTTTATGGGGGAGGTGCCGAAGGATTTTAGCGGTGATAAGGTCAGGACCAGGGGACTTATTGAGGGGTAGGTGATTAATGATGTATTTGACTTCCGAAGGGTGAAAGGAAGGTGGAGGTAAGGACATCGGTAAGGGTTCGGAAAGATAAGTGATTACTTCTTCAGTATGGGAAGGGTCTAACTCTGGGTTCGGGGAAAAGGTTGCTTCTAGATGATTGGCAAAGTGGGAAGCTTTTTCTTCGTCACTTCTGGCCCAGGTTCCATCTTCACGTCGGAGTGGAGAGGAGGTAGCTTGAAATTTAAGAATTCTTTTTGTGGCTTCCCACAGTGAGTGGTTACGGGGCGTTAAAGAAGAAAGATATTCTTCCAGTCGGTGGTTGTCAAGTTTAGTCAGTTCGTTTTTTAGCTTTCTTGTTAATCTATTGAAAATGGTTTTGTCTGCAGGGAGATGGGATCGTTGCCATTGTGCCCGGGCTCGTCGCTTGGCTGAGAGGAGTTGTTGTACATGATGACGGGTTGGGCTTACAGTTGGTTGACGATTGCGAGTTGGTTTGCTGGCAAGTCGAGCGCAGTCCTGGACTGATTTATTGAAGAGGTCCACAGCATCGTCAACATCTAGCGCTGTCTTCAACTTTACATTGAGGTCCAGAATACTGTCTACGTTAGACTGGAACATATCCCAGTCTACAGGTCCGGTGGTGAGAGATGGCTTAGTTTGAATAGGGATAGGAGATGTACTGAGTGACAGAAGGAGAGGGGAGTGATCAGAAGAGAGGTCTAAAAGGGGAGATACCGACGTGAAGATACCGTTCAAGCCAGAAGTAACGAAAAAATCTAGGATGTCCGGGTTTTTGTTGGGATCGGAAGGCCAGTGTGTTGGATGAGGTTGGGAAATGTAGGAATACTCACCATTGTACAATACGTCGTGTAGAACTCGGCCTCTCGAGTTAGTAAGGCGACTTCCCCAGAGCAGATGCTTGGCAATTGTTTGATTATGAGTCAGAATTATTTAATAGAGAAAAATCAGGACTTACCAGCATAAATAATATTCACCTCCAACAATTAATTAATATAAAATTAACAACTCTGATTTGTGTGTTAGAAATGATACCAGGAATTCAACATATTTATTCAACGTTGATACGGATTCATACCTTTGGACCTTATTACTCACATGGAGGACTGTATCATACCTTAACAAAAACTACAGTGCTATGTTTTGGAGTATTGTTTACATCATTCCAATCCCGAATTTTAGAATTCTGAACATGAATATTGTCCACATAGTTTGTACAATCGAAACACTGTGCAGCGTGCCTGATCACAAAGAACGGCAACTAGCTAAGATGACGCACCTCTTGCGTGCCGGAGGTTAGGTTGATGTCGTGTTCCTCTTTCGGTTATTGCTGTAGTTGTGTTTCTATATTCAATTACTTATTCTATAGTTGAAAGCTTAAATAAACTAAATAATTCTAAATAAACCAGAAGAGAGATACGTTTTCAGGAAATATGTATGTTTTTAAAATAACTTTATAGTCCGCCTGGAAATTTATCCGCTTTTAAAAAGATTAAAAATAAATATCATTATTTTTTTGTATTTATATTGACGTTAGAGCTTTTATGTTTGTTTTCATTGAAGGGTTCTTTTTTTTTTATATGTTTTATCTGGATGAGTGAAGAATAATTAAACTTGAATGAACTGGATGGGGAACCAATATGTGGAACTAATTCGGCAATAAGTAAATACGATGCAAATACATTAGCTACAAGATGCATTAACTCATTAAACACCTGTTGATTGGATATTGATTAGTAGGATTTAATCTGCTAGAGTGTACAACATTGAAAATGGATAAAGCATTTTCAAGAGTAATTCATGGCTGGTTACTTCCATAAGTAAATATCTGTTGATGAAGACCGTCGTCTCTGGGATTGGTGCGAGTGCTGTGGGCGAGCGTTTTCGACGTAAGTACGTAATTATTAGGGAACGGATGTTCATGTAAAATAAAAAAAAAAATCAAAATATGTACTTATATATTTAACTATTTATAATGAAATATGTAATAACAAATTGAAAATATGTAGTAAAAATACCAAAAACACTATAAAATATTGAAAATAAAACAACCAAAAGCTTTGGTTATTATAAATGGAAAGAAAAAAAGTTAAAAACATATAGAACAAAATGAGTAAAGCTCTATAACAAATTGAAAAGAAGCATAATTAAAAATTAGGAAGTCATTTTGAAACGGAGAAAAATAGGTTGAAAATTTCTAAAGATGAACATTATTTTGGAAAATCGTTTGCAACAAAATGCATTTTTAAATTGTCTAAAGTGAAATGACGCCGGTCTGATCTCATAAGGGGAGTATAGAGTGGTAGGGTCACCGATCATGCCCAATTTTATCTGACGATTTTGAATAGATAAATATACGACACGTGCCCGAGCGTTTCGTCCAATGCGCCTTAGGACCTAAGAAATAAAAAAGAATAAATTGAAAATTCATTATTTTATATCTCGAGTTTGGAAAATGATGTCGGCATGATTTTTGCTTCTTAGAATTACAAAAGGCACATTGATCTAGACTCAATGGGCAAAGCATTCTTTCTCGGTTTCTCCTTTATTTTTGTAATTACAAAATAAAAAGCATATCAAAATATGTAGCAAAAATATGTATTTATGGTAAAATATGTAAAAATATGGATTTTCCACAAAATATGTATAAAAAAAAACTGATTACATGCTTTAAAATCACTTAAAACGTGCAGAATTCCATCAAAAATTTCGATATAAGAATCAGAAAAAAATATGTAAATACCTACAATAACATCCGTTCCCTATTCATTATCAATTCACTATTGATGTGGTACTGGCTGGTTTTTAATGTCAAGGTCATTAATAAACAGAACTACATCAAAGAATTTCGGATATACGGAATTTCAGGAACGAACAACAATCAACAAAGTACTAACAAAAAATACTACAGCAAAACTGGCACATGTCGGAGAACTGAAGAAAATACGCGGCCTTTTCACGTACACAGTGCCACTGACACTTAGAAGGAATCTCTAGACAGCACAAAAAACGTAAAACAACTTACGTTTAAACCTTACAAAAGATGTCAATAGACCTAATATATATATTTTAACAGAAATATCATTAAAGCACAACTTAAGACAAGCTCTGACGCGTTATTTGGGTCGAACAAACTACTAAACCGGATAAACGAACGAACAAGGTCTGAATCAACAGACATCCACAAACAAAATGGCACCGTACATTATTTAAACCTCAAACTGGGAAACATTAACCCATATTCCAAACACCAACACACAACGGACTGCCTGCTCGTCCCCAAGAAAGGCAACGATCCAGAGAGAGACGAATACTTTACCTGCAGTTTCCTTTCCTCATAGTACAGACTAACAAATTACCTGGACGACACTTACTGACGTAAACATTCTACGTATAAACTAGACTCAGTACTCAACAGTGGCTTGATTTTGACGTACTTCTGTACACAGTGCTCTACCGATCCCAATGTAGATGATCCCCCCCAACAGGTATGGCAACGTAGTATACTGAGTATGGTAACTATAAGGTACTGAGTGTCGTCTGTGGAGTCAGCGAATGTACAACAGCATCGAGAACTATACTTTTCTTCGCCTTCCGCATACCACGTAGATGGTTTGTCAAAAAGTTCGGTAAATGGTATCATAAGAGGGTATTCAAAGTTTGATAGAAGCACACGTGCCTGTGTAGACACACACGGATATGTCTGGACTTGACCTCTGATGGTCAGGCCACAGATGTTGCAGATCGTAAATTGGATGTTCCTGCAAGACAATGCACCATCGCATTACCAGCATCATGGTCCGACAATTATTTCATCAGCGTGGCGTGGCAGTTTTGCAACATCTACCGTACTCTCCAGATCTGGGGCCTGCTGACCCCCCCCCCCCCCGTCATAAGCAGGCCTTGAAGAGATTACGGCTTGCGAACGTCGAGAAGGTTCAGAATCAGGTAAAGGCTATTCTGAGAACGATTCCACATCAACAATTCTCCAAAACTTTTGAAGTATAATACGAACGTTGTCAGAAGTGTTTTGTGGCTGGTGAAGAGTATTTTGAAGGACATTAAAGGTATTTACAATTAACATTCTGTTTTTAACAAATCATTCACAGAACCTTTTAGATACACCACGTATATCAACGAAGGAATTGGTGTCGCTATGAAAATCTGATATAAGTTGTCAGCATCGAAATATTATCCCATTGCCCGGGTAGAAAAGGTTGGTAACAAAGATAGAGGTTACATAGAGTAGATAACATAGATAGAGGTTACATAGAGTAGATAACGTGTCCCTTGAATCTGTGTTATCCATAAACGGATGACGGTACTAACGTATTAGCGTCAATGCAGGTTACAGAGATGGGTCTCGTTCAGAGATCTGGATCATGGATAACGCATTTCTATTGGTCAATCCCTATCAGGAATTCATTGGCTATTGTGTTTATAGTAACCGTCTTGTTCCCTTTGTCTTTATAACGCAATTCATTTGTGAATTGTTAACCCACGCAATTGTTGTTTTTTGTTTGTTACGCGAGTTTGTTGTGCGTGTTAAATAGCAAGGATAAAAGAGACTGTTTCGAAGCGATGTTAAACTGTATATCAGCCCACTATCCAGCGAAAAACCATCCTTGATCTGTATTATCAACGAGTTGGATTGACTAGAGTTTCGATATATCCTTGAGCGAGCGTAGCGAGCCGAATCGTATAGTATTTATGCTATTAATATAATTGCTACGCGTTTTCGCTCGCTAAAGGTTATATAAAAACTCTAGTTAACTCAAATCGTTGATAATCCCGTCGCCCTATTGGCAAAAACTGATTTTACTCCTTGACCCAACTCTCTGACCCGGTGATGATCCAGTTCTCTGAGACCCGCCTCTTTAACCTGCATTGACGCTAAAACATAAGTACCCGGATCACTAAATACGTACATAAACATGATAGTTAAAATGGTTACCTGCTTTTGAAGTTTCAATTCCAATGATCTTCCAGATTCCACGATGGAAGAGATGTTCATGAGTCGAAGCGAGCATTCGAAATGCGCCATGTCTGCAAAACAATCAGAATCAATCAAATAAAATTATGTGTAATTAATTCACAACATTTTACAATTATACATAAAATGATATTTCATTTTTCACCTATCTTAATATCAGCGCTGATATCGTTGGAATTAAAAATTCAAATCTTGATTGGACATGGAAAAAATCAAAATCTATTTTCAAATCATTCAAAAATCTTATTGTTAAATAAAGATAGATTTACATTTTAAGTGTTTAATTAACAAGGGAAACAAAAAACCAAAAATCAGGCTAGACAAAGTTGTTCTAAATGTTATTAGCTTTCATTTTAAAAACAAACATGCATTGAAATGGGTTAAGATTTAGAGGCCGTAGCCTTTGTTAAAACACGGAATGTTTGGCTCCACTGTGCGCCGGGCTGTAGGTTAGTTAGGGCTGTCGACTATCGAAGTGCAATCCTAGATACAGCACACCCTGGTCCTTCAGACTTCAGCGAAAATCTTGAATGTATTACTAGATTAATCGGGTTTTACTTCCAAAGTAGAAATATTTCATGTTTTACCTTGAGGTGCGACGACTCCATCCTTATCGCACGAACAAGCATGGTCTCTCGTCCGATCAAACGGACACTGTCTGATGCACTTCAGCTCGTCTTGGCAGGCTGAAACAATAACAATATCAGTAAGTGTTAAATTTACCATTGTTACAACGAATTAATACATATTCTGAGAGAGGAAATACAGAAATATGGCAAACAGCTTCCTGAATTTACAGATTCCTAATCTTGTGCCAGTTACACTCCATCAAGATGGCGAAAGATTTCGTGTCAAGGGCGCATGGAAAGAATACACAATTTGTATAGATTCCTGGACATTGCGGAGTAAATCAAAATGAGCAAGTTGACACCTTGGCAAGGAAAGCAATTAGAGAAGCCATACCTTTAAAAAAAGGTAAAGCTAAAAAATTTGATTTAATAGCCCATTTAGAAGACTTAATTTAAAATACATGGCAAACTGTCTGGCAAGAAGTTAGGGAAGCAAACTGAGAGAGACAAAAGGATATGTTAAATCGTGGAAAACATCCACAAATAACACAAGGAGAAAATAAGTAGTCTTAACCCGTATGAGAATCGGCCATACAAACCTCACGCATTCCTTCCTCATGTCAAAGGACCCTCCACCAATTTGTAACTCATGGAATGTGCTGCTCACTGTGAAGCACTTCTTGACTAATTGACGGGCCTATGAGCAACTGAAAGAGCAACACCAACTTGCAGATTCCTTAGATCAAATTCTAGCCGATCATACCAACCAAGTCGAGCGGTTTTTTGACTTGGCGGTTAAGGCCGCCAAGTTAATTGACAGAATTTAATTCAACCTTTTATCAAAATTTAAAAATAACTCTCTATCTATAGCTAAATACTAGAGATGGGCGAAATGAATCCATTTTATTAAGACGATATATCGATTTTTTTTAATCGTTCTCCAAAGGCATAGCTTTGTAAAAAATCGATCTCGAAGGACCGACCTCTTAAAGAGTTGATCTAGAATACCGTAAAATAGAGGTTTTTTTAATTATTTCAAATATTCAAATACTTACTTGCTTTGCTTAAGACACCAAAGGCATTACTTTATATACTAGTTTAGCTTAAATAATATATATATATATATATATATATATATATATATATATATATATATATATATATATATATATATATACATTAATAAGGTAGATAGGTCTCTTACCATGTATCGGTGTGAGGGTTTCGCAGTACTGTCCTTTGTATCCGGGAATACAGTCGCATGCAGTATCGTGTGCTCCGATGTGTCTGGAACAAAGATATGGTAATTGTAAGGAGTATATTCACGCAGGAGTTGCATAGTTTAGGACATTCCATACTGGAATTTGGTTACTTCAGGGCAAACTGTTGAGGACCAAACTAAAAGGATTCATTTGATTATTTTTCAACCAGTTGAGTAATTAATATATAAGACAGACTTGGAGGAACTGCGTCATACGTATATATATATATATATATATATATATATATATATATATATATATAAAGCGGCTGTTTGCCTGCAGGTCTGTCTGTCTGTTCCTAATACAAATCCATACCGTATGACCGTTTCGGGCCAAACATGACACACAGATGGTCCTTATCGGGGGTAAAAATTGTCTATCAGTGTTTGTCGGTCTGTTTGTTCGTTATACAAATACATGCCGTTTAACCAAACCTGGCACCCAGGTGGTCTGGTTCCGGGGAGAGCCTAGGTTAACATTTTTGATCAGCTTTTTGTCTGTCAGTTTGTTCCATATAGAAACCCGCACCGCTTGACCGAGGTTGACCAAACTTGGCACACAGGTAGGGAGTGTCGCAGGCTATGAAAAAATCGCCTAGGACTCACAGTTCGGAGGACACGGGTTTAAAACTCTGTACCCGAAAAGTGACAGATTTGCGTTATTAGATTTTAATATTATTTATTTGATTTCTAATTTATTTTAGCGCGGTTCCTCCCTACCTCCATAGGGAGAACCCGCTTATGAGGTTGACCTCACGACGTGATCCGGAAGTGCCGACTAAAAACTTTCTCGTTTCTGACACCATAGATCACGAAAATATAGGTGGCACAAATTTGTGTATATATATATATGTTTATTTCTTCGCGCTCCTGACGGCTCAAAAATGGCCCGATTTTGATGAAATTTGGTACAAAAATCTGTCTTCTAATTTGAAAGGTCAAGTTCGTTAACCAGCTAAATCCGCCCAGTGGATGATGGTGATTGGGGCGAAATTCACGAAAAAAAAATCGTCACGCTTACGTTTTTGAGTTCATATGCTTGCAGGTACTTATTTTATAGGTTTCTTGACATAGGAAAACGAATGAAACCATTTTTAAGGCGATATCTCTAACCGTTTTTGAGAAAAGTGGAATAAATATTTTAGTAAGTCAATATTTTTTTGTGGGTACTTAGAATCGCGGGATTCAATTGTAATTCTTTCTACACCTTGGAAATTCATTTCAACAAAGATGATTAAATTTTGGTAATATTTGGAGTTAAGGAAGTATGCAGAAAAAAAATTGATTAATAGACATAAAAGGTTTTCGGATCTTTGTACATTTTTCGTAAATATCTCAAAAACGGTTAGTAAATCGTGGTAAGTGGAAGGTGATCATTCGAATGCTTGCTAAATTCTCTACAAAAAAGGCTCTGAAGCAATATTCGATGGGGCAATGTCAATCAGAGATATAAACGTTTAAAACTTAAAAAGTTATTGTTTGGTTCTTCTGAACCTGTTTTTGTATTTGTTTAACTCACTTTTTAATTGGTTGTTTTTGTTTTAAATTGTATTTATCAGTAAAATTAGTATTTTAATAAAATAAGCCAAGAAACTATAAAAGGTATTGGTAATAAGTTTGGAGTGCCTGTGGAAATCAAGATGGCTGTGGCTAACCATGTTGGCGTATACATAGGTTTGTTTTGATTTCTCCTATCTATATAACCTTCCTCATACCGCTAAAACTGAAGTTATCATTATTTCTTATTTTATAGAAAGATTTAACCCACGAGAGAATGGACTTTTATTTTAAATGAAGCACATATTTATAGTTGATTGTAGCAGTAAAACGAATTTGCTAGTAAAACAAGAAACCTAAAATGACAATGAATTTTCGGTTGTTTGGAATAGAGCCTTCTGAGCGTGGAGTGAGTACGTTTTCAGTACATAATTGTATTGACTTATTCAGCCTTCCTCAAAAATGAGGATTAAGAATTATCCGCTTCTGTGTAAGTTGGCTACCGTCAGTTTCCTGTTATTTGTGATGCCTAATCAATTCCATTTCATCGAGATGCAGGGAACCGCGCTAAGATGACGCAGTTCCTGCGAGTCGGCCTTTTTGCTATTCTAGATGCAGAAAGTAGGTATAGCATGGCAACAGCTAATAATAATTACAACTAAATGATAAAATAAAATCTCAAAGAGAAGGAAGATTTAAGGCGCCATTACAGAAAACTGACAGTATCCTAAGCGTAAATTACTCCCACCTCTGACACAACGTTCGCTCTTGGAAACTCTATAACATTCTTGCTTCTTAACACACCATGTTGGCGCGGAGAAACAAATTCTGTACAAGTTCCTGTTTCTGGACACTAGGGAGATTCTATGGTCAGAACCATATATTCCTTAGGGTCCACGAAGGATTGGTAGGCCGTGGGACAGTAAGAGAACCCGACCACGACGCTCGACTGACGTCACTAAAAGAGTGCCCGAATTTCGAACTTTACTAGTCACCCTGAAATATTCAAATAGAATCAATTGTTTCAAAATGTAACCATTTGAAGATTTTATTATTAAAATAATTTCCAATAAAAATTTTACTAAAAAAAATCCAAAGAATTGGTAAGATTTATTGGGTAGAAACTATTGGCTTGGATTTCGGATCTAAATTTAATATTTCTTCTTAATTAATATATATATATATATATATATATATATATACATATATATATATATAAATATATACATATATATATATATATATATATATATATTATATATATATATTATATATATATATATATATATATATTATATATATATATTATATATATATATATATATATATATATATATATATATATACTATTGCTCTGGTGATTTTCCTATCAAGAAATTATTATTATTGAAATCTGGGTCATTCTGAAAGTGTCTCCATAGGAACAGATAACATTATTACATTCCTTAATGATTTTAAAATAAATGTCAAAATTTTCCAAAAGTAACATTTTTTTTAAACTCTGAAACGGCGGAAGAGGAAATGTTAACTGGTAGCCGCACCTCCCTCGCGAGAACCGAGCACGCTGACCACTGGGTCTCAGAAGACCCCATGGGGTGGTATTAGATATTAACTCTTTAACGGGCGAAATTCCCTGTTGATTCTAAAAATTGTATAGTGTCTGATTTTTTTTCTATAGGAGGCATATTTAAATAAATTAGACAGTTTGATTTGTAAATAAATGTGTACGTCCGGTTTTCACGGTATTCTGTAATAGCGGTGAAAGTTCATTGGGGATTACGCAGAAATAGGCCACCCGCAACACATTTAGGTGTGTTGCGGGTTGCCTACTCGTCAATTAATTCTTAACCCTCCGGAGTGTGCGCTCCTCCACACACAAGTGAACGCACCACGTATCTGGGAGGTACAACAGGGGTTGAAGTTCAATAAATATGCACTCATTCGTTAAAATAGTTTTGTTTTTAAATACTATTAGATTTTTTATTTATTTAATAATGGCATTTATCGCATTAGAATAATTATTAACGTTTAATTGAGCAAACATTTTAAAACATTATTATCATTCTTGTTAGAGTAACAAAATTGGTCTTTTAGCGCTTTCCTCCGAAGGAAAGTTGCTATTGAGGTTGGACTCATGACGGAATTTTTGAAAAATTTCTTCAAATCTTTATCGATCCTACCTAGTAAACACCGAAAATGACCCCCGTTAAAATTTATATATATATATATATATATATATATATATATATATATATATATGCATATATATATATATATATATATGCATATATATATATATATATATATATGCATATATATATATATATATATATATATGCATATATATATATATATATATATATGCATATATATATATATATATATATACATATATATATATATATATATATATATATATATATATATATATATGTCTGTTAACACGATAGCGGCCAGAGTTTTTGTTTTTTCGTCACGAAACTTGGTATGTAGCATTCAATTAGCAAACGAATGAACGAGTTCGTTAACCACTAAAGTCGGTCCACCGGAAGGGAGGGTTTACCCCGAACCCAAAACACTAATTTGACTATGTCAGCCGTAATATTTGTTATATTTCAACGAAACTTGGTATTCGTAGTGGTAATATAGAGAGAAAAGTGAGATATAAAAATGAACTAAATCGGTTCATTAGAAGGGGGGGTTTAATCCGGACCCACAATACCAATTCGCCACTACCAGCCGTGATTTTTGGTATATTTCGACGAAACTCGGTATTCGTAGTGGTAAACCACAGTTAAATATGTGATGTAAAAATAAACTAAATCGGTTCATTAGGAGGGGGGGGGGGGGGTTTACTCCGGACCCAAATTCCTAATATACTCATACCGGTCGTAATTTCTGCTGTATTGTAACGAAACGCGGTATACGTCGTGGGTAACTCATGAGAAAGAAGTGTTGTAAAAATGAGCTGAATCGGTCAATCGGAAAGCGGGGGTTTAATTTTTAATATATTTCAATAGAAAAGCCCGCCAGACGTAGGTTCACAAAGCCACCGCAAGGAGCGCTTTCTACCACTAGAGTGACTGTATCCTGTTCCTGCGTTAGATCAAAATACGATAATATGAGGTTTTTTGTATTTATTACGTAGTATAGTAGGTACCATGTGTAAACATAACTCTGGAAGCAAATTAATAATTGATCAGTTACTCATTACAAATTTAAAAGAGAACTATTCATGTTTTTATTTTATTTATGTAGGATATTTTAAGCAAATTGTTCTGGAAAGCAGTCTACACTACCCAAATTCTGAGGAAAGTGCTTAGTTATGCAGCTCCTGCGTGACGGACTTTTTCAATTAAATTTGTTTTAATTAAGCAACATAAAACAAATAATAAGTAGTCTATTAAATTATATTTAATCTATATATTTAAAAATCACGTGTCTGTCTGTTTGTCCGTTTGTCTGTTTGTTCCTAATACATATCCACACCGTTTGACTGAACTTGGAATACTGGTAGGTGTTGATACGTGGAGAGTCATAGGCTAGGTTAAAATCGTCTATGACTCACTGTTCGGAGATCACGATTTCGAAACAATGAACCCAAATAGTTACAGATTTGCGTTATTAGATTTTAATATGAATTATTTGGTTTCTAATTAATTTTTGCTTTTCTAGATGCAGAAAGTAGGTGTAGCATGGCACGCCGGGAACAGCTAGTTAATAAATAAAAATAGACGAGTATAAAACATACTGCTAAACATAAAAAAAGTTTAGCTGTAACTTTTACCTTGATTAATGTAAAAATAGGTCAAATCACATAGTTAAAATAATAAAGTGAACAAATAAGCACAAGAGAAAAAAATGTAGATCATAAGAATAACAGAACTATCATCAAGTAATAATATTATATCTTCAAAAGAAGAACAAATCAACTCGAAATTGGAAATTCAGTGTTAGAGGAAGCACGCAAAAATTGTTCTCTTATTTTTTCATTGTTAAATTTCTTTGAAGTTAGATAAGAGTCATCAGATAAAAAGTGGCGTGTAGAAGGCATATCTACAAGGCTTTAGCGATGACTAAAATGGAGAAAAAAAAAGTGTCACAAAAGTGTCCTCTGGCATCACGCATGCGCGGTAGCCATGTACGAAAAAGAAGTCTGTATGTTATACAGTAGATTACATAGGTTCGTCGGGTGGACCTGAAGCATATTTATATTCCTGAATTTGAGCAAAAGGCTCTAATTTTCTAGCGATTCTTACGAGCATACTGGACGATTCATGTTTTTCTAGGCTACACATGGTTTACAATGTTTACATTTTTTTCCCGTATAAAGGTGGAATTCCGTCCTTCTCTCAAAGTTCCATCCCTGAACTGACTTGAATTATAACTTTCTCTGTCGGGCAGCTGTTAAAGTTTTAGTCAATAATTAAGATATTATTATGCAACATTGTTAAGATATTGTTGATGTAGCAAACATAACATTGGTCGCCCCAAGGAATACGGGGACGCGCGATATATGAGTGATAATACTGTATTTTTGATATTCAAAAGGACATTTCAGAAATAGTAATGTCTTAAACAACCAAATAGGGGTCTCCCGTGGAGATGGTGGGTTAGATTTCCACTTCCAGCAGGAATTTTCTCATTTCAGGGCTCGCTGGGAAAATTCCTCGCTGCACCCTGGATGTAGGCGCTAATGACCTGGATGTAGATGCGCCGTAAAAAAAAATAAATAAAAAAAAAATACAACAAAGTGTATTAAGTGCAGCATATTTTCAACCAAACATATTTGCCAATGCAAGAGATGATACAAGAAAGAAATGTCCAAGTTCATTACTTGGAAGAACTCATAGTTACTTACTAAGAACAGTAAAGACACTTCAACTGACCTTTAAAAACAACAATAAAAATACTTATATCCAGTCACTAAAATATCACTTTCCTCAACCAGGTATATTCTTAAACTTGGCATTGTTTTATTTGTTCCGAAATAATCTTTAGAGAAAAAACTAAACATTGCAAAGTTTAAGAATATACATGGTTGAGGAAATTGATATTTTAGTAGCTGGATATAAGTATTTTTATTGTTGTTTTTAAAGGTCAGTTGAAGTGTCTTTACTGTTGTTTTGTACTTCATATAAAACCAGGGTCTTTGGATTCTGCATGAAGTTCTCCTTACTGCTTGATATTTTATACCAATAAGTAGCATACCTATCTACATCTAATCACTAGACTAGAAAAGTTATAAGCTCTTCCAGATTACAGTACTCTAGAGGACAAATTGATTGCTCTCTTAACTAAACTATTACACTGCAAAACACAGGAACCTTATCCCGAGGATAAAGATCACCATAAGGAAAGTGTAGAAGGCCTTCAAGAAAAAGATAAGAACAAAGACGATACATTTTGGGTTTGTGATCCTTCGTAATTTAGATGGCTCGACTATGAAAAAATTTAGTATCTGCTTTCAAGTATATTATGGAGTTAACCCCTACGACTTTATTTACTACATTTAAGAAAGAAGTCACAAATGTTGTTGTTAAGGTGCGTCGAAATGTTTCTTAAAACATCAAATATAGGTTACCAACCAAGAAGATTCATTTGATACCTCACATGATGGGTTTCGGAAGGAATGATGGCTTTCCGATGGAACAAAACGTCATAGGTAATATGACCCTCCCGTATTAAGACCTACCTGCGTGCCAAATTTGGTCAAAATCGGTCAAACGGAGTGAATTTGTGTAAGGAACAAACATGCAGACAGACAGCTGATAGACGATTTTGACCTAGCCTATGACACTACCCGGATCAAGACCGACATGTGTGTCAAATTTTGTCAAAATCGGTCAAACGGTACGGATTTGTATAAGGAACAAACATACAGACAGACAGCTGGTGTAAGATTTTGACCGAGCCTTTATGCGTCTAATTGTTTCTTAAAACATCAAATATAGGTTCTTCATAATAATACCTGTGTAAAATTTCATAAGTTTATCTATAACTGGTTGAAAGTTATGAGAGGGTAAAAATCGGCTCTAAGACCTCCTGTAATATACACACAGTATGCTTAGGCCGGAACTTGGCCAGGCGCACTACCGTGCGCCTAGATAATTACAAGGGGACACAATGGATCCACGAAGCAAAATAGGCCTCAAACAGACTTAACTCCATCCGATAAGCACAGAAAAAAATCTAGGTGTCAGGTACGTTAGAATAAAGAAATCAGCTAGAAGAGGCGTAAGCTGGCACACTCTATCCTATCTTAGCGGATTTCTCTCATACGTTGCACCTTTGTATCTACTGGTTACCTCACGTTGTCAAGGGTTAATAGAGTTGTAGTTATTGTTTTAATCTTCTTGCCAGATGATGAGCAAACGATTTGCTATTTGTATTTTTTTATTGTTCACATTATGTCTTGTTTCTATAGAAATGTTTGTTTTAAATAAAAATGTGGTTGTCTTATACAAGTTGTGTGCATTATTAAAAACCCAATATTTTTTATTTTTTTTTTTTATTTTTTTTTTATAATTTATTTATGAGCATTTTTTTTACGGCGCATCGACAAATCATGGCCATTAGCGCCGCAGTTGTAATTATTTTGTTGTTTTGTTTTAATCTTCTTGCCAGATGATGAGCAAACGATTTGCCGAGTAAGAGATTCTGCTTAATCCATCATAACTCCTATTCATAAAAGGACTCTTAATCAGCTGATGGTTATCAACCTTCTTCATTCACGGTGTTGAAAGCAGAAGTGGAGGGGATGGGAGGTGGAGTGGGGGGAAACTGGGTGATTGATTGCTTTCAGAGACGAAGTGAATATATATATATATATATATATATATATTCACTTCGTCTATGAAAGCAAAGCAATCCCGTGTGTATATATATATATATATATATATATATATATATATATATATATATACACACAAAAAACATTCAAACCAAATGTGTCTAAAGTGACAATTTTTTTCCAATCGGGGTGCATCTACGTGTTCTGAAATCTACGTTATTTGCAAAAACGTGTACATGTTATATTTATTTTGAAAATAGTAAGAAAAATGACTCAGAGAACGAGCTCAAAGAGGTAAAAATCGGATTATCTCGAGGCGAAATATTGAATTTCAAAATGTCACGTTACTTTTTCGCTTACAAATTTTTAGGCTCTTCCGGACTGGGGAAAATTATGATTTTTGGTTTTCGATGAAATTTACCACATTAGGGTTTCTTGGGATGCTGATATTAAGTCTGCTATTATTTTTGGTGTAAACAAATGTATAATACTAGTTTACTTAAAAAAAAAAAAAGAGTATAAATTTGAATTTATTTGACGAAATGTAAATTATTGTTTAACGATTGTATTTTTGCTTTCCTCTACTGTATACAACAAATGACTTGGTGAAAGAATCGTGTCGATATCATTTTCTAAACTAAAGAAATAAAATAAAACATTTCTAGCCACATTGGACGGAACGCTCGGACACGTGTAGACTTTTTTTCGATGCAGAATCAGCAGAAAAAATGGACCAAATTGGTGACCGTACAACTCTATACACCCCTTGTTAGTCATTATCAGTTCCAGGGAGTGTCATAGGCTAGGTTAAAATTGTCTATCAGCTGTTTGTTCCATATAGAAATCAGCTCCGTTTGACCGATTTCAACCAACTTTGGCACCCAGCGAGGGAGTGTTATAGGTTAGATCAAAATCGTCTAGGACTCGATGAAGAATCACCAGAAAAAAATGGGCCAAATCGGTCATCCCCACCGCTGTATACTGTCCTTGTTAGTCAGTATATGCGGACAAATCTCTCTTATTAAAGGCTAATTAGTAAAAGATATTAGTTGAATGTACAATTCAGTTTTACACTTATGGTATACATTAGGGTGGCCCTTATTTTTCAACTTTCTAAAAGTTTACCTCCCACCCCCCTATCTTGTTCCAATCAACAAAATAACGATCTGTGCAAAATTTTAGCTAAATCGAACAACTCCGAGGCGACCCGCAATGACCTTGAAATATTGACATTTTGGTCCGAAAGTAATTTTTTCATAATTATTCTTCAACTGACCCTTTTCTAAATATTCTTATCTTCGTGGACGGCGGAAGGACAACAAATAAAATCTTCAACACTCAGTATCACCAACTTTATTTCATCCCTACATGTTTCACACCTTTATTGGTGCCTCTTCAGAGGAAAAAAATTTGTTTGGTGGATCGGAGGAAAAAACTAATTACATAAAAAGAACTAAAATAAAGCAAGCAAAAATTGATGATTTTTTCAGCAAGGGAATTAGAACGGAGAAGGACAAAGATATATTGAGGGAAAGCACAACGCCATATAATAATCATATTTATGAACAATTAGGCAGAAAAGGATGTAAGTTTTTAAAAGATCAGAATACAGAACCATGCCGTTATTTTGGCTTCAATTATAACCCAATAATTTCCAAAAAAATAAGACATATATGTAAAGATATAGGCAGGATATCTTGGAAATATGACAACAGAATAAAAAATAGCTTTAGTCATATTAAAGATAAATTAAAATTAAAAGAAACTAAATACAATATCTACAAAATTAACTGCATTAGTTGCAATAAATCATATATAGGGGAATCGGAACAGTTACTTAGAAAACGAATTAAGCAGCATGCGCAAAGTATTGATAAAGGAGAGAATAAAACAGCGTTGGCTTATCATGCTATAAAATATAAACATAGTTTTGATTTTGAAAATATTAGCACATTGGGTAAAGAAAGAAATAGATTGAAAAGAAGAATAAAGGAAAATATCCATATCATAAGAAATAGGAGAAAAGTGGTAAATAAAAAAACGGAAATACTGCATTTAAATACTATTTTTATTAACTTATTTGACAAAAAGTAAAATTATGTTTTTATTTTGAAGGTGGGAAGATGGTTTTAATTGTTAGGACTATATTTCTTCTGGAAATTCATTTTTAAACATTTTTAAAGGTATGACATATCGATTATCGATCAGCTGTTTATTTTTCGCCATATTGAATTCTTTCAGACCATGATCATTCTAGACGTGGCCGTACTGGTGGAAGGTTATCCTCCTCAGGTGTAGTCTGTAAGTTTTATTTTTGTAATTTTTTCCCCTGAAGAGGCACCAATAAAGGTGTGAAACATGTAGGGATGAAATAAAGTTGGTGATACTGAGTGGTGAAGATTTTATTTGTTCACCTTCCGCCGTCCACGAAGATAATAATTTGTTCAGATAATTTTTTGTTTAAGTTATTTTATTATTTTTTTTTATCACTTTTGAGAAGCACTAGTAAAGGAAATTAAATTAGTCGTTTTCTTTTTAATATTAGATAAAAAGATAAACAATCAAGTCTGTTCCTGCTTCCTGAAAACGCACTCATTTCTACGGGAAGAAAGGAGTATCGTTTCGAGTACCAGGAGCTGTAAGTCATGCTAGGTGGATGGCAAAGGCGATTTATGCGTTCAAAATATACCTATTTCAAAATCAATTTTAGTTATCTCATAGCGAGAAAAATTCTTTAAGAAGAACATGTATTTTTCATGCACGAGGGTACGTTCGAGCCTGGTTTCTATCATCAGACCCAAATGAAGCACCATATCCTGACTTTCTATTCATGCATCAATTGATATATTATCAGGATATGGACCCAGAAATTAGTAAGGCTGCTGCAAAAAAGTTTTCCAATCATCTCTGGTTCTTAGTTCCCTAAACCGATGCTTCATCCTTATTTTATGACAACGTTCCAACAGCGGTTAAGGCAAATATAGCTTAAGTTATGCTGGGTGCAGACAATGCTGAAGAAGAGGAAGAAGAAAAAAATCAAATATAGAGGTACGTTCTCCACCAAAATGATTTTTCTTCCCTCACAAAAATCGATTTTTTCATATTTTTTTGCAGATCGTTGCCGGGGACCGGGAAAAACACCCGACTGCTACTAAATCCTCCCTTAGAAAAACATAATATTCAATATTTGTATTTTTTTATTGTTCACATTATGTCTTGTTTCTATAGAAATGTTTGTTTTAAATAAAAATGTGGTTGTCTTATACAAGTTGTGTGCATTATTAAAAACCTAATATTTTTTTAATTTTTTCATGTTATCCCTGCAATTTCAAGCATTAAATGTTGAGATATATGGTTCAGAATGATTTTAAACAATTCCTTGGGTAGCCTGGATGTATCTACATAAATTGCAATAAGAAACGGATTGAACAGTACATTTCTTTTTTAACGAAATTAATCGTTGCGTATACTATGTTTCAATTTCAAAGCGTTTAAGGGTCGCCTAGCAGTTTTCCGATTGCGCTAAAATTTTGCATAGCTAGTTTTTTTGTTAAATGGAACAGAATGGGGGTGCGGGAGCAGCAAATTTTGACTTTCAAAGAAATCCCTATAGCTAAGGGCCACCCAAGTGTGTATAAATAAAATTATCATATTTTTTTAAATTTTTTCATGTTATTCCACACATTTTTAGAATCGATTTTTGAGATATTTGATTCAAAATGATTTTAAACAATTTCTGGGGTCACCTTGATGTATCTACTTACATTTTTTTTTTTTTTTTTTTTTTTTTTTTTTTTTTTTTTTTTTTTTTTTTTTTTTTTTTTTGAGAAAATGATTGATGTAGAATAGTATATCCCTTTTTAACGGAATTAATCGCTGTGTATACTATGTTTCAATTTCAAACCGTTTGCGGGTCGCCTAGCAGTTGTCCGATCGCTCTGAAATTTTGCACAGCTAGTTTTTTTGGTGATTGGAACAGAATTGGGGGGTGGAAGCAGGAACATTTTGACTTTCAAAAAAATTCCCTATAGCTAAGGGCCACTCTAGTATACATGTTAGTGTGCTAATATAATATATCAAAAAAAATCAGTCCCGTAACAGGCCACAAGGGCCCAGAGGGGCAGATACTGTAGAGGTATCTGATTCTTGACCGTACGGCACACTAGGGAGATAGTGTGGTCAACACTATGCTCCGGCCGCCTGATTTTCCCCTTGGCTGCTTCGACTGCTAGAGTCATTAGCACCCAAGGTACCCATTATTAATTAAATTAATTAAAGGCTGGGTGAGCCTAGGGACGATCTGGGACCCCAAATCCAACCCTCGAACGGCAGCACTAGAAGAAAAAATCTTCAGTGCGCGCTCGGGTTTTGAACCTGGTCCTCCAGTTCATTAGTCGAGTGCTCTACCACTGAGCTAACCTCGCCCCCAATATAATATATATTAATGCTATATTATAACTGAAATTTAAATTTTTTGATAATTGAATATATTGATACTTCCAGTTTTGTAATAAACAGCTGCTAGGTTACTTCAAGAATCCATTGATTCTTCCCCACCCTCACCTTTAACTTACATAATATGTTATTTGGGAAAAAAATAACATATTATGTAAGTTTACTCTGTATTATGTTCAGCTTGAATTTAGCTACCAAACCACGGGTATTGGTTTGTAAGTCTACCGCTAGGGGCTCTGAACAACAGTATCCGGTTTCATCCTTGATATCGTTGTGAGCCTTGTAAGCATATTTCTTTTTACGTCCACACTTTTTTTTTTCTTCTTTGAAAGGGTAGAAAATTTTCATATTCATCGTAATTAATAAATAAAAATTTGATGCTTTTGTGTATATATTACAATTCTTCCTTTAGTAATGGAAAATGATATTTAAGAGTGTTTATGTGACTCTATTTCAAAAACAGAGCATTTCTTCCCCTTTTCAAATGAAATACTTGTATGTGCTACTGTAAAGAGATTCTTTTTATAATCCATTATATCTTCTCTTCTTATATTTTTCACTAGAAACAAAAGTTGTTTCTTTTGTGTGGAAAGTAACACTGGTCAACAAAGAAATCATCCCAAGAGATCTATATGGAATTTTCTCGATTCGCACGTTTTTGAGGTTGCACCCGTTTTTCTCTACCGCCATCCAATTCTTAACAAAACACGAAAGAAGAAAAATAGTGTTTTACATAAAATCAGATTTCTTCCATCCCATCTAATTTGTGAGTAAATTTGAAATTTGCGGAAAAAAAAACATTACTAGAGTTGGCCTCCAAAAATTATGGATCAATGGAAAACCATGGATTTCGGGGTAACACTCCAGTCATTTTTTTATGGCGTACCCTCAGAACGTGTATTTTCAGCCGCTGGAAAAATCGTTTCTGAGCTGCGGAACAGACTGAGCCAAGAAAAGTTGAAATGTTGGTCTTCCTTTCTGGTAATAAGTGGCTCAAGGAGGAAAACTAAAACAGTTTAAAATAATTGCACTTTTTATTGCCTACTAGCTGTTACCCGGCGTGCCATGCTACACCTACTTTCTGCATATAGAAAAGCCTAAATAAATTAGAAACCAAATAAGTATTATTAAAATCTAATAACACGAATCTGTAACTGTTTCGAACCCGTGACATCTCAACTGTAAGTCCTAGACGGCTTCGACATAACCTATAACTCCCCCCGTATCAAGACATACATGTATGCCAAGTTTGGTAAAAATAGGTCTTGTTTATAAAAAGAAACAACAACATAAAGACAGCAGCTGGTAGACGTTTTTGACCTGGCCTATGACAATCCCCTGATCAAGACCAACCTGTGTGCCCAGTTTGATCAAAATCCGTCAAACGGTGTGGGTCTGTATAAAGAACAAACATACAGACAGACAGCTGGTAGACGTTTTTGACTTAGCCTACGACTCTCCCCAGATTAAGATCTACATGTGTACCGAGTTCAGTCAAAATCCGACGACCGGTGTGGAGTTGTATAAGGGACAAACATACAGACAGACAGCTGGTAGACGTTTTTGACTTAGCCTACGACTCTCCCCAGATTAAGATCTACAAGTGTACCGAGTTTAGTCAAAATCGGATGAACGGTATGGATTTGTATAAGGGACAAACATACAGACAGTCAGCTGGTAGATTTTTTTGACCTAGCCTAGGAGATTTCTCGTATCAAGACCTACCATTATTCCAAGTTTGGTCAAAAACGGTCAAACGGTGTGGATTTGTATAAGGAACAAACAAACAGACACGTGATTTTTATATATATAGATTGATATTTTTTCTTTGGAAATGCTTTTTTAAGCATTTAATTTAAATAAATTAGTTTTTTGTTTTAAACCTTTGTGCAATCTTATAAATATACCTAATCCTGCAAGTAATAGATAATTCAATTCAGTAACATTAAATTCTTCATTGGACAGGTATGTAAGGAATATGGAAAGCCACTATCGAATAACTATATTTTTTTAGCCGATATTATCGGCCTATCGATAGTGCTGAACTATCGACTATCGCCCATACCTAGAATCAAGATCTACAAGAAATGCTGTATAGTGTAATTCAGCAAAACATATATCCTGTCATGATAACGAACTACTCGTTTTATATTTTCTAAGTCAAGTTCACATCGGATGAAGCAGCGAACAGTAAAATATACGTTGATGTTTTTTAAACTTACCGGAAACAGATAGGCCCACTTATATCTAAGCAATAGTTCCGGTTTCGGCCTGGAAATGGATCAGTAAATATGTTCAAGTTCCTGAACTTACAATGTAAGCGTTTAAAAACCTTTTTTAGCTTCACCTTCGTGGTAAGTGGGGGCGAGGTTAGTTCAGTGGTAGAGCACTGGACTGATAAGCTGGAGGACCGGAGTTCAAATCCCGAGCTAGTAAAAAATATTTTTTCTTCTAGTGTCTTCGTTCATGGGTTGAATACGGCCTCTCTGACCGTCCCTAGGCCCCAACCCAGCCTTTAATTAATTTAATAATGGGTACCTTGGGTGCTAATGACTCTAGCAGTCGAAGCAGCCAAGGGGAAAATCAGGCGGCCGGTGCATAGTACCGACCACACTATCTCCATAGGGTGCCGTATGGTCATGAATCAGATACCTCTATAGTATCTGCCCCTCAGGGCCCTCGTGGCCTGTTACGGGACTGTTTTGTTTTTTGTTTTTTTTTTTTCGTGGTAAGTATAAAATACTGCCTTATTATTCCGCTAAGCTATGAACAATAGAAGACTTTTTCGAAGTTAAAACATTTCTTGTACTGTAACCACATGACAACTTCAGTTCATGGGCGTATATAGAAGATAATTTCGGGGGGCTGGGGAGAATTTCGGGGGGATAGGAGCATTAGGGGGTATGGAATACTAACAATCCAGAACTTGAAATAGTTCTTCTCGATTTTATCAACGTTTCTGCAGTCATCTCAGCCCCACCCCCCTTATATTCGTCCCTGTTTCTTCCAGAAAGTACTGCGTCTTATCACATGGGCCTATATAGAAAATAATTTCGGGAGAGGTGGCAAAATTTCGGGGGGGGGGGCGACCATTTTCGGGGTATGAAATACTAACATTTTTCAACTTTTAATAGTTTTAGGCAACTAAAACGCTATTACAATATAATTTAAATATTTTCTACGAACTAAGTGATCTTATTTAATTTATTTTTATGGGTTTTATGACACATTTTTACTATAAAATCAAAATTTCGTGGGGGAGGCTGCTGACCCCCCAGTCCCCCCCTTATATACGCCCATGAAATTAGATGAAATAAAAGAAATCTGATTGCAGATTCTTTTTCTAGATTCAAAATTCTTCAAAAGCTAAACTATAAAAGCTATTATATTTTTTAGACGGCTTTCCTACGGGCGTGAGGCAACATTACATTGCAAATTTATGACAATATTCTGACAAGTTATTGCCTTTGAAGTCGTATATCTCAGGGTATGCTCAACGGATTTTAAAGGGTATGGGGTTGTTTCAAAGAGAATACCCTAAAATTTGAATGTTTTTACTTTTTTAACCCTCATCTATAAACGTACGGGTCGTATCCGACCCACAATGCGGAAAACTGCTGTCAGGTAAGAACTGTATTTTTTTTTTTAATCATCTCTCAATCTACATTTTTCCCTAACCCGGGTCGGATACGACCCAACGTTTATGATAATGTACTTGATAGATGCTATTGTTCCAGGTTTTTATTAAAAAATCATGGCTTCTGGAGAAAACAAATTACTCATATTGTGTTTTTTTTTTTTTTTTTTTTTTTTTTTTTTTTAACGGCGCATCTACATCTTGGCCATTAGCGCCGTATTGTGATATTAAATTAGTTATTGCGTGTTCATATATATATATATATATATATATATATATATATATATATATATATATATATATATATACACATAAAAATATATATAGTTGTTATTACTATTTTTTAAAGTGTCCTATGTTTTCTTATTGTTTTTTTTTAGAATTAATTTTACTTTCCTGAACTCAAATGCTTGTTTTCCTTCATGAATTGTCTTTTAAGTTTTAAAAGTTTATTTGATTCACCTAATATTTGAAAATAAATGCGTAAATCCCAATAACTTATTGCATTTCAGGCCTGCCAACGGCCTTAGCCACGTTGAATACACCGGTTCCCGTAGATCACCGAAGTTAAGCAACGTCGGGCGTGGTCAGTACCTGAATGGGTGACCGATCATGTGCTGTTGGCATTAGAAAAGGGTGGCAGCCTGTAGACAGCCCGGCGCTAATAGCCAAATAGTTGATGCGCCGTAAAAAAAAAAAAAAAAAAAAAAAAAAAAAAAAAAAAAAAATTTCAGGCCCAAAAATGGCTAAGGGTCGGATACGACCCAACGTTTATGTATGAGTGACAACTTTAAACGTTTATAGAGGAGGGTTAATTATGTTAATAAGGACTTAATTTTTAATCATAATTCTACAAAAACGCTTTTTCGTTTTTCCAGTTTGTCTAAGAATTGGAGGGTGCACAAGAATAAATGCTATATAAGATCTCTTGGGGGGAAAAAAGTTAAATTTTGTAGAACAGTGTTATCTTTATTGTGGGAATATAATAAGGTATATTACGCCTTTATGTATTCCCCAGTTTACATAATTTAATTCTTTATATGACAGAACCAAGTAATTGCAGGTTAGGGGAGCAAGAAACACTTTTGGTTATGAGTCGGGCTTATGTTTCCGAGATTCGGTCGACAAAGCTATTGTAAGACGAAGATGAAACCAACGCTGTATGATGTAGACAATACAGAATGCTCTTCTAATTAGCATAATTAGAAGAAAGGAAGGACTTGGAAACTCTATAATAATGCCGAGATTATGTGCGGCTTCATCAGGACGATTTAAGGAGAATCGTCCCAGACAGGATAAATAGCATCGATAAATCGTGGAACAAGAGTCTAGAGATGGAAGACTCCTGGGAATATTTAGGGCGTAACCTCCAGAGATAAATGGAGAGTCAGATCTACTTTGCCGGAGACTCGAGTCTTGGTTAACTCGTTTTGCAGAGAACCGATTCTACGTGGAAGACTTTCTGAGCAAATTCTATAAGCAACTTTCCATCTCGGGCCATTCCACAAGAATGAAAGGAACAAGGCAAATCAAATTTCATAACAATATTCTTGGATGGATCTTGGAAGGCGTTTTTTCAGAACGGATTTTATCCTCCAAGAATATGAATAAAAGACCGTCACGCAGGAGCTGCATAACTAAGCACTTTCCTCAGAATTCGGATATTTGTAGACTGCATTCGTGAATAATTTGCTTAAAATAACCTATATAAATAAAATAAATACTTGAATAGTTCTGCTCTTTAATATTTGTAATGAGCAACTCAATTTCACTATTAATTTCATTGCAGAGGTTTGTGTATGCTTGCTACTAATCTGCTTCATAAATACACAAAAATTTCACATTTTCGTCTTTTAGTCTGACGCAGGAACGGGATACAGCACCCCTAGTGGTAGAACTAATAAGAAGACAGAGGCACTCCTAGCGACGCCTTTCCCAACTTATGTTTCACTGGAAAATTCTATTCAAACATAGTACAAAGTAAGCCCCCCCCCTTCCGACAGACCCATTTAGTACATTTTACTTTTTTCTAATTAAATAACCATGACGTATCCGAAGTTTTGTTACAATACAACAGTAATTACGACCGATATGAGCAAATTAGTAATTTCGCACTGGAGTAAATATTTGAAGACATTTTTAAAAAATTCCGTCATGAGGGCATCCTCAATAGCTTTCCTTTGGAGGAAACTGCTAAAACATAGAAATCCTTCTAGAATACTTAATATTATAATTATATAATAAAAAGTTTTGACTTCCTCCAATAATATACTAACTACTAAAAAACATTAGTTTTCCGTATTCTTCCACGTAGGACTAACCCTCCAGCTTAGGAGTTTATTTGTATGTACGTGTGGCAACTTTCCACGATACTGCACGTATTTTGATTACGTACGTATACGTTTGGGTAATTTCAATTTAATAATTAATACAATATTAAATAATAATAAAAAAAATAGAAATAAATAAAATATATACATATTTAATAAAAGATGCGTATTTGTACAATCAAATGATTTCATTGAATTTTTTAAGGTACAAATATTAAATTTAGTAAATATGTCAAATCCCTTAAAATTTTTGAGAAGTAAGACAGGTTTCGACTTTAATAGTCTGTGATGTAAGTTCAGAGTAAGATATTGGCAATTTCGTATTCTTTGAAGCTAATTTTGCAAGAAAGTCAACTTTCTCGTTCCCAAATAGTCCTAAATGTCCTTTAATCCTCTTATTTTCGCTAAGGCCTTACAGGTCAGCAAATTGTTTTAACACTTCATTTTTTTATTTGTCGAGGCGTTTCTGGCAGTTGGCCTCTCTTCACAAGACACCCTTCTTATTAGAAGTGTTCGTTATTTAAATAAATAAGTCAATAACTAACAAAAAATAAAATAAAAGTTGTTGAAAATATTAAAACAACATGGTTGGTCTCGTACAAAAGAGAACCAGTCACATATACATAAGAAGAGGAATATATATATGTATATATATATATTTATATATATAATTTATATATAATTTGAAAGGACAGTATCGTTAACCAGCAGAATCCACCTACCGGAACACTTTTTTGGGGGGGGGAGTCACGAAAATTAAATCAACTCGTTGTAATTGCGTTAGTAGAAAAAACTATTTGTCAGTAAAACAGGATAAGTGAAATGAGTAACCATTTTTTGTTGGTGATATAGTGCTTTCCTGGATGGTTTCGAAGATTTTCTACTACCGTAATGCTGTAGATTTGTTTTCTTCTGCGTATGCCTCAATTCTTTAGTCTTTTTTTTTATATTAAATTTAACAGTGAAATGATAGTTTAGTAAAACAAGGCCAGAAAATGAGAAACGTATTTCTCATTTTTCAAAACATTCTAATGACTGTTTCAATTTCTTCATAATGTTACTAGGTATAAGGACGGTGGAGATAACGCAGATCCGGGAAGTCGGACTTTTTTTTTTTTTTTGGATTGTGTACTCTATAATATAAAGAGAAAGAAGGGAATGCTAAAAATTCTAAATTTAAAAATGAGACATACAAAACGACAGAATATTTGAATAAATTTTTTCTTGCCGCTGAAGGAAATTTGTAGTTGTGAGGATGTAGAGAAGTGTAAAGCTTTGAATAATCGATAGGAAAGACATCAAAAACAGGAGTTGAATTATTCCTTTGTAGCTAACAAGAGACTTGTTGGCGTTCTGTGCCGACATTGGATGGATGTTGCATATGGAACAGCTGTTGCATGAACACAGTTCGCTTGCCCTTTTATATGCCTCATTATATATGCAAGAGGAATCTTATACACTCTGCAACTAGGCTCTCTGATTCCATCCATACTCTAAACTCTGTAGCAGAATCGAGCAATAACTGCTTTCATACGAAGTATCCTTAACCATCCCTATCAAATGGCAGAGAACGCTCAGGACTAACAAAACTCTTAAGTCGGCCATACACGTTCAGTTCAAATTGACACCGTCTGACGCCACACAGTAGGGCCAAAAGACTTTTCGTGTTTCAAAAAAGGCTGCAGCCTCCAAACCGTAACTGATTTGAATGCATTTATTTTAAAATGAAAGCTAATAAAATTTAAAACAACTTTGTCTGGCCAGAACGTTTTACGATTCAACATAAAATAATATTTTATTTTTCACCTAACTTAATATCAGCACTGATATTGTTGAAATTAAATATTCAAATCCTGATTAGAGGTGGAAAAAAAACCAAAATCTATGTTCAAATTATTCAAAAACCACATTATTTTGTTTAATCTCATTGTTGAAGTAAGATAAATTTGCTTTTGAAGATGTCAGTCTGATTTTTCCAAGTCTAATCAGGATTTGAATGTTTAATTTCAACGATATCAGTGCTGATATTAAGTTAGATGAAAAATAAAATATTATTTTATGTTCAAGTTTGTGAATTATTTACACATAATTTAGTAAACAAAGGAAACAAAAAACAAAAATCTGGACAGACAAAGTTGTTATAAATTTTATTAGCTTTCATTTAAAAATAATGCAGTGAAATCGGTTAAAATTTAGGGGCTGTAGCGTTTTTTTAAACACGAAAAGTCCTTTGGCCCCACTGTGCGGCGTCCTACCCCCCGCTACCGGGCACTCCCCCACCCCTACTCAGTCCACACCATGACTGACTTCCCCCTCCACTAGCTGGATGTCTTACGGTCCGCCTATCGGCTTAAGACCGGAGACTCCGGGAGGGTCTGCAAGTCTGGAACACACTCAAAGCCTGCACACTGAATTGGGAACAACTATGACTTGCCTCTTCTTTCCCTCAAGCCCTACAAGCCTCCAGTCTCAGTGGCACAGAAGATCCGATCACACCCAGTTGCCGCACCCGCCGTAGAATCGGCACGGTAACAAAATCACGAGGCAGAAACTGCAAGGTTTGGACTGAACTGATCTAGCACACACAAGATAAGTTAATAAACCTCAAGGCAGGGAGTGCACAGTCCAGTTATAGTAGACCCACTGAATGTGAAGCAAATATCCTCTTGTCCAAACACATCAGGCCCGCACAGTCCCGGCCTCATTGGTATGTAGAGTTAATCTATTGGTTATATCATTCTACTTCGATGGACTGCACAGTTCAACTCTGCTCGTAAGGATGCCCCATAAATGGTGATGACTGCACAGTTCAACTCTGCTCGTAAGGATGCCCCATAAATGGTGATGACTGCACAGTTCAACTCTGCTCGTAAGGATGCCCCATAAATGGTGATGACTGCGTAGTTCAAATTTGAGATATTCCTCAAATTTTTGGGCACATTTAGATCTCCCGAAAGTAGCACAGCACAAAAACGACAATTTTTTTTACTTACTCCATTACCACATAAATCCACACAGTGACGACAACACACCACCAGGATCACTACGAATTAGTTCGGAAAATTATTTGTAACAATTTTTTTCGTAAACAGTTACAGATATCCCTTTAGATATGGTTTCATTCGTTTTCCTAAGTTAAAGAGTACCGATAAAACGAGTAGCATATTAACTCGAAAACGTAAGCATTTCGATTTTTTTTGCACCACTTTCGCTCTAAAACCCATTTGCCGGTTGACAAATTCTGCTGGTTAACGAACTTTATCTTTCATATTGGACGAAAGTTTTTTGTACCAAATTTCATAAAAAATGGACCATTTTGGTGCTGGTGAGAAAACGAACAGAACAATATATTATATATATATATATATATGATCCATTGTTATATTCCGGATTTATAGGTTCTGAAACGAAACATTTTCTATTCGGGAGTTAAGAGAAGGAATTGCTAAGTTCGTTGTGTAATATAAGTTTTGTAACTTCATTAGAGGAAAAGATAATTTCCTAACATTAAATAGTTACTAATGGTATTATATAATAGCGAAGATTTTTGTTCTTATACAAAACAAATTCATTCTTTTATTCCTATTACTTATCTTTCTATTCAAAATTAGGAAATATTAGTCGTTTGCATTTTTTTTTTTTTTTTTTTTTTTTTTTTTTTTTTTTTTTTTTTTTTTTTTTTTTTTTTTTTTTTTTTTTTGTATAGGAAGGAAACAGGGTTATTATGTCTACTCCATAGCGAAATTCGGAGGTAGCCATGAGAGAAGTCCACATTTACGTGGTTTTTTTTTTGTTTGTTTTTTGCTACTTTTTACCATTTTTGTGTTATTTGTCGTTCACGCCATACGGGAAATTTAATTCTGAGAACTAACAAATTAGCCATGGTAATGAAATAATGCAAAGTTTCTGAGTCCCATCAACCTAACCAAAAAAATGTTCGTGCGGGGTGTGGAACATTAAAAATAAAAACATTTATTTCGTGATGTTATTTTTTTGGGTCGCTGCTGTGAATTAGGTTTGAGACATTTTTACACAAGGCACTTGAGATTTTTTTCGTGTGTGTGTGTGTGTGTTTAACGGCGTATCAACATAAAGGCTATTAATACCGGGCTGTCTACAGGTTGCCACCCTAATATAATGCCAACAGCACGTGGTCGGGCACCCATTCAGGTACTGGCCACGCCCGACGTTGCTTAACTTCGGTGATCAACAGGAACCGGTGCATTCAACGTGGCTAAGGCCGTTGGCTACTTGAAATCTTGTAGGAAATATTACTTAGACTTTTAAAATGTCATCAGAATTCTATTTACCCTATGACGTGAACTAAAAATAGCGCAAAAATGGTCGAAAACTAGCGTTTAGACAAAAAAAAAGTCCGTCACGCAGGAGCTGCATAACTAAGCACTTTCCTCAGAATTTGGGTAGTGTAGACTGCTTTCCAGAACAATTTGCTTAAAATATCCTACATAAATAAAATAAAAACGTGAATAGTTCTCATTTTGTAATGAGTAACTGATCAATTATTAATTTGCATCCAGAGTTATGTTTACACATGGTACCTACTACACTACGTAATAAATACAAAAATCCTCATATTATCGTATTTTGATCTAACGCAGGAACAGGATACAGTCACACTAGTGGTAGAAGGCGCTCCTTGCGGCGGCTTTGTGAACCTACGTCTGCCGGCTTTTCTATTCAAATATATTACAAATTAAACCCCCGCTTTCCGATTGACCGATTCAGCTCATTTTTACAACACTTCTTTCTCATGAGTTACCCACGACGTATACAGCGTTTCGTTGCAATTGAGCAGAAATTACGACCGGTAGGAGTATATTAGGAATTTGGGTCCGGAGTAAACCCCCCCTTCTAATGAACCGATTTAGTTTCTTTTTACAACACATATTTACCTATAGATTACCACTACGAATACCGAGTTTCGTCGAAATATACCAAAAATCACGGCTGGTAGTGGCGAATTGGTATTGTGGGTCCGGAGTAAACCCCCCCCCCCCCCTTCTAATGAACTGATTTAGTTCATTTTTATATCTCACTTTTCTCTCTATATTAAAACTACGAATACCAAGTTTCGTTGAAATATAACAAATATTACGGCTGACATAGTCAAATAAGTGTTTTGGGTTCGGGGTAAACCCCCCCTTCCGGTGGACCGACTTTGGTGGTTAACGAACTCGTTCAATCGTTTACTAATTGAATGCTATATACCAAGTTTCGTCACGAAAAAACAAAAACTCTGGCCGCTATCGTGTTAACAGACACACATATATATATATATATATATATATATATATATATATATATATATATATATATATATGCATATATATATATATATATATATATATATATATAGATATATATAAATTTTAACGGGGGTCATTTTCGGTGTCTACTAGGTAGGATCGATAAAGATTTAAAGAAATTTTTCAAAAATTCCGTCATGAGTCCAACCTCAATAGCTACTTTCCTTCGGAGGAAAGTGCTAAAACAAAAAAAAAAAAAAAAAAAAGCCTATATCCAAATGAAATAATGCAAGTAAAAATTTCTCCTAAACATTGGTGGCATTCAACTAAACTTTAGTCGGCGTACACACCCCTCAAGTATGGCGATTTTCTTTGGGAACACCCTATATATAAATATATATATATATATATATATATATATATATATATATATATATATATATATATATATATACAGGGTGTCCCGTAAATGTCTAGTCATATTGTGAGGGGTGATAGAGGACCCTTAGGGGACCAAAAAATGTTCTATGACGATTTCCCGAATTCTCGCCCATAAGGGAGAAAACGTCGTTTTATTGTTTTTTCGAGACAAACGTACTTTTTAGAAGAATAATCATTGTAGCTCCGTCCCAGGTGGTACTACTAAAAAGGGTGTGAAACCAATCGAAAGCTGAGTAAATTTACTCTAAGACTAGTTGAGAGTAAACGTAAAAATGAATGAATGTAAGTATGTATATCTTACCAAAAGAAGGTAATTCTAAATTTCCTGACATTTTATTGATATTTCTTTCCAGCGTTACTCCTCAATAAGCAGGATCTGAGATTTCCAGGTTTTAGAAAAACTTCTTCATTTAACCAGCTTTCCATTCATGTATCACAACCCTGTGTTATTGAAGTATTTGAACGATTTGAGAACAGAAGTTTTAAAAAAAACATGGATCTGTGAAAAGAAAATTATATTTTTATCTTCAATTTATTCAAAAAGCTGAAGGGAAATATTTTTTTTATAAATGTTTACATAAATATTAAGTAAATATTTACTTAAAAGAATAAAAAAAATTACTTCCACGGATATAAAAAAAAATCTTAAAACAGTAAATAAATAAAATACACATTTATTTTGAATTTATTAGTTTGGGTAACTAATATATCACGCATTTGAACACATTTTTAAAGGACTATTTACATCT
Source organism: Gonocerus acuteangulatus (assembly GCA_946811695.1). Classification (NCBI taxonomy): domain Eukaryota; kingdom Metazoa; phylum Arthropoda; class Insecta; order Hemiptera; family Coreidae; genus Gonocerus; species Gonocerus acuteangulatus. The sequence goes on from OX328131.1 coordinate 51,867,452, forward strand.
TATTTACGAGGGATAGAATTTTTAATTACCACAACAAAAACGCATGGGCTCACGAGAATCCCAATGAGTTGCACAAGCATAGCCATCAGTATCAATTCAAGGTAAAGCATTTGTTTTCTAAATATATATATATCTGCAAAAATGTGTTCAAATGCGTGATCTAGGTAAAAATAGTTATTTTTGAGGTTAATGTATGGTTGGTGTTCATTAATGGCCACCTCCTGGACCCAGTATTAGTTACCTGTATTAATAAATTCAAAATAAATGTATTTTATTAATTTACTGTTTTAAGAATTTTTTTTTATAGTCGTGGAAGTAATTTTTTTTGTGTGATGTAAATAGTCCTTTTTTAAGTAAATATTTACTTAATATTTATGAAAACATTTATAAAAATAAATATTTCTCTTCAGCTTTTTGAATAAACTGAAGAAAAAAATATAATTTTCTTTTCACAGATCCATTTTTTTTTTTTAAACTTTTGATCTTAAACCAATCAAATACTTCAATAACACAGGGTCCTGATACATGAATGGAAAGCTGGTTAAATGAGGAAGTTTTGCTGAAATCCGGAAATCTCAGATCCTGCCCATTGAGGAGTAACGCTGGAAAGAAATATCAATAAAATGTCAGGAAATTTAGAATAGCTTTCTTTTGGTAAGATAGACATACTTACATTCATTCATTTTTACGTTTACTTTCAACTAGTCTTATAGTAAATTTACTCAGCTTTCGATTGGTGTCCCTCCCTTTCTAGTAGTACCACCTGGGACGGAGCTACAACGATTATTCTTCTAAAAACCACGTTTGTCTCGAAAAAACAATAATACGACGTTTTCTCCGTTATGGGCGAGAATTCGGGAAATCGTCATAGAACATTTTTTGTTCCCCTAAGGGTCCTCTATCACCCCTCACAATATGACTAGACATTTACGGGACACCCTGTATATATATAAACAAATTTGAACCAAAAGTATTTACATTAAACCGAAACATAGGAATTAGCACCTACTATTGCTCAAGAAGGATACAATATTTGTCAATTTGAGGGAGCGGTGAGGATTAATTGTTTATTTTTGTTTTTGTTTTTTTTTTGTAAAAAGTGGGGGACTCGAACCCACAATCTTCCGCATGAGAATCTAAGGCGTTAGCCACTAGACCACGGGGAGACCCGATGAGTTTTGAATATAATAATTTCGATACATGAGTTTATTTGGCTGCAAATGTTAGGTTGTTAGGCAATACGAACCAACGGGGTAATTCAGAACGGAGAGAAGTAGAAAAAATAGAAATAGATAGACAGATAATGAGAGAGTTGAGGGAGAGATTTGATTGAGAGATTGCGGTTATAAGAGGAGAAGGTTATGAGGAGAGGGAGGAGATGATGATGGTTATGGTCCTGGAAGGATATGACACGGGACAAATGCCCGAACATAAAGCAAGGACTTGGAGAACCTCTTACGTCATATTAAGCTAGATCGGAGGGCCACGTCAAGAAGAAGATAATAAAGCAGGAACCCAAGACTATCTGTCATACTCCTTAATCAACCAATCCTCATCAATCATACCCCTTCAGATCAGAACGTCAAAGAAAGATTGATTCCTACTTCATCTCGTCAATACTTAACCTCCTATCCTAACATAACAACATTAACACCTCATAATGTAACAGTAAACACAACAATATTATATTACGGTTTGCGTATATTCAGGGTGTAACGTAATTGGTGACGGATACTTTTTATTTATTTGAAATCTGTACAGATTATTAACAGTACAATGATCAAGTATGTTGATGCAGATATGTGCTATGCACAAGTTGACAAAACTGGCAAAAGTAAAATAAAATAAAAAAGATGGGAGAAGCCAACCATTGTTGGCACTCCCAGAGACGTCTCAGTAAATATTTTAATGATCATGATAATATCGGATAAGTAAATTATCTAGGGGCAACTGTCTCTTAAGCAGCCTGGGAGGATTGTCTGGATGGGATTGGGAAGATAAGGATAGACCTTCAGGATTACGATGGTCGAGTGAAACGTTTGGAAACGGGTTTTTGCTAGGTCAATGACGAATGGGAAGTTAAGGTCATTGTGTAGGGTTTTCTAGGTCAATGACAAATGGGAAGTTAAGGTCATTGTGTAGGGTTTTTGCTAGGTCAATGACAAATGGGAAGTTAAGGTCATTGTGTAGGGTTTTGTTGGAGACGTAGAAAAGTGCATTAACAATTTTACTGAGAGCTTTTGACTGGAATGCCTTTATTCTGTTGATGTTTGATGTTTTTGCAGATCCCCAGAGTTCAAGTCCGTATGTCCATATTGGTCGAATGATTGTTTTGTATATCGTAAGTTTGTTCTGTGTCGATAATTTAGATGAGGGTCCAAGGAGTCGTCTAAGTAGTCCGTATCTTTTGTTCAGCTCTTGTCTTCACAGTCTTGTGTGAGGGTTCCATGTCAGTTGGCTATCAAGGTATAATCCTAGATATCGAACCTTGCTGAGACGAATAATTAAGAAGGTGATAGTAGACACCAAATGGAGCACAAATGGTCCTTTGGGTTAAGGGTCAATTCCCAATAGGGAGGGAGGAAATTTACATTTTTTGTTCCTTTAGGTTAACCACATTTTTCGTTGAACAGAAAGCAATAACTAAATAACTGTTTAAGATATGTAATTCACAATTGTTGCGTCGTTAACAAGACATCATTTCGCGGGGTTTCTCCCGCGCTAAAACAAACACCGTCTTGTTTTTTTTTTTCTAAATAAATATAATTTTCCCTGCTTGTACACACTATTTTTCAACGTTACATTACTTTTTTCAAATTTGAATTACATTTTCCTTAAGGCTCATGCACGTTCAATATCGTTTAAGTGTATTTTTCAAACCTCAATAACTGTTCAAAAAAACCTTGCATTATGTGTTATAAATATTTTATGTGTAACTGCAAATGGATGCAGGTATAGCTCTAACCAAACTATCTCCCTATTTTGTGGGGCATGCGAACTGAGTACATATACCAACCATCCTTGCAGTGTGCCATTCCATTGCATATGAAGAATTATAGAGCAATACTAGTGTAGAGATATTTTCAGGAGGTTATGAAATGGGAAGACTATAATCCATGGGCTTAGAGTATGTTGGTAGAACTGGAGGGTTGTTAAACAGGATATTAAACTGCAAGAAAGGGAGAGATATGCAGACAATATCTGCAGCGTAGGGAAATATCGGACGTGACTTACATACTAATACACTAGAAGCTGGTGGTGGGTTCGATTACAGCATTCCTGTTTGGTAAATATACACTAGTACATTAACAATCACATTTAAATATATGTATGCAAACTCCTAATTCATTAGGGCGGTTCCTCCCTCCATCCATAGGGAGGAAGCCGCTTATGAGGTTGACCTCACGACGCAATCCGGAAGTGCCGACACGAAATTACATGCTTCAGATCCCATAGATAACGGTAGTTCAAATTTGTATATATATATATATATATATATATATATATATATATATATATATATATATATATATATATATATGTGGGGGCGAGGTTAGCTCAGTGGTAGAGCACTCGACTAATGAACTGGAGGACCAGGTTCAAAACCCGAGCGCGCACTAAAGATTTTTTCTTCTAGTGCTGCCGTTCGAGGGTTGGATTTGGGGTCCCAGATCGTCCCTAGGCTCACCCAGCCTTTAATTAATAATGGGTACCTTGGGTGCTAATGACTCTAGCAGTCGAAGCAGCCAAGGGGAAAATCAGGCGGCCAGAGCATAGTGTTGACCACACTATCTCCCTAGTGTGCCGTACGGTCAAGAATCAGATACCTCTACAGTATCTGCCCCTCTGGACCCTTGTGGCCTGTTACGGGACTGATTTTTTTTTTTATATATATATATATATATATATATATATATATATATATATATTATTCTTTATTAGGAGATACAGTGCACTTACATTATTGATACCTGCTGTCTTAAATACATCTAGTCAACTTAACAATTGGGCGTCTCCTTCACCTTCGTTGTCGAGGCTTGGAATGATCACAATCCTAGTTGCTGTGAGGCCTAAGTCGGTAATTTATACAAATCAATTTAAAGAGAACCTTAAGAATAACTTAGAAGAAGAAGAAAAATAAAAATAAAATGAAACAACTAAATAAACATTGCAAGTCACATTATTCTTAACCCTCATCTATAAACGTACGGGTCGTATCCAGAGTTGGGCAAACATTAGCGCGCGCTAAAAGCTGATACCTCTCCGCTAATTTAGCGAAACTGTAGAAAGCCAGCGCTAATAATTAGCGGTTAGCGGCGGCAGTGCGCTAACCGCTAATCTATTTATGAAATATCGTAATTCCTAATAGCTTAAGCTATAGTTACAACATTTTGTACAGTTACAAAATGTTGTAACTATAGCTTAAGCTATTAGCAATTACGATATTTCATAAATAGATTAGCGCTGGCTTTCTACAGTTTCGCTAAATTAGCGGAGAGGTATCAGCTTTTAGCGTGCGCTAACGTTTGCCCAACTCTGGTCGTATCCAACCCACTAGGCATTAAACTGCGCATGTCTCCTCAACCACGTACTCTAACGTCAAAGGGCTGCAGGTACCCTCTCAATCAGTACTGAGGAAGCAACGGAACACGTTTACGTCTGGCAGGTAAGCAGTATTTTTTTTTTTTTTTTTAATCAACTCTTAATGTAAATTTTTCCCTAACCAATGGTTATGATAATGTTCTTAACTAAATATATTATTGTTCTAGGTTTTGTTTTAAAAAATCAAGCCTTCTGGACAAAATGAATTATTTACTAACATAGAAGAGGTTATGGCCGAATTCAGACGACAAGAGGAGCAATCTGATGCGGAATTAGATGACCAAATTGATGAAATAGTGTCAGAGTCTGACGATGGTATTCTCTCAAATGAAGGAGTCGCGGTGCTTTCAAATCAAGATGATCAAGAAATAGAAGATGATTTTTTTTTCAATTCGACCCACATCTGTTGCACTGTGCCCCAATGCCTGTAGTTCTTACAGAAATGTGATATCATGTGTTCCTTAAGTTTTATTGTGATATTCAATTAGATAATTCGTGTATATATATATATATATATATATATATATATATATATATATATATATATATATATTGTAATAAAGTTTTCTCTCTCTCTTAATTTCTTAACGTTTCATAAACAATTTACAGTATTTTCTTATTTTTTTAGAATTAATTTTACTTTCCTGAACTCAAATGCTTGTTTTATTTCATGAATTGTCTCTTATGTTTTAAAAGTTTATTGTATTTACCTAATATTTAAAAATAAATGAGTAAATTCCAATAACTTATTGCATTCCTGCCCCAATAATGGCTCTACTAAGTTTGGGGTCGGATACGACCCAACGTTTATGTGTGAGTGTCAAGCTTAAACGTTTATAGAGGAGGTGTAAATTGATTAATATATATATTATAGATTTTGGTTCAAATGTGTATTCGTCTAATTTGAAAGATTTAGTTCGTTAACCAGCAGAATATGTCCACCGGAACATGGCTTTTAGAGTGAAATTCGCGCGCTAAAAAAATCGGAACGCTTACGTTTTCCAGTTCATATGCATACTGGTACAAGGTTTTATAACGTAGAAAAACGAATGAAAACATTTTTAAGGAGATATATGTAACAGTTTACAAGAAACACCGAAACAGCTACTTCTCCGAACTAATTTTCAGTTTGGGTATTGAGAAACGATTGATTTAGTTGAAACTTGTTCCAGGCGTTTAATATTCATCTAACTTCATATAGATGAATACTGGTTACGTTTGGAGTTAAGGAAGTACGAGAAATAAAATATTTCATTAATAGGCATGAAACGTTTTGGAATTATCGTATATTTTCTAAAATATCTCGAAAACGCTTGGGAAATCGTGGTAAGTGGGACGTGACCATTCGAAAGCATACTAAATTCCTTACAAAAAAGGTCTGGTTGTAATTTTTGATGGGGCGACGCCAATCCGTGAAATAAGCGATTAAAAATGGTGTGTAATTGCTAACGCCTTAGATTCATATGCGTTAGATTGTGGGTTTGATCCCCACCGGCGACAGGAATTTTCTCATCTCACTGTTCGTTGGACCCTGGATGTCGGCGCTAATGGCCCAAAAGTCGATGTGCTGTAAAAAAAAAGTGCTTAAAACTTAAAAATTATTAGTTTTCAACGGGGTTTGTCACTGTTTACCTTACGTTTTAATTGGTTATTTTTTTTTTCTTGTATTTAATACTGAAATTATTATTTTAATAAACTAAGATATGAAAATGAGAAACGTATTGGTAATAGTGTTTCCCGTGGCAAACATTGAGTAGGTGTGGGGAGCCATTTCCGCTGTTCATCAGTTTTCTGTTGTAGCACGTTAAATCTTCCTGCTCTTTGAGATGTTCTTTTATATTTTTCAATAAAGATCAAAACCTACCAATGGAACCGCGCTAATATGACGCAGTTCCTGGGTGTTGGACTTTAAAATTAAAAAAAAAAAAATTTAAATTACATTTATCCTAATACTTCTTTATTTTAAAGAAGAGTGTCGGTGCCAAAGAGTTCCGTGCCCTTTGTCTTATCTCAGAAGAAGAAGAATTAAATAATAATAATAAAAACATTAATTGCAACACGATCCTACCGACGACGCGTTTTAAAAGATATTAGTATTTCGGACAAGTGCAGATTATGTAACAAGGCGTATGAGTCGATCCAACACGTGACGGCAGGCTGCGAAATTCTTTCGGGATCTGATTACCTTCAGAGATACAACAATGTTGCCAAGATATACCATCAGGCAATAGCAGAAAAGTTCGGCATTGTAGAAAGTACGGTACCGTACTATCGCTACGTCCCGCAAAGACTACTAGAAAATGATGGAATTAAAACCTACTGGGACGAAGCTATGATTACGGACCGAACTGTTCACCATAATAAACCAGATATTCTCATCATCGAAAAGCATAATAAGACTGCTGATATAATTGATATCTCATTGCCGAATGATGAGAATATCCGGAAAGCATATGCCGAAAAGCTGCGAAAATATCAAGACTTGGCCATTGAGTTAAAAGATCTCTATAAATTAGATTCTGCTAGAGTTACTGCAGTTATCATTTCGACCAATGATTTGATACCGAATACTACAGCCACCAAATACCTGAAATTATCAGAGGAACACTTGATACTATCCCAGCAAGCAGTTCTACTCGACACAGCTCGAATAGTAAGAAAATTTCTTAATGCCCATAATTAGTGCCTAAATAAAAAAAATATTTAAAAAAAATAAAAATAATTCTTTTAGCGCGGTTCTTCCCTCCCCCGTAGGGAGGAACCCCGCTTATAGGGTTGATACAATGAAACAATCCGGAAGTGCCGACTGAAAAATTTCGCGTTTCAGAACCCCTAGAGACCGAAAATAACGGTGGTTCAAATTTGTATATATATATATATATATATATATATATATATGTATATATTTATTTATATATATATATATATATATATATATATATATATATATATATATTTGTCTGTTCGCTCATTTCTGGCTTCCCTAATGGTCCGATTGTGATGAAATTTGGTACAAAAATCCGTCTTCCCAAAAGGTCAAGTTCGTTAACCAGCAGAATCCGCCCACTGGAAGATGGCGTTACGCTTACGTTTTTGAGTTCATAAGCTTGTAAGTACTCGTTTTATAGGCTTCTTGGGCTAGGAAAACGAATGAAACCATTTTCAAGGCGATAGCTTTAACCGTTTTCGAGAAAATTGCAAAAATAGTTTTTGAATACCGTTTTTGGTTTGGGTACTTAGAATCATGGGATTCAGTTGAAACATTTTCTGCATGTTCGACTTTTATTAAAACTAATATGTTGAAATTTTTGTTACGTTTGGAGTTAAGGAAGGGTTAGAATAAAATATTTTTTTCACAGACATAAAAAATGTTGGTAACTTTGTATACTTTCCTTAATATTTCGAAAAAGGTTGAGAATCTTGCGAAACGTAAGATTACCATTAGAAAGGTTACTAAATGCTCTACAAAAATGGTTCTAATGAAAGTTTTGATTAGGCGATGTCAATCGGAGAAAAAAGTGCTTAAACCTTTAAAGTAATTGATTTCGGTTATTCGAACTGTTCTTTTTGTCTTTGATTTTGGTACTTAGAATTATGGGATTCAGTTGAAACATTTTCTGCATGTTCGAATTTCATTAACACTAATATGTTGAAATTTTTGTTACGTTTGGAGTTAAGGAAGGGTTAGAATAAAATATTTTTTTCACAGACATAAAAAATGTTGGTAACTTTGTATACTTTCCTTAATATTTCGAAAAAGGTTGAGAATCTTGCGAAACGTAAGATTACCATTAGAAAGGTTACTAAATGCTCTACAAAAATGGTTCTAATGAAAGTTTTGATTAGGCGATGTCAATCGGAGAAAAAAGTGCTTAAACCTTTAAAGTAATTGATTTCGGTTATTCGAACTGTTCTTTTTGTCTTTGATTTTGGTACTTAGAATTATGGGATTCAGTTAAAACATTTTCTGCATGTTCGAATTTCATTAACACTAATATGTTGAAAATTTGGTTATGTTTGGAGTAAAGAAAGGGTTAGAATAAAATATTTTATTAACAGACAAGAAAAGTTTTGGTAACTTTGTATACTTTCGTTATTATCTCGAAAACCGTTGACAATCTTGGGAAGCAGAAGGTTACCATTCGAAAGCTTACTAAATGCTCTACAAAAAAGGTTCTAAAGAAAGTTTTAATTAGGCGATGTCAATCGGAGAAATAAGTGCTTAAAACTTTAAAATAATTGATTTCGTTTATTCGAGCGGTTCTTTTTTACTGTTATTTTTAAATTGCTTATAGTCGGATAATGTATTTGACAATAAAACAGATTAAGTAAAATAAGAAGATCAATTTATTGTTAAAAATGTAGCGTTCAAAGAGAGAGATCCCAAGGCTTTCCAAATGCCTCAGAGCGGAGGCCTTTCTGCCCGACTTATGGGATAGCTGACCCATACAGGTAAGATTGTAAATCAAGACCTTTCAAGACTGGTTTGTTTGAGATTTCATTTGGATAGGTGTTTCGCTATTGATCTAAACAAAGTAATAACTGTTTCTATTCTATGCCTTCATAAACACTAGAGATAAGAACGGGACCGCGCTAAGATGACGCAGTTCCTGCGAATCGGACTTTTTACTGGTTGGACCTATCCCCCAGTAAAAATATTCTCCAGTAATCTGAGAGACCCCACCCCCCATAAAATATAGTTTAGGTGGTGGTTTTTTAGGTGCTAATGACCTTGGCAGTAGAAGCACCTATAATCAATAAAAAAAAAAAAAAAAAAAAAAAAAAAAAAAAAAAAAAAAAAAAAAAAAAAAAAAAAAAAACATAGTTAATTAAAAATGCTTCAATGAAGCAAATAATTTTGCAATATTGCCAGAAACTATTTGCACGGATTAACTGAGAGGATTGCGATATAATTACGTGATGATAATGGAAGAGTTATGTTAATCAGTGGAAAAGTAAATTAAACTGTCAAAATCAGCTGTTCAGTGTAGCGGAAAATACACATTCTCCGTCCAAAAATAGAGCCACGTGGTATAGAGCTCATCTTTATAAATCTTTAATTCTATCTCGTGCAAACATATGCTTAGTGAAAACTCACTTAGCTATTATGCCTATCTCAGAAGTATTATGCTTACTAAGATAGCAACGTGGGAGTATTATGCTTAGTGGGTTAGCAACGTGGGAGTATTATGCTTAGTGCGTTAGCAACGTGGGAGTATTATGCTTACTAAGGTAGCAACGTCGGAGAATTATGCTTATTGAAGTAGCAATGTGGGAGTATTATGCTTAGTGAGTTTGCAACGTGGGAGTATTATGGTTAGTGAGGTAGCAACGTGGATGTATTATGCTTAGTGAGGTAGCAACATGGGAGTATTATGCTTGGTGCGTTAGCAACGTGGGAGTATTATGCTTAGTGAGGTAGCAACGTGGAAGTATTATGCTTAGTGAGGTAGCAACGTGGGAGTATTATGCTTAGTGAGGTAGCAACGTGGGATAATTATGCTTACTGAGATAGCAACGTGGGAGTATTATGCTTAGTGAGTTTGCAACGTGGAAGTATTATGCTTAGTGAGGTAGCAACGTGGATGTATTATGCTTAGTGAGGTAGCAACATGGGAGTATTATGCTTGGTGCGTTAGCAACGTGGGAGTATTATGCTTAGTGAGGTAGCAACGTGGAAGTATTATGCTTAGTGAGGTAGCAACGTGGGAGTATTATGCTTAGTGAGGTAGCAACGTGGGATAATTATGCTTAGTGAGATAGCAACGTCGGAGTATTATGCTTAGTGAGGTAGCAACGTGGGAGGATTATGCTGAGTGAGTTTGCAACGTGGGAGTATTATGCTTAGTGCGTTAGCAATGTGGGAGTATTTTGCTTAGTGAGGTAGCAACGTGGGAGTATTATGCTTAGTTAGGTAGCAACGTGGGAGTATTATGCTTAGTGAGTTTGCAACATGGAAGTATTATGCTTAGTGAGTTTGCAACGTGGGAGTATTATGCTTAGTGAGGTAGTAACGTGGGAGTATTATGCTTAGTGAGGTAGCAACGTAGGAGTATTATGCTTAGAGCGTTAGCAACGAGGGAGTATTATGCTTTGTGAGGTAGCAACTTCGAAGTATCATGCTTATTGAGGTAGCAACGTGGGCGTATTATGCTTAGTGAGTTTGCAACGTTGGAGTATTATGCTTAGTGCGTTAGCAACGTGGGAGTATTATGCTTACTAAGATAGCAACGTGGGAGTATTATGCTTAGTGAGGTAGCAACGTGAGTGTATTACGCCCAGTTAGATAGCATCGTGGGAGTATTGTGCTTAGTAAGGTTGAACGTGGGAGTACTATGTGTAATGCAGTAACAATGTTTTGCTTAGAGTCTAAAGGCGTGAGAATATACGCCTTCTGATAAGATATTGATAAAGACTTCTCATAGCTATGATAAACCATTTATAAAGCATCAACACGTCTATAACATCAATTCACAGGAATCGCGACGAAAACAGAAAAACCTCTGTGCGGTAAAAAACTTCATCTATTATTTCTGCGAGTCGGATTCATCGAGCAGTGCGCCCCCCCCCCCCCCCTCTCGAGGGAAGGAAGATTTAAAGGCTATTTGTAGGGGACGAGAATGCGCTTCCCGATCTATGGAGTTTACATATGGCCGCCGCCAACCATAAACATGGAGGCTCGAGTGTTTGTCCACTTCTCGGCAATGGAGTATTTTCATCGGTCATTCTCTACTCCTCTATATTCTATCTCCGTGTTCATTTTAGGATAGTCAATAACATCTGGCATTTACATGGATAATATTTCCATGGACCTCCATGAAACACAGCTTCATTTTGATTTCAATTCATATAACTGTTACAATAATTGTTTTGAAAAATATATTTTTCTTTTTAGAAAGACAAATCCTTAACCCTCGAGTTGTCGCGTTATGACAATAGTCATCCACACCTTCTAGCGTGGATGGTTCCTCCCTCCCTCCATAGGGAGGAACCCCGCTTATGAGGTTGACCTCATGACGCAATCCGGAATCAGCTGTCGACCGGAAAATATTATGTTTCAGAACCCATAGATCACGCACATAACTCTGGTTCAAATTTATATATATATATATATATATATATATATATATATATATATATATATATATATAGGGCGAGGTTAGCTCAGTGGTAGAGCACTGGACTAATAAGTTGGAGGACCTGAGTTCAAATCCCGAGCAAGCACTAAAGATTTTTTCTTCTAGTGTCTTCGTTCATGGGTTGAATTCGGCCTCCCTGACCGTCCCTAGGCCAACCCAGCCTTTAATTAATTTACCTGTACCTGCAAATTGTACCTTGGGTGCTAATGACTCCAGCAGTAGAAGCAGCCAAGGGGAAAATCAGGCGGCCGGAGCATAGTACTTACCACACTATCTCCCTAGTGTGCCGTATGGTCGTGAATCAGATACCTCTATAGTATCTGCCCCCAGGGCCCTCATGGCGTGTTACGGGACTGATTTTTACACACACATATATATATATATATATGTATATATATATATGTATATATATATATATATATATATATATATATATATATATATATATACATTTTCTTGCCTGACTTTTCCAGTGCACTCAGTGGGGACATTGGTGTTCCAGGTTTCTCGGTAGGTGCATTGCTGTTCACGTGTTCTCAGTAACTACTAGTAGCATTGCTGTTCCAGGGTTCTCGGTAGGTGCATTGCTGTTCCAGTTTTTTCAGTAGGTACATCGATGTTCCAGTGCTCTCAGTGGGGGCATATTAACAGTCAACTGAATCTGTTATAAGAGATATTCCATTACTGAATATTTTAATATTTGTAAAAGCAGGAATGGCTTGTTAGACTTTCCGCCATAACCTTAGGAAAAACATGAATTATTGAAACCTTTTATGTTTTCCATTTTCCGCTCGGACAAAACGCTTTCCATTTCAACCAGGAAATATTGACCATTCTCTTATGCATTATTCATCCTTTAGGTTTTCAATTGATGAAAAATGCTGTTTTTTTTTCTTGTTATAAATTTATTGATTTATGTAAACGATAAAATACAACTTTAGCTGGCATACATTTTCAAATTTAATTTTTTTGATCTTCGGTTTCCTAGGAGTATTACAAGCTACGTATTATATTGTATTTCACAGTATGAAGTGTCCGATAGTCACCATAGGAGATGCGGGCTCGATGCCCGCTCTTAGCAGGGAGAATTATTTACTACTAACTATGTGCTGACTAAACACTTTTGGTACAATGGGAAATATTTTTTTAATGATGTCTACCTATAGAAAGAGCGGTGCTGGTCGCTGAAATGTAGATGCGAAAAAAACAAATGATAATTTGACCCTTCGACCTTTTGGTGGGATTCAACATCTGGAACGCAGTGTCATTAGACACAGTGTTGCAAGTTGGTGTTGCAAGCTAGTGTTTCAAGCTGGTGTTACAAGCTTGAGTTGCACGCTAGTGTTGCAAGCTTTTTGCACTACTATTTGCTACTTGACACATTCATCGGCTTAGCGTGGAAAACCTTTAAAAACCTGTCGGAGAAAAACCATTTCCTCGTCGGAAAGTACAATCAATTTCTCGGAGTGTGGAAAAAAATACATTATTTTTTAATAAAAAAGTCTGAAAATCTGTCTCGTACAAGGCTGAAGGTCCATAACTGTGGAAACTGTAGAAGTTCTTGATCATACGGCAGTCGGGGGAGATAGAGTGGTCAGTACTTCTGTCAGGCCTTCTGAATTCTCCTATTTTATTTATTCAGGCTCTGTGAGTCTACGGACGGTCTGGGTACAAGAAGGCTAGAATTTACTTTGCATTCATTGAATACAAACCCCGTTTCATTAAACAGTTAAATAATAAATGTGGTCAAAGTTAGTGTAAAGAAAGGAAAAGTAACATAAAATCTAATAACGAAAAAAAGTTAAAGAATAGAACAAAAAAATCTTCCTACAGGGTTACTCGAACTTGGAACCCTTCAGTTATCGGTAACCATACATGAGAAAGCAGGAGTGGAGGGGATAGGATATTTAGCTTTGGACTTCACTAGTCAAATATCAGACAATATGACAGAATATTGTTTCATTACGGTCCGTCTTGGTGAATATCTCATTTTTCAAAAGTGGCGATTCCTGACCAACTATTTGGGTTCACAGTTTTGAATCCGTGACCTCCGAACTGTGAGTCCGGCACGATTTTGACCTATGACTCTCCCAGTATCAAGACCAACTTGTGTGCCGAGTTGGATCAAAATCGGTCATGCGGTGTGGATTTGTATAAGGAACATACATACACTCAGACGGGTGGTAGACGTTTTTCATCAAGCGTATGACACTCCCCATATCAAAACCTACGTAGGTGCCAAGTTTGGTCAAAATCGGTCAAACGGTTTGTATTTGTATAAGGAACAAACATACAGAGAGGCAGGTGGTAGACGTTTTTGATCTAGCTCCTATGACACTCCCAGCATCAAGACCAACCTGTGTGCCAAGTTTGATCAAAATCAGTCCAGGTGGAGTGCATTAGTTAATGGAACAAACATACAGACAGACAAGTGTTACACGTTTTTGACCCAGCCTATGACACTCCCCAGATCAAGACCTACATAGGTGCCAAGTGTAGTCAAAATCAGTCAAGCGGTGTGGATTTATAAGGAACAAACAGATAAACAGACAAGCGATTTTTATGTAAAAGGATATAGATTTTCGCACAAGACCAAGTTGAATATAACTCAAGTCCTACATAACACGAGCCTTGTGCTAAGCCACTGTACCTAACTCTAACCCCCCTCCGAATAGAGTTTGAGGGAAACTGTTTGGAGGAATGCTTTAATAGGAGAGTCTAGATCGAGTTTTGGAGAATCGAGTTAGTGTGAGAATCGATTGTTGGAGAGTAGTTGTCGACTTGAGCTTAAACTTTACTTATATTTCTAGTTGAGGAGTTTCCTATATAGAGTTCTATCTCAATCAAACTATTTAACCAGTTTTTATTAGTTTTTAATTAGGGTTTTAATATTTATACATTTTATATATTTGGTTGATGATATTGGATGACATAAGGGAGGGGGAAGGGGTCGCAGCCCCCTGAAATTTTATATTTATTTATACATTAGTGAGACATATACATCATCACTTAAAACATATGCATATACATCATATTTCTTCGAATAGACCAATTTTCCTTAGGTATCGAAAAACAAAATCTATAAATTGGTTTCCTTGTGGTAATAACTCTGTTAAATTTGCTGGGAGGGAAAATGAGTTAGGTCATAAGCAGTCCATTAGTAAGTGTTTCATAGTTAAAAACCTGTTACATATTGGGCAGATTGGTGCTTGTTCCCAGAAATTTTTATTTGAACGGTAAAAATGAAAACCTTAAAAATAAATTGAATAAGATCACTTAGTTCATAAAAAATATATTTTTTTTTATTAATAGCGTTTTAGTTGACTAAATCTATTCCAAGCTCAAAAAATTAACAATTAGCAAAAATTAACCCATTCCAGATCAATCTGAGATTTTTATATTTACTTTATTCATTCATGATTGCAGCAGTAAGTTTTTCATAGTTGTATGATAGGATGTAAGACTTGCTGAGAACAATGCTTAGTTTTGCAATTCCTGCGTTGCGGAATTTTAATTCACAGATTCCTCCATAAATAATGATTTAAAAAAATTAAAATGGATGAAAGAGGACTTTAGTCGGAAAATATAATTAGTTAAGTGAATAAATCAAAAGCGGAATAAAGTTGTTTAAGAAAACTTTCAAAACTAGTTTTCTTCGGAGATAAAAAATTCATTGCTAAAGGAATTGTTGAAATGCACGGAAAGTCTGAGAAGTCATTGAATTGATTATAAAGCTCCGAATGGGCCCTCTAAATCATGAAGGAATCAGAGAGGAGACTTGAAACTCTGCCAGAACTTGGACCAATACAAGGTCCAAGTCGGGAATGGATTAAACTAAGAAAGGCCTGCAGATCCGTAGGAACTACGATTGGCATGGGCTATTTATTAATCAAAATATCTCCTTCCAAAGTCTACACACTTCTGAAACAGTTAATCTCGCAATGTGTGGAAGAGTATTGTCGTCAAGACAAATAGTGCGTTTTCGCTTTAACTTACAAAGTTGGACCACAAGTCGCATCGTGAATGGGCTTGTTGGATGTCTAGTTGGACGTATCGGAACATTTAGAGGGACGACTCGAAGGTCCGACATCCGACTGGTGATGGAGTTTAAACAGGCCACGTTTCGATTTCCTTTCGACTTGTAGTCCAACTTCCGAAGTTGGACCTCAAGTCTGATCGTTAATGGGCTTTTTAAGTTGTTGGGAGTCAAGTTGGAAGGCCTGACATCCGACTGGCGACGGAGTCGGAACGACAGTGGTGGAGTCGGATCAAAGCCGTCCAACTTAGCTCAGTCAGTACTTGACCTTTGGGCATCTTCGGTCTACACTCGATACATTTTTCGGTTCGAGAACGACGTACACAGCCCTTAAAACAGACTAGGACTAAAGTTTGATCGCTATTTGGATAGCATGTCGGAGCGTGAGTGGAGTCCACTATCCAAGTAGTAGTCCTACTAAGTCGTACTACTAATCGGAAAGTGAATGGCCTGCATTAACCGAAATGACGACCGCTTTAGTAATTTGTGCATTCGGTATGTATGCTCTTCTTTTTCCTACTCATTATTTATTTATTTTATTTTTATTGAATATTTTTATATTACTATTCAGTAGTAATTATTCAATTATGTTAATAGTAAATGTAAGGCGCCTACAAAAATTATTCTGTATTTTTGTATAATTAGATGTACGTATAAAGAATTGCATAACTGACGTATATCTATGTATAAATTCCATTTATAAATGTGGATGTATATATCTAAACATGTATTTAGATGTACATATATATATGTAATAATTTTTTCTAAGCGAATTGCTGTAGTTTGGATAGTCATAAATAAATACATATAAAAAAAAAGCTCCCTTTTGCTCCGACCAGTGGCTGGAGTCGAGGAGAGATCAGTGAGCCAAAGACACTGACGAACTTAAAGGAAGAGAAAGCCATTGCTAACACTTCACTTGGTCTCTGCAGCAGATCTCTGGGCCACTGTCTTCTGAGTTGCATTGGTGGAGAGAATAGGTGGGTGATGCTCGATATGGAGTAGACTTCAGGATGTTCATGAGTGGAATATTCATGGCGTAATATGGATAATATAACATCTTTAACGAGTGGGATATTGAGGTTTGACGTTGGAAACGTAGAAGGGAACACTTTGGACTGGAATGTTTGGATGCGTCTGGTGTTCTATGTTTTCAGACTTCCCCAGTGTTCTGATCGTACGTCCAAATGGTTTGCAGTAGTGATTTGTAAAGGATCAATTTCTTTTCATTGCTTCAAAAAGATTTACGCAATGAACTCTACAGTCTGTAGAGTTGTCCAAATCGTCTGTTAAGTTCCTATCTTTAAGTTTCAAGTAATGTTGCCAGGTAAATGGGGAGTCTAAGTGTAGTCCGAGGTAGCGAATTGTATCAGAAGACGGTAATGTGTCATCCTCATAGGTTGCCAGGAAGTTTCCTGGACTTGTTGCAACATCGGCTGTATAAAGGGTGTACAGTACATGGCCCAGAACACTGCCCTGAGAACCCCCGCTTCCACATGGTAATATTCTGAGACTCTGATCCTGGTCGGACCCAAATATGCTTATTAGATTAGTAGAACCGTAGAATGAGGTATAAGATGCTGGGAAGAAAGGTTTTGAGCTCGTAGTGGAGGCCCTCGTGCCATACCAAATCGAAAGCTTGAGCAACGTCCACGAACGTGGATTTGTAATATTCTTTTTTGCACAAGGGGTGAATATATCAAATCTACAACTCGGAGAACGTGCTGTTCAGTGGAATGTTGGGATCTAAAGCCAAACTGGTGTATGGGCGTTCCTCAGGATGACGAGTTCTTTACCACATGGATCAGGTCCCTTTTCACTAATACGCTGGATTATGGCTTTAGGGAGAGAAAAGATTGTTGAGGGTAAGGTTCTTTGATGAAAAGGAGTGGATGCTTTCCAACACATTGTTGGATTGAGATAAAGAAATTTACAGCTTTACCTAGGTCTTTGGGTTTTTTTATAGGAATCTTGAGGCCTATTGTTTCTTCAAGTAGAGATTGGAGAAGCTTCCAATCAATTGTTCCGTTGACAAGGGAGGGAGTTTTTTTTTTTTGGCGGGGGGGGAGGTGAAAGAGAGAGGGACAGAAGTACAGGTGATCAGAGGAGAGGTCATTTAGGGACGTGATTGAGCCAAGTCCACATCCTAACAGATGAACAAAAAGCATGACGTTTAAAGACCGCATTCGGTGCCATGTTGGAAAGGGATCCAACCTTTCTGTGTTCTAATGTTACAGGAGACTTGGTGCTATCATTACACCATGAAATGTCGGTGACCTTCTTCTCCGTGACAAACAAAAAGCCCTGTAGTATAATCCAAAGTTTAGACCATTTTGATCGTATTTTTCGGCAAAGAAGGAATCATCCATAATAAATTCGTTCCTGCCGGCCAAACGGTAAATGGCGTAGTCTACTTAGAGGTTTACAAACGTTTCTTACTCCGCATCCGGCTTGTTAGGCTACAGATTTTCCAAGCTGGAAATTCCTGCACGGCATTCTACCATCACGCGTGGCGTGACAGTTTTGGAACAACCTTCATACTCTACCTGGCGGCCGTTGATTTTGTTTTATTTCCACGTCTTAAGCAAGACTTGAAGGGCTCACGGTTTGCGGGCGTCGAGGAGGTACAAAACCATGTTACGGCTATTCTACATCAACAATTATCCAACAGTTTTCAAACGCTACGTTGTCAGAAGTGTGTTGTAGCCGGCGGAAAGTATTTGAAGGTCAATTAAGGTATTTTTTATTTTGACCTTGATAGTCTCAGCTATGGCCTAGTGTGAAGATAAAACTGTAACCCACGTGGTTACCGTACTATAGGAACCATCAAATTTTCATAGGTTATGACGTAAAATCATTGGAGATTAAATAAGTGGAGTTATTTACAGCGTAATATTAAGCATTACTAATGGGCAATAAATAATGGGCCCTCTCCCAGATTAATAAGAAATATTGTGGATAACTCATTATGCCTCCTTTAGACATATCCGTGATACAAGCTATTTCCAACAGGGAGATCCCCCTAGCCTATGACACTTCCCGTATCAAGACCTTTAGCTCATAAACCTCCATAATGGAGCAGGGTTGTATTGTTGTAATCTGTTGTTGATGGTTGTATTGCAACAAAGAACGATATTTGTTGTGGACATCTAAATAGAAATGTCCGACTCACAGGAACTGCTTCATCGAAGCGCGGTTCCGTTCATATCCCTAGTGTCATTAGTAAAGGAATATGACCAGTTATTAGTAGGTTTTGTTTGTAGGTTCCTGTCAAATATAAAATGACATCTTAAAGAGAAGGAAGACTTAAGCAACCACAACAGGAAACTAGTATAGGATAGTATTTTTGATATACCATTGACGCCACGCACACATATATATGTCGATATATATATATATATATATATAGGGTGGCCCAGATAAGCGGGCCACAAGAGAAATTGCTACTAAACGGTCTCAGATATCAAAATTTTTCAAAGGAGGAAAGTTGTAGTTCTCGTCGAGATCTGTAAATAAACACATTCTTCTATGCTGAATTGCTCCTCCCCTAACAAAAATAATATTTAAATAAATTCAAGTGCCTCTTTTTGGAATTTCAGATGAGGAATACATGCAAATGATAAAGTATTTTTACAGAGAACTACTTGACGCATCGAAACCCCGGTTGCACGGTTCTCCCTTGTTTTGTAAATACATTTTAAAAATATAATGCGAAATATGGGTAAAGAGGAAACACTTCCCTTCAAAGGCCTCTCATTTCCATGGGCACCATTTTATACATCTCGACGAGAACTACAGCTTTGCCCCTTTGAAAAATGTTGATATCTCAAACCGTGTAGTAGTTATCTCTCTTGTGGCCCGCTTATCTGGGCCACCTTGTATATCTATATATATAAATTTTGAATGAGGCAAACCTCTAAGTCTAAAAACAGTTGATTAAGAAAATATTGAATAATTCCAAAATGTAACCAAATTCACAACGTTTGACCGATTTTGACGTAACTGGGTACGCAGGTAGATCTTGATACGGGGAGAGTCGTAGACAGGAAGTAGGTGTAGCATGGCACACTGGGTAACAACTAGTATATAATATTGGAAATAAGATCCAAGGAGTCACATATAAATACAAATAATGAAAGGTTTCAGAATGTTGTATATTGGAAAGATGAATGAAAGACTTTGAGAGAAATCTCCCCTATTTATGTTTTTACCCTAATGAAAGATTCTCTGAACGATTCTTGAATGGGCTATAAGCTTTGTTAGATTATTAATAACCTCTTCTTTATTGTATACCATCCCGCCCCCGCTCTTCGCTGATCATTGAAACCTGGAACTAATTCAACGTATTTAATGTGTTCTACAGGTTTAACAATGAAGTGAATGGATAATATTTAATGGGAAAAAGTCATTACATTTGCAGATAACAAGCCATTATTAGATGTGCTAAACAATTATAACAATAAACCCGGATAAATCAAAGAAATTATGAAAAATATCTTAAGTTCAACTACTAAAGGTATTGATTTGAGTATAGTTTGGATTAAAGGACATCAAGGAAAAGTAGGAAACGATAAAGCCAACGACCAATCGTGCAGCTCTAAAAACTCTACAATTAAGAAGGTAGTTTGATTTGGAACAATCGGTGGGGCTTAAGCAGATACTCTTCAAGATCAAGATTCTACAGGGCAAACTTTTTATATGTCTAAGTATTTATATATATATATATATATATATATATATATATATCGCCACTCAAATTTCACAACCGTGTAAGTCAATTTTCCTAATTTTTCAGGAGAGCAATAAATCTGTAATGATCTGTAACTTGGAAAAATTCAATTCGCCAAAGATGCGATGCATAAAACCAATAATAATAATAACTTGCAACTTATGAGGATTTCCGACTTAAGACATATTTTCGGCAACATTTTAACGATAAACCTTGTCTGAATGGCCTAAAATACATGATGAGATACGCGGTTATGCGGAAGTAATAGTCAATTTTAGCGCGTTCTATTGATTTTTTTAAATCTATTACCATCATGTCCGGGAGATGACAAGGATTCTAAAGATAACTCAATTTCGCTAAAAATGGACTTACGCGGTTGTGAAATTTGAACGACGTTATTTGGGCGTTATTTGTGTTTTAGGATTTGATGTGTGCATAGAGATCATGTTTCGTTGATATTGTACCAACGCTGAGCAAATTTTACTCAATATTATTTTTTTTTTAAAATCAAACAATTAAGAAAAAAATAGATGTAAAAATTAAATAAAAAAGGTTTTAGGCCTGCCGTTCACTTGTCCGAGGTCCAGAATGAGAAAATGTTGACGCTACACTATTTAAAGTAAGAAATAATGTAAGCATGTTAGGAGAAATGAGAAGTGATTGACTGTGGAAGCTCAGCTATTTAGAGTCCTTTGGAACCAGGAGGATGAAAAGGGCTCCGCTCCACGGGTAGGCTGCCTTTATGTGAGAAATATATATATATTTTTTTTTTTTTAATTTTGTTTTTACTGATTCAGAAAGAGGTAAAAGACACTTCGCCTTGTTTCTCTGGTTCGGCTTTAGTTCACTCAAAGTTTCAAGTTAAAGTGAATAGCACCATCATCTATGAAACATTCAATGTCCTATTTCAAGGGCGAATCCAGGGTCTGAAATGTCCCTCCTAGCATTTTCCTATCCATAAATCATTCTTATAAATTAAAACATTAAATTTCAATTGCATAATTTTTCAATCAGGTTTATGAATCAGCATTCCATAGAGTAAAACATCCGCCTTTGCTATCCTGAAGCACATTCAGAACAATGACTTGGATTTCCCAACATCCGGAATTCGTGATTCTCCCTTACTCTTCCTGATATGTAGTCCTGCCAGTGGTCGTGATTTCGACTTCTAATGGAGCAAAAAATGAAGAAAAACCTTCATAAATTTGGAGTTGGCTTTCCAAATAAAGAAAAGGCATCAGCCATATCCTGTGTATAAACGTATGGTTACCTGTTGATAACTTGTACCAGACGAAGAAGAAACCTCATGATTGTTTGAATGCATGTGCTTCGATGATATTCGGATGGATATATTCCGATCCATACATAACTCAATATTTCCCGGATAATACATGGAAGACTCGCGAACATCGCTATACCCGGTCCGATCAGATCCACCCTCGGTTGGAAAATCATCTAATCTACATAACAGATTCACCTCTTCAAAGGCACTGGTTTCCTTCATCGCTTATCACATCCTTCTTATCATCTGCATAAACACGTTCCTTCATCCTCAGCATGCCATCGCCTTCTCAAGCGCAGTCTTCCTTATCCTTATAGAGAACAGCAGACCATCAGCTATCATATCAGTAACAGCTGGTAATAGAGACAAGGGTACTTACGTATTAGCTTCAACGCAGGTTAGAGATGTTGGTCTCGTTCAGAGATCTGGATCATCAGCGCAGGCGCATAACTCATTAGCATCTCTATTGCCCTATTCCCATGGACAATTCTAATGGTTTATTTTGTAACCGTTTTGTTTACATTCTGTTTTCAAAGCTATTCACTTGTAGATTTGTCTTTTTTACGAGTTCTTAGTATTGTTTTTGTTTCTGTCCTTTGTGTTGTTCTTGTTTCTGCTGAAAAAGATGCTAAATTTCGTATCGGCCCATTTTCCGCCGAAAAAACCAGTGATCTATATTATCAACGAGTTCGATTGACTACAGTCTTTTATACAACCTTGAGCGAGCGAAGCGAGCGGAAACTCGTAGTAATTATGCCATTAACATAAGTACTGCGCGTTTCCTCAAAATGGGTCTTTGGGATTTACCTACAACTGAAAAAAAAAAATGTTAGATTGCATATCGGCCCAATTTCCACCAAAAAACCAGTGATCTATATTATCAACGAGTTTGATTGACTAGAGTTTCGATATAACCTTGAGCGAGCGGAAACGCATAGCAATTATGCCATTAGCATAAGCACTACTCGTTCTCTCAAGGTTATATTGAAACTCTAGTCAACCCAAATCGTTGATAATCCCGTCGCCATATTGGCAAAAATGCAATTGACGCCTTCGCTGATCATTCAAATCTCTAACCCGGTGATGATCCAGATTTCTTAGAGCCGGTTCTTTAACCTGCGTTGAAGCTAATAGGTAAAAAAAAAAGCGATTCTGGAAAATCGATTTTTCACGTCGCTTCGCCTTGTTTCTCTGGTGCGAGGTCAGTATACATGAAACACGCTGTCAACCATGCCACCTCACAATTCAACATTAATTTCGGAATAGCTTTAATACAGTGATATCAAATCCTGGATTTATACATTCACCGGTTGGAGTTTAGCTTAAACCCTCGCTTCGAGTTAATGCTCTAGGCGAGAGGGGTTTATCGGGGCTCCTCAAGCCTCGAGCAGCCAATCCGATGTACCAGTAAAGGTTTTTCTCTCGCGCTTAAAAATTTACAGTCTGTGGAAGGTGTAGAGCGAAATACCTGTCTCTAAAGTTCTAAAGCTTCATAGATACCTCCGCCTTGGCATATTGGTGTTTTACACCGCATGCGAGTGGAGTGATTACTATATGCCTCAATAAAGCTGAGACAGACAAACCACAACGTGGCCCCTGCCACCAACACCATCCGGAGTACCATTTTTGGGCACTCATCCCCTACGGTTTCCCACCGGGTCTTGCCATGACTGATAGGATTCCTTCCAGGGCAGTTTTGATCCGAGGGAACAAATCAGAAGTCTGGGTCGTTAGTGTCTGGTGTTTGGCCAGTGACTCGCTGGCTCCTTGCGGCTACAGCAAGTCGCGTTGCCATGATGAAGTTCCCTGGATACGGTCTTTTCTCGTCCTCGTGACCCTTTTTCATAGTCTTTCCACCAAATGTGACGAGATCGGACGCAATGTGTCCTCCGTGTATTAAAGAACACGTTGCATATATCCGCCAGACAGCATTTGGATTTAGACACGGTGAGGGTTTTATAATATAACTAGCTGTTACCCGGCGTGCTATGCTACACCTAATTTCTGCATCAAGAAAAGCAAAAATAAATTAGAAACCAAGTAAGTAATATTAAAATCTAATAACGCAAATCTGTAACTATTTGGGTTCATTGTTTCGAACTCGTGATCTCCGAACTGTGAGCCACAGACGATTTTAACCTATCCTATGAAGACCTACCTGTGTGCCAAGTTTGGTGAAAATCGGACGAAGGGTGTGGATTTATATAAGGAATGAACATACAGACAGATAGATCGTAGAAATTGTTGACTTAGCCTACGAGACTTCCCGTATCACGACCTACCAGTATTCCAAATTTGGACAAAATCGGTCAAACGGTGTGGATTTGTATGAGGAACAAACAGGCAAAAAGACAAACGGACAGACAGACAGACAAGTGATTTTTGTATATATAGATATATTATGGTCACCAGACAAGAGTTGGAGATGGATACTCTATGGGTTATTGGCTGAGTTAGGACAGAAAAAAGTGTTAATGTTGAAAGAAGCCGATCCGGAAGATCGTGGAGGCTATAGACCGAAAGTTCTTCAACAGACCATTACATATCCTTACAGTATTGATAGCTAACAAAATGATAAGTCCATCTATTAACAAGACCTCACAAGGAGTCGAAGGGAACGTCTTAACGCCAACACTCCAGTTTCTGGGCGAGTGAAGAGGATTCTGCGTTTACTGCATTCGTGACAAGAAGGAATGTCACACTTATCTTATAGCTGGCCGATTCAGTTTGTAGAGCAAACTTTTTTTTTTTTTTTTTTTTTTTTTCTTTTAATGGCGCATCAACAATTTGGCTATTAGCGCCGAAGCAATGCTGTTGTTGCTCTTCTTATCATATGGCTTTTGGAAATCATAACAACACAGCTGGAAACAGAAGGACCGTTTCCGAATAGGAAGGCTTAATCATTGGCTTTCCTCTTTAGTGGAAAATGTAAAAATTTATAATGAAATCTCAAAGAGAAGGAAGATTTTAGGCGAGAAGAGAGAGAGAGAGAAAGCGCGATACAGACAGAAAGAAAGAGTGAGAGAGAGAAAGCGCGATACAGACAGAAAGAAAGAGAGAGAGAGAGAGAAAGCGCGATACAAACAGAAAGAAAGAGAGAGAGAGAGAGAGAGAGAGAGAGAGAGAGAGAGAGAGAGAGTGTTTTTGTAAGGGATATATTGGACCGGGTGAGGGTTCGGATCAAGCAAACATCAAATAGGCTTGAGGCTGAATCTACAGCCTTATGGTCCTCAACCAGCTATTTAGGGGATGAGCAGGATCGATTCTAACTTAGCTGATGGAAATTCAAGGATGGCTTCATCTTGTTTCTCTATTTTGTGGAAAGATAGCGGCCCAATTATAATTCTCTTACTTTAAGAAAATAATTATAATAATTTGTAAGTTGTAAGGTATGTAAGATAATTTGTAAGTTTAAAGATATATTTATTTTCTATGTTTAAGGCAAGATTATAATTATTCTTAGTTTAAATTGTAATTGTCTTAATTTAAGACAATAATTATAATAATTTGTAATATTAGTAATATATTATTACTCATTTATATGTATTTATAATACCATTACATTATATATAATATACTACTATTATACTATGTAGTATATGCACTTATAATTTAACAAAGATGAAAAAAAAAGAAACAATAAAAAAACATCACTACACACAGCCCGAAAAACTACACTTATCTTTCAAACTTATAGGCGTCTCAAAATCTAATAATATAAGTCTGCGCTAATGGCCTAGATGCAGATGCGCCATTATATAAAAAATAAATAAAAGAAATATAAGTCCAAATAGGATAAACAACTAAATTTGTAAAACAGAACCTAATCTTTTTAACCGATATACTAGAAAGCGGAAATAACCAACATCCCCCATATCTTTTCCTATGATATCTTCCTTACAAAGAGAACCCAAAACTTTACAATCTAGGTAGAAGACATCTGCTGGATAGCACAGGTCAACATTTGATCTAAAAAAAGCACTCGATGTTGTATGGTCCTTATAAGGTTTTTTGGGTTGCTGTTTACGATGAGCGGATTGGTTAACCTTCATCGCATTAGGTTTAAGGTCATTTGAAGGTCAAATAGAGAAAAAAAAAACGTAGGAAAAATCTGAAAACATTCTTGCGTATGTTTTGGAGGTCCCTGACTACTCTACATTTTTTTCTCTATTTGACTTTCAAATGACCTCCAGGAAAAGTCGTGCAAGTCAAACAATCTACGGATTCGGATTAAGGGACCTCAAAAACATATGTATGACTGTTTTTAGATATTCCCTACAGTTTTATCTCTACTTGAGCTTTAATTGACCTTGAATCTGATGTGATAAAAGTTAACCAACCCGCTCATCGTAATCAGCGACCACAAAAACCCCATACGGACCATACAGCTCCGAGTGAGTTTTTTTTTTAGATCAAACGTTGACCTGATTAATTTCAAGCATATTTCGGATGTTTTGGGCTAATAGGGGCCTTAGACTATACAGGTATCATTTTAAAGGAGCAAAATCCACATAAAACATTCACCATTGGAAATTGAAGTCCCAACACTGTTTAATGGAATAAATATAGTATAATATATAAAAATAATCAAATTTATAATTCTTAATTAACTAATCACCTGTTTAAATAGGTCAACTGATTGAAGAATGATGCCTTACCTGCACTTTGAACCGTGTTTGCACTGGTTGGTGTCAGCCTCACAGAGCGGACCTTGCGAGCAGTTCGGGCCAGAAAACCCCGGGAAACATGCGCAGAAGAAGCTCCTACACAAAAACAGTAAACAATTTATAATGATTTTAGATAACATTATCAGGACTTAAAGAGAAATAAACATCACGCAGGAGCTGCATTCATGAGCAAATCCCTCAACAAGCTTCTTGCTACGAACGCAGCAATGGAAACACGTGTGCTAAGTTAAAACCTAAAATTTATGCGACATGTTCCTCATTAGGTACATGGGGAAGATATAGCTATATAGAATTTCATGGTACAAAAATGAAGTCAGACTCGCAGGTCCCGCGACATCTTAGCGGGATTTCTTTCTTATCCTGTGACATTTGCAAAGGAGTAGAACGTTACTATCTCTTATTGGTTGCTTTGATCTGTCGTGAAAAATGTATCTTAAATAGAAACAAATTTTAGGTGTGACAAGGCAGAGGATACTGACTTGTAGCCAAATTAAACGGAAGCCTTCAATACTCTATCCGACTTCTCACTTATTCTTAATGAAGGCTCTATAAGTCAATACAAAACGAAAATACTTATGTCACTCTTCAATGAATTTGAAAAATAAATAAATAAAAGGGGGGCGAGGTTGGCTCAGTGTTAGAGCACTGGACTAATTAGTAAGAGGACCTGAGTTCAAATCCCGAGCAATCACTAAAGATTTTTTCTTCTAGTGTCTTAGTTCATGGGTTGAATTCGGCCTCCCTGACCGTCCCTAGGCCAACCCAGCCTTTAATTAATTTATTAATGGGTACCTTGTGTGCTAATGACTCAAGCAGTCGTTGCAGCCAAGGGGAAAATCAGGCGGCCGGAGCATGGTAATGACCACACTGTCTCCCTAGTGTGCCATATGGTCATGAATCAGATACCTCTATAGTATCTGCCCCTTGGCCTGTTACGGGACTGATTTTTTTTTAAATAAATAAAAAAAATTAAAAAGTAAAAAAAAAGTTCTAAAGAACGACACCAACTGCAGTACAGTAACACAGCATCATCCAATCCCGCTCGGAAAGCTCTATTTCTAACAACAACATTTTTTCCCTACTATAAGCAATAACAAAAATAACAAGAAATAAAAATAGACAAAAAGAACCGTTCAAATAAACTGAACTAACTACTTCAAAGTTTTAAGCACTTATTTCTCCCGATGTGACCGACCCATAAAAAATTCCTTAAGATCCGTTTTTATAGGAAACTAGCTGTTACCCAGTGTGCCAAGCTACACCAACTTTATATTATATAGTTGTAAGGAACAAACATACAGCTGGTAGATTATTTTCACCTTGCCTATGACACTTCCCGTACCAAGACCTACCTGTGTGCCAAGTTTGTTCAAAATCGCTCAAAAGCTGTGGATTTATATGAGGAACAAATTGAATGGCTTTTTCTTTTTTTTGTTCCACAATATAGTATCCTTATACTGTGGGAGTTCATTTAGATTCTACAGGTTCCATCTTCCAATACTGCCTGCATTACAATCAAAGTAATATACTTTTTTTTTTATAATTTTTTTTTTCTGAGTTTTAAAAGTATAATAATAATAATATTAAAATAGAGAAATATGATAGCGTGATGATAACAA
Source organism: Gonocerus acuteangulatus (assembly GCA_946811695.1). NCBI lineage: Eukaryota > Metazoa > Arthropoda > Insecta > Hemiptera > Coreidae > Gonocerus > Gonocerus acuteangulatus. The sequence goes on from OX328131.1 coordinate 51,895,547, forward strand.
CTATAATAATAATACAAATAAAAATAGTAACAATAATATTGAAAAATAAACAAATTACAATATAAAAATTATAAATTAATTGAAAGGAATACAAAAAAAATGAATGAATATAAATGAATAAAATTAAATAAATGATTAATGAAAAGAAAACGTCCGTTCTTGCAATGCCTTATTCTTGCGATTATCAAAACAGAATTCAATCAGGATTGTGGTCATAAGAAACTGTTCAATTATTTACAGCAGCATTATTTTTCGAAAACAAATGCACTACTTTTCTCCTTTGTTCCGATACTAAAGATAAAGGTATGAATTCTGTATACGCACTTTTGATAAGATTATATGATATAATAATAAAAAATAATGATTTGCACTTCCTTTGTCCAATCGATGATAACTGCAAAATTTCAAATACTTTCGCAAGGCATAAAATTAAACTATTTGAGATTGAGCAAAACTATTTTATATTCATACTTATATCCATGAAAGGAATGAACGTGCCAAGATTCATTAAAATCTGAGATCATGGGTGTCAAATCCTATTTTTTGGGGTTGATGTGACTTGGAATGACCCAAATGTTTAAATATCATGTCACATATAGATGATTTTAGGTGGTATGGTAAAGAACTAAACGTATCTAAATTATTAAAGTTCTGTACAGATCTACGGGTTCATGTTGGAGACATAGTTTTTATAAAGCAAATACATGAGATAAACTGCAATTTGCAAATAAAAAAAAATCAAGTATGGAAAACCAACGGGAACCTGCAAGTCCCCACAGATCAATAACTTAATATTTCAAATTACTTACTAAGATATGATATTAGTCCAAATTCTGAGAATATAAGGCAATAATTTAGATAAACACAAAATTTTTGTATGTCACATATACCTAAATGATTTTAGGTGGTATGGTAAAGAACTAAAAGTATTTAAATTATTAAAGTTCTGTACAGATCCATGGGTTAATATTGAAGACATAGTTTATGTTAAGCAAATGCATGAGATAAACTGCAATTTGCAAATAAAAATAATCAACTATGGAAACACATCAAACTTAAAGAAAAATAGGTTAATGGCTTCTAGAAACCCAGTGTTGTCCTACATCTTCAAACAAAATAAGAAAATTAATCTTATATGATATTATTTGTCCAAATTCTGAGAATATATGGCTATAATTTAGATAAACATACAAAGGTTATAATTGAAAAGTTCTGTTCGCAAAAGAAAAACCTTTCGGAAAAAAAAAAAAAAAGTTTTGTTGGCTTGCTAATCTCTACCTATGCAACAGTGGAAAGAAAATGACAACTGGAAAGTCAACAGATCAAAAACTTAATATTGCAAATTATTTATTAGTCAATATTCTAAGAATATAAGGCTATAATTTAGAAAATCACAAACATTTTGCTAAAACTAAAACGTTTTGGAAGTTAGATAAACACACCAAACTTTTAAAAAAATTGGTTAATGGCTTCTAGGAACCCAGTGTTGTCCTACCTACATCTTCATCAGAAATTAAGGAAATTGATCTTGTATGATATTATTTGTCCAAATTCTGAGAAAATAAGGCTATAATTTAGGTAAACATACAAAGTTTTGTTCCAAAGTTTTATGAAAAGAAAAACTTTTCGCAAAAAAATAAGAATGTTATGTTGCCTAAACTCCACCTAGGCAACACTGTGAAGAAAATGGCTATTTCTGACAATTTACTCTTCTGTAAATGACATTTTCGAACTCGTTACTCGCGAACTGTGAAGCCTAGAAGATTTTGAGCTAGCCTAGGAGATTTCCCATATCAAGAAGTACATGTGTGCCAAGTTTGGTCCAAATTGGTCAAACGGTGTGGATTTGTATAAAGACCAAACAGACAAACGGACAGGTGATTTATATATATATATATATATATATATATATATATATATAGATTTAATGATCATTCGATTTGCCAGCCGTTTTCGGGGTATATATTCAGGAGGGGATAGGGTCCCCCCCGTGGTTCCCCTTAGCGAAAAGTGGTCATTTTCCACAGAGAACAAACAAATTCAAGTTCAAATTTATATATTTATATATATATATATATATATATATATATATATATATATGCTTGTTCACTCTCATATATGCTCAAAAATGGTCAGATGTTTGTTTGGTACAAAAATCTTTTCGGTCCGAAAACTTCGAAATGGTTATTTCTGTTCTTTTGAACGGGTTATAGTCTCTGTTTACACCACTTTTTAATTCTTTTCTTTTTTTTCAAACAGAAAAATGTGTATATTAGTAAAACAAGTTAAACGCAATTGGACCGATCTATGCGAAAAAAAAAAGGATTCACTCCAAAAACAGTAGTTTTGAGAAATCCAGACTGAAAACGTTTCTGTATGGATTAATAAAATTATGACTATGTTTCTATGGCAGCTGTTTATTGGACTCCTTTAACATAGAAAGTCCTTTTAACATAGAAATCTGTTATTACCTTTAGAGACAACGAATCCATCACTAACTCGTGTTGGGAAAAATGGACTGAAGACCTTATTGCATGGATCGATTCAATTGGGTTCAAGAAAGAGGATGGAGTACTTTCCGTTTAGGTACTGTCAATTTTCTGCTGTGGCGCCTAAAATCTTACTTCTCTGAGATTTAATTTCTTATTTTCACGAAAGATGAAAACTTATTACTAAATTCTTCTTTTCTTTTCTTTATATGAACGAAAACGCGCTGAGATTACGCAGTTCCTGCGATACTATATATTTATTTTTAAATTAAATATTTTATCTTAATAATAACATTGTTGACGTCAATACACATGGAAGTAGATAATGTGTTTGGCGATGAACTAGAAGCACCAGATCTATCCGGGTTTGATTGTTGATCTTGGCCAAGTCCCCCCCCCCCCACGTATCTACAAACAATGAACCAGACCACAACCATCCTTCTCCACCATGGTTGGGAACTAACTCCATTATTCTTAGATATTTCTATCAGCACATTGTTTTCTCTATAGTATCTCTATTCTATTGAAAACATTGCCCTTCCTTTTGCAAATAATAGAAAAACTATATTGCTATGATACCGAATTGTAACTCCATCTGTTATTTGTTGTTTGAACTATCTTCATATATCGAATCGATATATAGAAAAATACAAGTGTATTTTGATATCACATAGTTTTCCACGCCACCGCAACTCTCTCTCTCGCCAAACAGCCAATGTAGCAAAACAGGTCTTCAGCCGATAAGGTGAAGATAGGCGAGAGATGAGGAGGAAGAGTAAAGATCAGGAGAAGAGAAAGGAGAGAAACAAGAAAGTGGAGAGGGGGAAATAGAGGAAAGGGAAGAGGGAAAGGGGAAAACTCCCCTGGAATCCTTTATCAGCAGCCCCTAACTTAGTTTCGCCAAGTCATGGCTCCGTTCGTACTACTTTTTACAGGTTAAAGTATTTCAGAGAGGCTATTGATCTATTTCCTAATCAGACTCCAGCTCCTGATGATGAAAGAGCAACTCCGAAACAAATTATCACATAAAGCGTTGGTATTTACTTTTGGTCGGGATCTACAAGAGGTCTAATCAGGGTCTTTGGGTGTAAGAGCTTTGTTCGTTTTTCTATAAATATAATAAAAGATTTGTAACTTACGAATAATCCGAGGTGGCATAACAGTTTCCCAGCATGGAACACTTGGCGACGGTGCAGGAGAAGTCTGGTAGATGAAGAGTGTCAGTCTGGATGCTGTAGGTGAGGTTGAAGCCATAGACATCGAGGAGACTGTCCAGAGCTCGGAGGTGATTCCCTTCCAGCCTGTCAATGGAGAACTCGATGACAAGGAACGGCCTGGAGGTGACGACCAGCGAGGAGTTGGCGAGGTTCTCTTCGGTCACCTTGTGGACGAGTCTTGGTTCGAGTTGGAAGGTAGAGTCAGGCTCGTAATAGGCGTATTCAGTGAAGGTCAGCCCGGCTGTGACGTAGAGCTGGGTGAGATGGACGGCCACGGACGCGGTGGGAGTTGCCGAAGACACCAGCCAGAGACAGCGAATAGGTACCGGGAAGGCGTGAGGGAAGCCGGGTGTAGAGATAAGACCACGGTCAGATGTCAGATGACCACCACAATCCTCGCTTCTAGCCATCGCCAGCAGCGCCAGAACGAGCATCATCGATCAACCATCTGCAACATCAACATCAACATCATCATATATTATTGCAGGAATCATAACATAATATAGGATATCGTGGTTTCATTAATTTCCAAACCTAACTCACCCTGCGGATTCATTCTAGATCCTGACTTCCTGACGTCCTAGTTGTCTTAATTCTATACGATCCCGAAAGACGTCTTCGACAGATCGATATATCCATACAAACAATAATCTTGCCATCCTGCAGACAATGGCCTTGTCTTGTGTGCACACAATGATCTTGTTCTTGTTTACAACCAATAAAGTAGTCTAGCACGCTAACCATGACCTTGTCATCTCAGCAAACCATGGACTTGCCAAGCTTCAAACAATAAAGTAGTCTAGCACGCTAACCATGACCTTGTCATCTCAGCAAACCATGGACTTGCCAAGCTTCAAACAATAAAGTAGTCTAGCACGCTAACCATGACCTTGTCATCTCAGCAAACCATGGACTTGCCAAGCTTCAAACAATGACCCAGACATGCTCACAAATAATGGCCTTGTCTTGCGTGCACTAAATGATGTTTTCTTTCTTAAAAACCGTGACCTTGTCTTGATTGCAATCAATGACGTTGTGATGCTGCAAACCATGGCTTTGACCTGTTGCAAGCCATTGACTTGTGATGCTTGCAAACCATGATCTTGCCTTGTTTGCAAAGAATGGCCCTGTTATTCTTGCAAACAATGACTTTGCCTTGCTTGCAAACCAGGATCTTGTCTTGCTTGGAAATCATGGACTTGTCTTACTGCAAACTAAGACCCTGCTATGCTTAAAAACAATGACTTTGCCTTGCTTGCAAACGAGGACCTTGTCTTGCGTGGAAATCATGGACTAGTCGTACTGCAAACTAAGACTTGAAAACAATGACGTTCTCTTTCGAGCAGACAAACCAGTTCTCTTTCGTCACGCTTGCAAACCATTGCCTTCTTATGCTTGCAAATAATCAATTTCATGGAACCAATTAAACTCTTCAGCTGGAGATGGTCCACTATGCTTGGCTCTGGTTGGCGATAGGTGAATACCGATCAAGCATATGTGCTGAATGTGATGAGCCTCCTCTTAAGTATCATAGAGACCATGTATTGTAACGTAATTATTCCACTATAATTTACTTCCAAAGTAACCTCATAAACACAATTTTTGAAATAAATAATCGCGGCCTAGACAAAACTTATAAAAAATGAATTTCTATCAAGAGTCTTAAGACTATTAGAACACTTTAAGATAGATATTCCCGAAACATTATTTTAAAAAAAATTAGATCTAAAGAGCCCAGGCATTTGTCTACTCCATTTGCCAACTTGATGATGAACGTAATACACAAAACACAACACAAACCCAACAGTTCTCGGCAAAGCATTTACTGGGGTAGAGCCCCAACTTAACCCATATGGCTCTTAAACGCTTCTGCGGGAAAAAACTTCGAACATCTTGTTGCTCGAAAAAGGCAAGATTGACATTGAACTCAAAAGGTTGCATACACGATCAGTACCAATCTGAAGGCAGAGGCAGGACAGTTTGGTCTCAAGGTTTGGATTGAACGGATCTAGCACACACACGATACGTTAATAAACAGTCCAGTTATAGTAGACCCACTGTATGTGAAGCAAAACTCCTCTTGTACACACACATCAGGCCTGGCTGTACAGTTATTGGCCTGGCTTATTGGTCTGTACAGTTCTACTCTGGCCTCAAGGATGTCTCATACACGGTGAGTAATATCGTTCTACTTGGATGGACTGTACAGTTCAACTCCGGCCTCAAGGATGTCCCATACACGGTGAGGAATATCTCAAGATTTGGACTGCTCTGTCCGGTTCTTGAGATATTTTTTACCGTTAAGGGCACCCAACAGTGATGGAATCAGCAGGTTAAATATTCTCATAAGCAAACACTGGATACAATGGCATAAGATACAGTAGAGGTATTTGTTTCTTTGAAATACGTTACACTGGGATGATAGTGTGGTCATAAATGCACTCCAGAAGGTGCCCAATACATACTGGGCGGGCCTAAATAGCGATTTGAGACAAGTAGTCAACCACCGAACCAAACTTGGTTCCTCAAATATCAACACACTAGCAATATTCAAAACAAACGAAAAAGTTGGAGCATTTTCTCCATTGTAATTTCTAACCCCGTTGTGATGATTAAAAATAAGAGTACAATAGAATAGAAACTTTTAGACTAACTAATGAAAGTTACAAAACGGATAAATTTGGTAATTAAAATACAACAAATGCAATTAAGTAATTGTAGATGAGACGGTAAAGTTCAACACCTAAGTCTGCAAAGTTCAAGTGATTATTTTCAGATGTTAAGTCCTTAATAAGCAACTTCCACTTGTAATTTATTCAGGAGAAATTCATTACATCAGATCGTTTCTCACTAATTACAAGAGACTTCTTCAATTTCTGACGCAGCACATTATTTAGGTATACTAAAAGTCCGATCCGCAGGAACTGCGTCATCTTAGCACTGTTCCTTACAGATCCCTAGTGTCATTAGTAAAGGAATAGAATCAGTTATTGGTAGGTTTTGATCTTCCGTGGAAAATATAAAATAGAATCTCGAAGAGTAGGAAACATAAACTAATGTTTCGCATTTTCTTACAATGTTAACAAGCACTCGTTTTACTATTATATGCGATTAAAACAGAAAAAAAATCAAAAAATTAGTTAAAAATAGACAACGGCCGTTCAAATGAAAATAAATAACAGTTTTGAAGATTTAAGCAATTATTTCTCCAATTTATTGTTATATTTTCCAACCGAAGTTTTTTTCCCCGATTACTCCCTTAACTAAAATTTAAATATCTTAGTATATATAAATTGTTAACATGTAGAAAATACCTTAATTGAATCTAACGATTTTATGTACCTAAACCGTTTTTAAAAAAAACGGGTTCAGATATCATCTTTAGAATGGTTTCATTCGTTTCCTTAATTAGATAACCTATAAAAACAATAATTTTTATATATGTTAACGCAAAAACGTAAAAGCAAAGATTTAAAAAAAAAAAAAAAAAAAAAACTACCTAAAAAAAAATCAGTCCCGTAACAGGCGAAGAGTGTCCTGAGGGGCAGATACTATAGAGGTATCTGATTCATGACCATACGGCACACTAGGGAGATAGTGTGGTCATTACCATGCTCCGGCCGCCTGATTTTCCCCTTGGCTGCTTCGACTGCTTGAGCCATTAGCACACAAGGTACCCATTAATAAATTAATTAAAGGCTGGGTTGGCCTAGGGGCGGTCAGGGAGGCCGAATTCAACCCATGAACGAAGACACTAGAAGAAAAAAATCTTTAGTGCTTGCTCGGGATTTGAACGCAGGTCCTCCAGCTTATTAGTACAGTGCTCTACCACTTAACTTGGGGGAGAGCTAACCTCGCCCCCAAGTTAACGACCTAAACCTTCAAAATTAGACGATATATTTTAGTACTAAATTTCATTAAAATGGGACCCTTTTTCAGCCGTGAACGAGCGAAGAGACAAACAACGTTTGCTGTGTCAGCCAGTAATATATATATATATATACACACACATATATGTATATATATATATATATATATATATACACACACATATATGTATATATATATATATATATATATATATATATATATATATATATATATATATTGGCAGTCCTTTCCGCATGTTGATGACCACTGAAGAAGGAAATTACGGATATATGTATACTAACTGAAGTTTGATGCAGTTAATAATATTTTTCTTAACTTAAGGCATATATAGAAGGTTCTTTTAGAGATTTTTATAAGGCGGAAGCCTTTGATAAAGTCGATGAAGAGAAAGTACTTTTTAAAAATACTCTTCTAAGTTCTGACTAAGCCCGGAACTTTTACTTCAAGGAAAGCTTTATTATCAACTCGGAAACTGTTCATCCATCTTGGAACATTTCACAGCCTTCATTATGGCTTGTCATTAATGTAGAAATAATTAATATAATATCTTTAGGATTTAACAACGCAAAATCCACAAATAATAAAATACAAAATCTTATATATATGTATATATATATATATAATTATTATTATTTCTCAACGGCCTTTTTTTGTCTGTACGCCAGTGTAGTTAACGGTTACACCAAAAAAATATGCAAATTACTCACATTTTAGTTGTTTTTTGAAAAATTACAATTAAAAAACTTTTTTTTTAATCCCGCCCTCAAGCTATCGATTTAAATCGAAACGAAACCGATTTCGATCTCATGCATCTATTGTCACATTCCGCATTTAAGCCCATAATGGGAATACCCTTCGGACAGAAAGAAAAAAAAAAATATGCTAGATCCTGTAGCTAATATGGTTTGAGAATCACAATCTAGATAATCGAAATCGGCGCTTTCAAAAATCGTTTTTTGTTTTTTTTTTTGCTCTCTGGCACCACTGTTTGTGGATCAGTGGATTGGTCTACCACTGACCTAAACACTCCCATATGTAATATATCGAAAACTTGAAAGAGAAAGGGCGAATCTGAAAAGAAAAAATGTTTTCATTTTATTTCCTGATTCAGAAATAAGTAAGGTAACAGGACGCTTCGCCTTGTTCTCTGGTTCGCCTTTTTTCTCTCACAGTTTCTTGTTAGAGTGAATAGCACCATAATCTATGAAAAATACCATGTCCGATTTCAAGGGTGAATCCCGGGTCTGAATCTTATTACATGGAATTTGAATTACATACCTTCCCAATCAGGTTTATGAATCAGCATTCCATTGAGTAAGCATTCGCCTTTGCTATCCTGAAGCACTTTCAGAACTTGGACTTCCAAAAATCCGGATTTCAGGATTCGCCCTTTCTCTTCCAAGATCCCGATATATTTACCTTATATAAATTTGAGCTGATAAAATTAATGAGTTTATATATTTGGGTAGATTACAGGAAAGGCTGTGATAGGTGAGGTATGATGTTGGTATAAGTAGATGCCTGTCATAGCTATATATTGGTAGGAAGGCAATATCCCTGAGGGTGAGGGAGGGAGGATCTTCGCCAGATTATAGGAAATTGAAGGATCGAACCTGTAACCATCGAAGGGTTTAGGATTAGTTGAAGGCTCTCGATCTAATACCAGAAGGAAATCAAATCATATTAGTTATATCTTTAAGAGGAAACACGCTAGGACTGTAGGAACATTCAAGGGCTGGTTAACTGTAGATCATCCGTCAGCACAATTTGTGTTATTTATTAATAAATACGTTCTAGCGCGGTTCCTCCCTCCGTAGCACAGTGGTATTTTTAACTGATCTAGCTGGACAAAATTATGTTATCACGGATTCTTATAGAAAATGACTTACTGGTCACGAATATACCCTATTTTAGGGGTCGGAAATAATGTCTTACCGTTGTTTTCTAACTTTTTCAGCAGAAAAACCCGTTTTTTATTACGTTATAAGTGTTAACCAAAATTAAAATTAATTTTTTTTTTATTATTAAACTTTTTTTTATCATTTTTTTAAACTTTTTTAAAGGCAACAACAACAAAAAGCTTCAAGACTAGGTATTACAAATAATAATAATTATTATTTATTTTTTATATAAATATGGCACAGGTCGAAATAATAGTACTCCATTTTATATTTGGCACGCCCTACATGTTTCGTGGCCTTTATGCCACCTCCTCAGGGGCCACTAAATCCTAAAAAATTTTAACAAATTTTAAATAACACATTTTTCATTTTAATAAATCCAATAATTTTTCAATAATAATTATAAACAGAGTAACATTACATTTTTTATACTAACTCCTAACCTTAAATCTATAGGTAAAATACAATAAAAATATTGCTACATTGTACATACCCCATGTGTGTATAGCTCGCCGCCCATACTGACTGAGGCTAGCTAAATCATGTGTGTCGAGAGGCTTAGTAATCAGCTTATTACGAAAAGTTCTATAAAGGCATGTACTATTGTTTTTTCCCTTGGACTGTTCGCTAATGTTATTGTAAAATATTTTATTTAAAAATTTAATTTCTGTCTGTTTATTTACCGAGTTCCTGTTTTTTATTATGTGGATATTTTCCTTTATTTTTCGCTTGATATTGATTCTGTCCTTGTCAACTATTGCTATGTCGTCCAAGTCAAATGTATGTCCGTTCTTAAATGCGTGGTCCGTTAGAGCTGTTTCTGTCCTTGTCAACTATTGCTATGTCGTCCAAGTCAAATGTATGTCTGTTCTTAAATACGTGGTCCGTTAGAGCTGTTTCTGTCCTTGTCAACTATTGCTATGTCGTCCAAGTCAAATGTATGTCCGTTCTTAAATGCGTGGTCCGTTAGAGCTGTTTCTGTCCTTGTCAACTATTGCTATGTCGTCCAAGTCAAATGTATGTCCGTTCTTAAATGCGTGGTCCGTTAGAGCTGTTTCTGTCCTTGTGAACTATTGGTATGTCGTCCAAGTCAAATGTATGTCCGTTCTTAAATGCGTGGTCCGTTAGAGCTGTTTCTGTCCTTGTCAACTATTGCTATGTCGTCCAAGTGAAATGTATGTCCGTTCTTAAATGCGTGGTCTGTTAGAGCTGCTTCTGTCCTTGTCAACTATTGCTATCTCGTCCAAGTCAAATGTATGTCCGTTCTTAAATGCGTGGTCCGTTAGAGCTGTTTTTGTCCTTGTCAACTATTGCTATGTCGTCCAAGTCAAATGTATGTCCGTTCTTAAATCCGTGGTCCGTTAGAGCTGTTTCTGTCCTTGTCAACTATTGCTATGTCGTCCAAGTCAAATGTATGTCCGTTCTTAAATGCCTGGTCCGTTAGAGCTGTTTCTGTCCTTGTCAACTATTGCTATGTCGTCCAAGTCAAATGTATGTCCGTTCTTAAATGCCTGGTCCGTTAGAGCTGTTTCTGTCCTTGTCAACTATTGCTATGTCGTCCAAGTCAAATGTATGTCCGTTCTTAAATGCCTGGTCCGTTAGAGCTGTTTCTGTCCTTGTCAACTATTGCTATGTCGTCCAAGTCAAATGTATGTCCGTTCTTAAATCCGTGGTCCGTTAGAGCTGTTTCTTTCCTTGTCAACTATTGCTATGTCGTCCAAGTCAAATGTATGTCCGTTCTTAAATGCGTGGTCCGCTAGAGCTGTTTTATTTGATTTCTCGTCTATATTTTTGGCATGTTGCTTAATTCTATTTTTTAGTATTTGTGATGATTCCCCTATGTAGCACTTGTTACACTCTTTACATTTAACCTTATATACATTATATTTTGAATTTATTTTATTTATTTGGTCCTTAATTTTGCTGAAATTCTTTTCTATTTTGTTATTACATTTCCTGCTAATTTTGCAAATCCCGTTATAGACCAGTTTCATCCTGTTTGCTATTGCTGGGTGAAAATCGAATGAATAAAAATTATTTTCTATTTGCTTGTGTTCCTTCCTGGATTCTTGAGTGTTATTTCTACTATTTTGACTAATGCTTCCTTTATGATTTTTTTTAGTTTCAGAATTATTAAAAAAATGTTTTATTTGTGTCTGAATAAATGTTCTCTTCTTTTTTATCGAATCTGGCCGTGCTTCATACATAAATAAAGGTCAGAAATCGTGGAATTAAATAATAATAATATTTGAATAAAAAAAAAACATTGAAAATAATAATTGATAACACAACAATACAACAAAAGATATGATCGAAATTAAGTTATGAAAACTAATAAATCATTCTTGGTCAAGTAACGGTTCAGTCAACAAATTAATTATTTCACCTGTGAGGTGAGATGCTTCAAGGAATGAAACTCTTCCTTATGTAGACGAATTTCTGCATTCCTACTAGAAATCATTCGGACAGCTCGAGTATAGTAAACAATGAAATACATCTTCAATATTCGATAGCCCCCCTCCCACTACTGGCAGGTATACTTAAATCTTCTTCTACATCTGATTAAGTATTGTAATCCAAACTTGTATCAAACCATTCACCAAAACGTTTTTCTCTCAACACTTTTTGTTCGGTTTGCTGTTTCCCACTTATCACGTAAATGGCTTAAGAATGTCTCCATTTTTTTTCCTTCCCTTCTGGTAAACCAAATTGTTGGTGTACATTTTTTATACCTTCCTTGTTTTGTTTTTTTTAGACTTTGTAAAATCCAAACATCAAAAATTCCCTTTTCGATAAGAGCATTTTTCTCAGAAAATCAATTATCATTATTAAATTGGCAGATTCTGACAGCTAATTCTTGCTTTTCCGAGTCAATACTTAATTAATAAATAAGAAAAAATTAAAACTAGCCTGGACGAGGCCGGACAGCAAAAGTTCTGTACCGTAATAACTTACCAATAAGGGTATTACAAATCGCATCGCGTAAAGCAAACACTAATGGTAATTTATTATGATAAATCATGAAAGAAGGTCATACATACCTTTCTGAAACCTGAAATAAATTTGTAGTACTAACAAAGCACTTTTCATTCAAAGATAGAGTAATGAACTCTGCAGCATGACATACCCTAATATAAACAATCCCTAATCCCTAAATGTTGACGTATTTGAGCCGACTTATTCTTGTTTTCTAATCTATATACTATCTAGGAAAATACTGCAAGGTCCAATTGGGGATTTGTTTTCATGAATTTTTCGAGTTTTGTCTAGCTAGATCAGTTAAAAATACCGCTGTGCGTAGAGAGGTTGACCACATGACGAAATCCGGAAGACTCGACTAAAAAGTGCTACGTTTCAGAACCCACAGATCTCGAAAATAACGGTGGTCCAAATTTATATATATATATATATATATATATATATATATATATATATATATATATATATAGGGCTGCAGCCCCACCCTCGAAAATTTGATTTAATAGGAAAAAATCTATATATCAGGTAATGCGAAAAGTCCTGTCTTTTTTTTTTTTAAATAGGGTAAAAAAAAAAATCTTCAAATAAGATTTATTCTTCGAAATAGTCACTCTCACTCTCCAAAACCTTCTTTCAACAAGCCTCAATGTCACACACTCCTTTTTTATAACACTCAGCTGGTTTGGACATCCGCGAATGTTTTTCCCTGCTTACGGTTGTCTAGAGCTCTGAACAGATGGTGACAAATTAAGAGAATATGGTGGGTAACGTAGAGTTTTCCAGCAAATCGCTAAGAGTTTGTCCCGTGTGATCTTGCGGTCGGTCAGTTTATGGGGAACCCACTTATCAAGGTTTTTGTTCTTACCAAATTGATGTAGATAATTTCTGATAGTTGAATCGGAAGGTTTAAGTTGTCCAGTGATGTCAGAGCAAGTTTGCCGTGGATCTGACTCAATGATTTCTGTCAGGACGTCGTCATCTACAACTTCCGGCCTTCCACTTCGAGGTTCATCCATGAGCTATTCATCCCTTCTACGAAATCAGCCTTCCGATCTGCGATATCATCCTTCCCAAACACCTGAAGCAGTTTACGAGCAGCCTCGGTGGCTATTTGGCCTATTTTAAACTCGTAGAGTAAAATCGAGCGAATTTGCGTTCCAAGAGAGATCATTGTAATCTTTATTTATCATTATGGTATGAAAGTAAAAATAAAACGACAGGACTTTTTGCGTTACCTGGTATATAAAAATCGTGTCTGTTTGTTCGTCATACCAATCCATACCGATTGAACGATTTCGAAAAAATTTGGCACACAAGTAGGTCTTGATCCGGGGAGTGTCAAAAATTCGTCTAGGACTTACAGTTTGGAGGTCGCGGGTTCGAAACTGTGAGCCCGAACAGTTTCAGATTTGCATTATTAGATTTTAAAATTACCTATTTGGTATCTAATTTCTAGATTCAGAAACTAGGTTTAGCAAGGCACGCCGAGTAACATCTAGTGTGCCATAAAAATCTTAAAAATAAATTACCTACCAATAATCTTTTCTTAGTGTAGATGGAGATAGTTAGCCGCTGTAGAGATACGAAGACAGGTATAGTTGGGATTCGGCTAGGAGAAAAACGTCAGACGTCAATCTTATTTTTAAAAAACAATGAAAATACGGTAGTTGGAAAGAAAACAGCATGTAGAACTTGTTAGTAAAAACAGTACAAAAAAAATTAAACAGTAAAAACAACGCACATTTTTTATGTAGTGAAAAACAAAATCTATTTTATAAGTGAATACAATTTATAACAATTAATATATAGATACATACCACTAGAGAATGCCTAGGGGGGAGGGAGGAAGACCTCTAGGACAACTTAGGTAACCATGGTAGAAGTATGAACGACAGCAACAACACCGGTGGTCTTTATAGTTATGAAAAAGGGGTGGGGGGCGGCAAATCGGTGCAGATGAAAGAGGTACAATTGCTGGGTTGTATAGGCGGGTTGTACAGGAGGTTTTAAAAGGAAATAACCTTTTCTATTCCTTTACTAATGGCACTAGAGATATGAACGAAACCGCTCTAAGATGACGCAGTTCCTGCGAATCAGATTTTTTTAAATATAATTTGCTTTAAGCACTATCGCTCGTAATGCGGACTGATCTCCCACACGCGTCGCTGTATGTGTTCGACGTCAATCGCTCTCACTCGCCCCACCCCGCTCCGCTCTCAATCCCTGCAAGTGTGTTTCTACCCTTATGGTAGCTCCATTGACCAGATTAATCGCTTCTTGCGAGGTTGTCCGCATACAGCGACTGTACTAACTTTCGTGCTGTCAGATTTGTTTTGTTTTTTTTGGTGACTTGGTTAATTTTTTAACATATTTGGGTTCTACAGATAATCGTCATTATTCTATTTATTTATTTTTTATTCAACGCCCGTCGGTGGCAGTTGAGCCATTTGACGCCGAGCCTTCCAGTATCGCTTAGTGAGGTGAGGAAGATGGATGAGTTTGGGACAGACGAGGAGGTGACTTCCCACCATCCTCCCGCTTGAACATAGAGGGCAAATGTCCGAGTCTGCTAAGCCAAGGCGATGGAAGTGGACCTGCAGGTAGTCGTGTCCAGTTTCCAGGCGGAATCTTGCAACAGCTTCGCTTCTCTTCAGATCGTCAGGGATGTGACCTGGGGTTGCTAGGTTTTCACAAATCCTTTGCTAGGGCTTTGTAGGAGGTTCTTAGTATGCGTGTATATTGCGGTGTCAATTGGTCTTCTTGCTACCGTTCTTCTAGAACTGTCCATAAGTATCAAAAATTATTCCATGATATAATCTGGTCAGCTCTGTCATCAAAACGCTGCAAGTACTCGGACCATCAATTCCTTACATTCAATTATATACACACTTCATTCATTCAATAAGGCGGTTTGAGACAGTCATTCAATAATATAGTCTTATTAGGAACAGGAAAGAAATTAGATTAAAAAATCTACAAGGCATATGACATTTTATATTTCTTTGTATTTTTTATGCTGAGTTAGTTTTCTATTGCAAATGAATACGTCTGTTAATCTGATAACAGTTGGTGACTTCACCAATGATTGTCTAGATATGGAACGGGAGATAACGAGGTTAGCAGCACTCAGGGACTTGTGGCTGTCAGGAGTTGAAGGGGTTGACTAGGGAAGAATATATAAGGACGAAGCTAAGGTGGATTTAGTCTGGCTATGGTCGTGGTAGCTGAATAAAACTTCATTTTTTATAAGAAAATAAGTATTTTTTGCTGACGATTCAGCTTGATATTTAAGCCTTCAATCGGCCATGAGAAGAAACAGAATTATGCCTTAAGGGTGTGGAATCATTCTGAATATGTGTTTACACATTAGGGTTGAATTAGGCTCAGTGGTACTAGTGTGTGAAAAATATAACTTGTCACTTTGGGAAACCTTAGAGACCCCTCCACCTACCCCTGGCTTTCCACAACTAAGTGACAGGGCCTCGAGTCTGATTACTCCTGCCTGCTTCCTAGTTTCGAACTTAGCGTCTCCATTCAGCTCAGGAGTGTATATTGTGAGGAATAGATCTTGTCACTTGGCTGTCAAAGCCCAGGGGAAGGTGGAGGCGTCAGTAAGCTTTCCCAAGTGACAGGTTATATCTCCTACGCTACACAAATGATTCTACACCCTTGAGGCATAATTCTGTTTCTTCTCACCGCCGATCTAAAGCTTAAATATCAAGCAGAATCATCAAAGAAAAAAAAAAAGCTCAATTTCGTATAAAAAATGTAGTTTTATTCAGCTACCAAGACCGAACCCAAACTAAATCTACCTCAGCTTCATCCTTATGCTTACTTTCCCAGTCAACCCCTTCATCTCCTGACAGCCACCCCTGAGAGCTGCTAACCTCGTTATCTCCCGTTCCATATCTAGACAATCATTAATGAAGTCACCAACTACTATCAGATTAACACGCGTATTCATTTGCAATAGAAAACTACCTCACTATAAAAATATACCAAGAAATATAAAATTCCATAAGCTTTATAGATTTTTCAATCTAATTCCTATCCTGTTCTTAATAAGATTATATTATTGAATAACTGTCATAACCGCGATATTGAATAAATGAAGAATGTATATAATTGAATGTAAGGCGAATTGGCGCATCATTTTGATGACAGAGCTGACCAACCAAAATATATCATCAATTTTATTTTTTATATTTATGGATAGTTCTAGAAGAATGGTAACAAGAAGCCAAATTTACACCGTAATATACATGTATACTAAAAACCTCCTCTGAAGGGTTTGGGAAAACCTAGCAACAACAGGTCACATCCCAAACGATCTTAGCAGAAGCGAAGCTTTTACAAGGTTCTGCCTGGAAACTGGGCACGACTCCCTGCAAAATCTTTGACGACTAAAACCGATCGCGTTTCATAGAACTGAGGTCGACCCGGCGTTTATTGGGTTATTGTAAAGGGTCATTGTAAATGTCATTGCCCAATACGACCGTTGGTAAACCGTGCCAAATACGACCGTTGGAAAACCGTGCCAAAAACGACAGTTGGTAAACCGTGCCAAATACGACCGTTGGTAATCCGAGCCAAATACTACCGTTGGTAATCCGAACCAAATAAGAGGATTGGTAATCCGAACCAAATAAGAGGATTGGTTATCCGTGCCAAGTACGACCGTTTGTTATCCGTGACAAATACGACCGTTGGAAAAACGTGCCAAATACGACCGTTTGTTATCCGTGCCAAATACGACCGTTGGAAAACCGTGCCAAATACGACCGTTGGTAATCCAAGCCAAATACGACAGTTTGTAATCCGTGCCAAATAAGAGGATTGGTTATCCGTGCCAAATACAACCGTTTGTTATCCGTGCCAAATACGACCGTTGGAAAACAGTGCCAAATACGTCTATTCGCATACAAGTCAATAGCTCATGAACTGGATTCTAGATCTAATTTAACGAAGCGAGTAATGAGTGAAATTGATGAACGTCTAATACACATCAATCCAAACTTATATCATCATTCTCAGAGTGTTTATGATCATTCGGATTGTTACAGCCTAAATTTGAGGAGGACATTCCTCTAGAAGGGCCAAGTCAAGATTAATCGAAGAATGAATGAATCCAATATGGCGGAGAAGCGTCGGCTGATCGATAATACATCCGTGATTTGTCTAAAACTAATTGTTATTAATGTAGTGAGTAAATGTTAGTGAAGATCCTGAGACAATAAAGACATTGCGACGTCCGGAAGGATGTTAGGAAGGTCCGGGAGTCGATGTGGTTTCCCGGCTGAGTTATTACTAAGCGGACGATATATCTCGGGGAATGGGCGACCATCAGCAGCCGCTCCATAACGCAGACGATAAAGGAAATCGTTAGGTTAGTTCAGACATCTATACTTATTAGGGAATGCTGACTCCAGGATAGGACCGAGCAATGTACGGTCTTATGCGTGCTATCATCCAAGTCATAGGTCTTGATAGGGAAATCGGTACTTACGTACTAGTTGCACCGATCTCGAGAAGTGGGTCTCGTTCAGGGATCCGGATTTATTAATATTATCAAAGAGTTGGATTGACTACAGTTTCAATATAACCTTGAGCGAGCGGAAACGCATAGCAATTATGCCATTAACATAAGTCCTACTGGTTTCCTAGGTTATATAACATTAGCACTTATGTTAATTGCATAATTGCTATGCGTTTCCGCTCACAACACAAACAACACTAATAAGTTAAACAAGAAACAATAAATATAACTTGTAAAAAACACAAATCTAACAGTAAGTGAACACAAAACGATGACTAGAACGGAAGAAAGAACAGCCAATGGAATCGCCAATAGGAAAGAACCAATAGAAATGGTAGTAATCAGCGCATCAAATTAAATTATCAAATTAAGTTCTCATTTCATGATCCGGATCACTGGACGAGACCCACTTCTCGAGATCGGTGACACTAGTACGTAAGTACCGAGAATTCGATGACATATTACGGTTATTTTAAACTGGTGATGATGGCCCAGAGGGGCTGATACTGTGGAGGTTTCAGCGCACTAGGGAGATAGTGTGGGCAGTACTATGATCCGGCAGCAAGATGATCTCCTATGCATGTACCCAATCCGGTTGATCCTAGTCACGACCTGGGATTCTGATTCCCAACCTGCAAGTCAAAAGGTCATATGTTACTCCCAAAAGTGGTAATGATAGCACATAGGGGATGATTCTGTTGAGGTAATAGACCGTACAGAACACTAGGGAGATAGTGTGGGCAGTACAATGATCCAGCGACTACATACAGATACCAACAATGGGTGATACTACTGAAGGCCTACGACCCCGATTCCGACCCTGTATGTCAAACGACGTCAGTGGATGACTAGCAGTCTTTTGTTTACGGCACAAATTTCAAATTGAGCTCCTCCATAACACGATTCGTGTGCTATAACACCGATCCTAACTTCCGTCACCTTTCCGTCCTAGAATTTACTTGAATTCCTGAAATACGATTTTGATCCTGAACCCTAATCCTCCACGCCCGTGGATTTTTCCGGGATTCGGCTCATCACATCTTCCCTTCTGATATCAGTTTGAACTGTAAAACAAACAGAATTCTTCGACATGAAGGTTATTTTGCGCCACAATAAAATATGGTTCAACAGACCTACGTAAATAGTAAGAAAACATAACAGTTTCGCTGTCTTATATTTATGATCAGCCAGATTAAATTTCTATTTTTTTGTTAATTTAGTTATTGAATAACCCCCACATTCGAAATGTTAAAGAAAACGACTAAAGCATTAACTTAAAACTTTTACAATCCAATGAAAGTCATCCACTGTGCAATAAAAGTTACAAAAACATATTCACATCACTTATGACTGACAAATGTAATCATTTCCACATCTACACAAAAGGATCAAAAACACCATTAGTAACTGCAATAGCAGCCATTAACGAGAACCAAACACATTCTATCAAATTTCATGACAACACAAGAATATACACAGCTGAATTACAAACCAAACACTTATCCCTTTCAAAACTGTGAAAACGCAAATATACTCCTACGTACAAACTCCCTTAGCACTTTACGCTCCCTCGATGATATTTACACTAACCATACAATAATTAAACAGATATACGAAACATTACAAAGACTAAGAAATCACACTATCATGGCTACCCGGGCACGACGATATTGGACTATATTTATAAAAGGAGTATACAGTGGTGGGGTCACCGATTGGGTCCATTTTTTTCTGGTGATTCTGCATCGAAAAATAGTCGACAAGTGTCCTA
Organism: Gonocerus acuteangulatus; assembly: GCA_946811695.1. Taxonomy (NCBI): domain Eukaryota; kingdom Metazoa; phylum Arthropoda; class Insecta; order Hemiptera; family Coreidae; genus Gonocerus; species Gonocerus acuteangulatus. The sequence continues at coordinate 51,915,331 of OX328131.1, forward strand.
CCGTTCCGTCCAATGCGCCTTAGGAGTTATGAAATAAAAATAAAATAGGTTAAAAAATGCTTTATTTTATATATCGTGTTTAGAAAATGATATCGACATGATTCTTTCACCAATTCATTTTTATTATAGAGTAGATTAATGAACAAATACAATGTTAAACAATAATTTTTATTTCGTCCAATAAATTTAAAAATAAGCTCACGTTTTTATGTAAACTAGCATTTCTTACACCAAAAATAATAGCAAACTTAAAATCAGCACCCCAAGAAACCATAATGTGGTAAATATCATAGAAAACAAAAATTACCAATTTTTTCCTGTCGGAAGAGACTAATAAGTTGTAAGCGAAAAATTTACGTGACGTTTTGAAAGTCAATATCTCGCCATGAAATAATCCGATATTTACGTCCTTGGGCTCTTGATAAAAAGAATAGAGCTTACTTTTTCTAACCATATTAGTGATTATTGAATTATCACAAATGATGCTTAGATGAAAATGTTTTTTTTTAGATAATATATATTTTATTTTCGGAAATATTACAATCTACAATTCAATTGAATTATGTAATTTGATACAGGTTGCTTGTCCATGCCTGAGGTGTCTCCAGTTGTCAACCGAAGACCTTCCTTGTTAGGAAGGATTCTAGGATGACCTGGAGTTACCTTACGCCATCCAACCACAGCCTCAGGTGTCCCCAGTTGTCAGCCGAATACCTTCCTTGTTAGGAAGGATTCTAGGATGAGCTGGAGTTACCTTACGCCATCCAACCACGCCTCAGGTGTCTCCAGGTGTCAACCGAAGTCCTTCCTTGTTAGGAAGGATTCTAGGATGAGCTGGTATTACCTTACGCCATCCAACCACAGCCTCAGGTACCACCAGTTGTCAGCCGAATACCTTCCTTGTTAGGAAGGATTCTAGGATGAGCTGGAGTTACCTTAAGCCATCCAACCACGCCTCAGGTGTCTCCAGTTGTCAACCGAAGACCTTCCTTGTTAGGAAGGATTCTAGGATGAGCTGGAGTTACCTTACGCCATCCAACCACAGCCTCAGGTGTCCCCAGTTGTCAGCCGAATACCTTCCTTGTTAGGAAGGATTCTAGGGTGAGCTGGACTTACCTTACGCCATCCAACCACAGCCTCAGGAGTCCCCAGTAGACAGCCGAAGACCTTCCTTGTTAGGAAGGATTCTAGGATGAGCTGGAGTTACCATACGCCATCCAACCACGCCTCAGGTGTCCCCAGTTGTCAGCCGAATACCTTCCTTGTTAGGAAGGATTCTAGGATGAGCTGGAGATACCTTACGCCACCCAACCACGCCTCAGGTGTCCCCAGTTGTCAGACGAATACCTTCCTTGTTAGGAAGGATTCTAGGATGACCTGGAGTTACCTTACGCCATCCAGCCACAGCCTCAGGTGTCCCCAGTTGTCAGCCGAAGACCTGCCTTGTTAGGAAGGATTCTAGGGTGAGCTGGAGTTACCTTACGCCATCCAGCCACAGCCTCAGGTGTCCCCAGTAGTCAGCCGAAGACCTTCCTTGTTAGGAAGGATTCTAGGATGAGCTGGAGTTACCTTACGCCATCCAACCACGCCTCAGGTGTCTCCAGTTGTCAACCGAAGACCTTCCTTGTTAGGAAGGATTCTAGGATGAGCTGGAGTTACCTTGCGCCATCCAACCACAGCCTCAGGTGTCCCCAGTTGTCAGCCGAATACCTTCCTTGTTAGGAAGGATTCTAGGATGACCTGGAGTTACCTTACGCCATCCAGCCACAGCCTCAGGTGTCCCCAGTTGTCAGCCGAAGACCTGCCTTGTTAGGAAGGATTCTAGGGTGAGCTGGAGTTACCTTACGCCATCCAGCCACAGCCTCAGGTGTCCCCAGTAGTCAGCCGAAGACCTTCCTTGTTAGGAAGGATTCTAGGATGAGCTGTAGTTACCTTACGCCATCCAACCACGCCTCAGGTGTCTCCAGTTGTCAACCGAAGACCTTCCTTGTTAGGAAGGATTCTAGGATGAGCTGGAGTTACCTTGCGCCATCCAACCACAGCCTCAGGTGTCCCCAGTTGTCAGCCGAATACCTTCCTTGTTAGGAAGGATTCTAGGATGAGCTGGAGTTACCCTACGCCATCCAACCACAGCCTGCGACTAGCAGGAAGGATTGGAGGCGAATGAGACGTGGCCTGTGTTATCCTGAGTAGAGAAAATATCCATCGATATCACTCTCAATTTACACAATTAAAATGTCATTGATCAATCAACGAATAATAATTTTTTTGATCACTCCACGACACTTCTCTGTCTTAGTAGATCTCGGGGCAACTTTCTATTAAGACGTCTTGGTGGAGAGGAAGGATGAGTGGATAAGGATTCGACTGTAGGACTAGGATGATATATTAATTGAAGGGCTCAGTGCCAAACGTGACTAACCCACATTTTTAAAAAATTTGAGTTATTTACTTTTCCTGATAGAGAATTTTAAGTTTTATAATTGATAGAAATGCCCAGCCTTTACACCTCATTGATTAGTACTGACATCTGTATGTTTGTTTTGGAACTTTCTGCAAAGCTAAATCATGTGAGAGGCAGACTTGAGCAACCCACACTAGGTATGGCTTTGTTAATGGTAAGCAGCAACATGAGTCATATAGTTGAAGCTTCTAATGACTCTGTGGCAGATCCTGTCTATGAACCAACAAGGAATGTTCATGAACTACGCTTGTGGAGGACAAAACCCCAATATTAAGATGACACTGTTCCTGTCCCACATACTACACAACTCACCTAATCTGGAAATCATTGTTTTGTTAAATTATTGATACATAATCATAGAAATCTAAAGAAAAATATGTTTTTATTAATTATTAATCTCCGGATATGTGACCACTATTCTTTAAGTGTACGTTATTTTTTATTCATGTAAGAGCCAAACATGATAATACTTTTTGTTTTTCATTATCATGTCTAACTATAAACTTTTTATTATTATGGTATATTCATAAGAATGTTATGTATCTACTGAATAAAGACCAATTAAAATCGTCACCAACGCTAATTTTTTCCAAAGTCTTCTAAACTTTAACCTTATTTTTCTCAGTTTGTTCTAATTGTGGGTTAGTCACCTTTAGCACTGAACCCATCAATTAATGCTAATTTATTAATAACTAGCTGTTACCCAGTGTGCCATGCTACACCAACTTTATATTATATAGTTGTAAGGAACAAACATACAGCTGGTAGATTATTTTGACCTAGGCTATGACACTCCCCGTATCAACCCCTACCTGTGTGCAAAGTTTGGTCAACTTTGGTCAAACAGTGTGGATTTGTATAAGGAAAATAAAGACAGACAGACAGCTGACAGATGATTTTGACCTAGCCTATGACACTCCCCGTATCAACCCCTACCTGTGTGCAAAGTTTGGTCAACTTTGGTCAAACGGTGTGGATTTATATGAGGAACAAATTGAATGGCTTGGGGGGAGTTTATTTAGAGGGAGTTCATTTAGATTCTGCAGGTTCCATCTTCCAATACTCCCTGCATTACAATCAAAGTAATATACACTTTTTTTATATTTTTTTCCTGAGTTTTAAAAGTATAATAATAATAATATTAAAGTAGAGAAATATGATAGTGTAATGATAACAACTATTATAATACAAATAAAAATAGTAATAATAATATTGAAATGGTCAGTACCTGAATGGGTGACCGACATTATAAAAGGGTGGCAACCTATAGATAGCCCGGCACTAATGGCCAAGTTGTAGATGCGCCGTTAAACACACACACAAAAAAAAAAATAATAATATTGAAAAAGAAACAAATTATAATATCAAAATTACAAATTAGGTGAAATAAATAAAAAAAAAGAATGAATATAAATGAATTAAATAAAATAAAATAACTGATTAATGAAAAGAAAACGTCCGTTCTTGCAATGGCTTATTCTTGCAATTGTTAAAACAGAATTCAATCAGGATTGTGGTCCTGAGAAACTGTTCAATTATTTACAGCAGCATTATTTTTCAAAAACAAATGCACTACTTTTCTCATTTGTTCCAATACTAAACATAAAGGTATGAATTCTGTATACGCACTTTTGATAAGATTATATGATATAATAATAAAAAATTATGATTTGTCAAAATGAAATTATTTACAGTAATAATCCATTGTCTCAGTTTAAAAATAAATATATGTCAAGATTGCTTTACATACATTCAGAAAAATTTCACAAAAAGTTTTAGCAGAAATTTTTTACTACAGCTTATGACAAACGTGTAGTAGATAGGGTGGGAGAAAGAGTAAAATCCTTGGTCTCTAATGGAAGTTATGAGCAAATCTGAAACTAAAAATGTAAAAAACTCAGTACAGTTTGCTAATGTTGCATCTAGTTTAATGACAAACACTACAATTCTCCGTATGAGCCAAGTAGATATTGAGCCTGCTATAAGTTCGGACAGTCAAGATTCTATAAGTAGGGTATTTATTTATTTTTTCTCTTCAAGTAAAAAAAGTTCATAGTGTAAATATTTAGTATTTTGTTTAGTTTTATTTTGCAGTGCTTCTATATTTATTTCTTATTAGTATTTAATCTTAATCAAATGTGGTAGACTCCTTGCTGTAAAATTGTAAATTTTTAGGAAAATATTCATTCATTCATAAGTTCGGACAGTCCATGGGTTACTGTTAAAGACATAGTTTATATTAAGCAAATGCATGTGATAAAATGCAATTCGCAAATCAAAAATTCAACTATTTTTGAAGACGAACTGAAACCAGCAAGTTAACAGATCAAAAACTTAATATTTCAAATTTTAATGTTAGTTACTGGTGTGCAGTTACATGTGATAAAAATTAAGCTGTATTTCATTTTATGTTGCCCAGCAAACCCTTCACTGAAGTAATGAATGTTTTGTACATGTAGTTTTCATTCTGAATAGCTTTGGGTTATTTTTTATAGTTTTTAAAATTAAATCGCTGTACTATAAAAAATAATATATTGTTAGCTAAAATTTTAATTGAACAATTTTTTGTATTTAACGGGTAAAAAAATTAAAGAGTGAAAAAACCATACATTTTATTTTTTCATGTGATAGTGTATACCTTTTGGAATAATAATAAAAAACTATGTTAGTGATTTTCTTTTTATCGTTTGATATTCCACTTAGTGTGGAACGCCATATTTAATTTTTACAAAATGCATTTTAACACTTCAGGATTTTTTCAGAACATTTGTAATAACTTTATGCTTACATTATTTTTTTTTCTGGCTTCCATATTTATTGAAGTATTGTCATAGAAAATGTCATCAACATTGGTCGATAGGTATGATTTATATTCTAGAACTAAGTGCACTTCTTTTGTCCAATCGATGATAACTGTAAAATTTGAAATACTTTAGCAGGGCATGAAATTACTATTTGAGATTGACAAAAACTATTTTATATTCTTACTTATATCCATGAAAGGAATGAACATGCCAAGTTTCATTAAAATCTGAGATCATGGATGTCAAATCCTATTTTTTTGGGTTGATTTGACATGGAATGACCCAAATGTTTAAATATCATGTTACACATAGATGATTTTAGGTGGTACGTTAAAGAACTAAAAGTATTTAAATTATTAAAGTTCTGTGCAGGTTAATGGGTTAATGTTGAAGACATAGTTTATGTTAAGCAAATGCATGAGATAAAATGCAATTCACAAAAAAATTAACTATGGAAAACAAACGGGAAACTCCAAATCAACAGATCAAATACTTAATATTTCAAATTACTTACTAATATATGATATTAATCCAAAATCTGAGAATATAAGGTTGTAATTTAGATAATCACAACATTTTTCAACAGATCAAAAACTTAATATTTGAAATTACTTATTAATATATATTAGTCAAAATTTTAAGAATATAAGGCTATAATTTAGGTAAACACTAATATTTTACTAAAACTAAAAAGTTTTGGAAATTAGATAAACAAACCAAACTTAAAAAAAAGGATAATGGTTAATGGCTTCTAGGGGCTCAGTGTTGCTCTACATTTTCATCAGAAATTAATAAAATTGATCTTATATGATATTACTTGTCCAAATCTTGAGAATATACGGCTATAATTTAGATAAACATGCAAAGGTTAAAACTGAAAAGTTTTGTTCGCAAAAGAAAAACTTTTCGCAAAAAAAGAAGAAAGTTTTTTTTAGCTTGCTAATCTCCACCTAGGCAACACTGGAAAGAAAATTACTATTTTTGAACAATTCACTCTTCTTTAATTAACAATTTGGAACTCGTTACTTCTGAACTGTGAAGCCTAAAAGATTTTATATATATATATATATATATATATATATATATATATATATATATATGATTATATAATGATGTAAAGTCATCAATGAGTTCGAGTTATTCTAATTATCAAGAACATCAACAAATAAATTTGAGACATTATTCAAAATGACTGCCAGAATATGAATGGTTCAGTGTAGCCAATTTTTCTTGAACAAAACTTTTGACCTTTTGACCAAATTTCGAAATTTGACTATTTTGACCTAGCCTAGGAGATTTCCCGTATCAAGAAGTACATGTGTGCCAAGTTTGGTCCAAATTGGTCAAACGGTGTGGATTTGTATAAGGAACAAACAAACAGAAAAACAGACACGTGATTTTTATATATATAGATTAATGCTAAGAAATGGTTCTGAAAATGAAAATTATCTTAAAACATTTTTGCTTATAACTTTTCTTCCGGAACACGTAGTAATGACCCGCTTGGACTAAAATGTGAATCTTTGGAGCCTTTTTTTACCGTCCAAATATGATTTGAATCGGTTAAATGTTCTTTGAAAGATGGTCGGATTTTTGATTAACAATGTCACCAACAAAAAGCATACACAAACTTTTATGGGTCCAAAATGACAGCGGCTGTCCAAGTTAAGCCCGACTGTAGCCCGTTCCCGAATGAAATCCTGAAGTAAATGAGACGTGAAGTGGATACGAACAGAACAACCCTTCGCTTTCCCTATTATCACAAGCTAGTGGAAGAGATTATACACACAGCTGCTGAATCTTCTGGAGTTATTGCAGTCACAAACTAGTCCGGGGCTGGTTAGAACTTGCTCTATTTAGGGCTGTATCTGAATCAGGGCAGTTCAGCTGAAACACTCCGGGTGGATCATTCCCATCCCCTTTTGTTTTTCTTCTAGTGTCGTCGTTCAAGGTTGGATTTGCGGTCCCAGATCGTCCCTAGGCTCACCCAGCCTTGGTGGAGTACTGACCACATTATCTCCCTAGTGTGATGTATGGTCAAGAATCAGATACCTCTACAATATCTCCCCCTGGGCCCTTGTGGCACGTTCCGTGACTGATTTTTTTATGTATATATATATATATATATATATATATATATATACAAATTCGAACAACCGTTAATTCTTGATCTGAAACGTGATATTTTTGTGTCGGCTCTTCCGGATTGCGTCATTTTCTGAACCTCTCAAGCGGGTTTCCTCCCTATTGAGGGGGGAAAATCTACAAAAACCTAAAGAAATCTTACACAAAAACCGTTCAAAGAAACGAATCTAGTCACCACAATTCCTTAGGTAATCGTTTTTTAAGATATTTTAGAAAATTGCCAACGGCCATAGCCCTGTTGGACGTACCGGTTCCCGTAGTTTACCGAAGTTAAGAACGTACTTGAATGGGTGACCGACCAAGTGCTGTTCAGATTTTAAAAGGGCGTCAACCTATAGATAGTCCGGCGTTAATATCCGAAGTTTTAAGACGCCACTACGTTACTCGATGAAATTCACCCCAAAGTGGTGCATCGTTAAGCAAAATAAATAAATACGCCGCTAAAAATATAAATAAATAAATATAATAATTAGATATATAATTATATATATATATACATATATATATATATATATATATATATATATATATATATATAAATATATATACATCTACATATATTCCATTATGTAGTGAATCATTCCAGAAACTTGGTAGACGTGACAACAGTTGCTTACACCTTGAGGGTTGAATCTCTTTGGGCTTCAATCAAACGCAGAAACAAGAAAGTCCGTCACGCAGGAGCTGCATAACTAAGCACTTTCCTCAGAATTTAGGTAGTGTAGACTGCTTTCCAGAACAATTTGCTTAAAATATCCTACATAAATAAAATAAAAACATGAATAGTTCTCTTTTAAATTTGTAATGAGTAACTGATCAATTATTAATTTGCTTCCAGAGTTATGTTTACACATGGTACCTACTACACTACGTAATAAATACAAAAAACCTCATATTATCGTATTTTGATCTAACGCAGGAACAGGATACATTCCCTCTAGATACAAAGCGCTCCTTGCGGCGGCTTTGTGAACCTACGTCTGGCGGGCTTTTCTATTGAAATATATTACAAAGTAAACCCCCGCTTTCCGATTGACCGATTCAGCTCATTTTTACAACACTTCTTTCTCATGAGTTACCCACGTCGAATACCGCGTTTCGTTTCAATACAGCAGAAATTACGACCGGTATGAGTATATTAGAAATTTGGGTCCGGAGTAAACCCCCCCCCCTTCTAATGAACCGATTTAGTTTATTTTTACAACACATATTTACCTGTGGATTACCACTACGAATACCGAGTTTCGTCGAAATATACCAAAAATCACGGCTTTTTGGTATATATATATATATATATAAATTTGAACGGGAGTCATTTTCGGTGTCTACTAGGTAGGATCGATAAAGGTTTGAAGAAATTTTTCAAAAATTCCGTCATGAGTCCAACCTCAATAGCTACTTTCCTTCGGAGGAAAGTGCTAATAGAATGCAGGCCTAGGAGAAGCATGCTGCATTTATATCTATGTGGATCTATATGGAGGAGGAGGTACGAGAAGGAGTGATTGTTGGAAAAGATATTAGAGAGTATCGCCGATTTTCGTTCAGAGTTTTAACTTGTTTTTATCAGTATAGGTTATTAAATATGTTTTGAGGTTATTTATAAAATGTATTTTATTTAATATACATATGTTATATATAATAATAACAGTTATTTAACAAAATCACTGGAACCCCTTTTCCGAAATAGACCCAGGCATTGTGTTAAGACGTGCATCGGACTAAAAGGAATGTCCAATCCTATACCTCCTTCCAGGTAGAGAACCGGTGCTGCTTCCTTGCGGAGGGCTAGCAAGATCGGATCAAGAAAACGGCTAAAAAGGAAGGGGGTAAATAGCTACATAGCCCTTTAGCCGGCTAAAAGTAATCCCATCAAGATCCGGGGGGTGGGGGCCTGGCCCTTCGGAAAAATCCTACAAGGACCGCTTAAAATCGTGCTGCTTTGATCCGGAGCCAAAAAACTTCCCAAAGCCCGGCGGTGGAATAAAGTCCTTCTCGTGACCTCATTCCTGAGTTTCAGACTGTAGATATCATCTCTTGATGGTTATTGTCCAAGTCTAAACCTATTAAGGTTAACCTCAGCAGGTTTTACTGCCTTTATATAGAAGAGTTAAAGTAGCGCTGTAAGCATTTATGGCCAACTTGGCCAGTTTTGTTAAATGATGGCCCCTATGACGATCGGATTTATTATAAAACTAGCTGTGCTCCCGACTTCATACGCGAGGATGGTGAACCAATTTAGATTATTTTTACAACATATTTTTTTTATTAATATGACCAAAACGACTTCCGGGTTTCGTTGCAATACAACAATAATGGCGGCCGGTATGGGCAAATAACTACTTTGGGTCCGGAGTAAACCCTCTTCCTTCTAATGAACCGATTTAGTTTATTTTTACAACAAATTTTACTATTAATATTTTCAAAATGAATACCCAGTTTAGTTGCAATACAACAATAATTGCGGCCGGTATGGGGGAAAAATTAATTTGGGTCTAGAGTAACCCCTCCCCCTCCATATGAACCAATTTTGATGGTTAACGAACTCGTTCAATCACTTGGTTGGGAGAATACTATATACAAAGTTTCTTGACCAAAAAACAAAAAACTCCGGTCTGTATCGTGTTAACGATGAAATGTTCTACGTGATTCTTTACATTGGCATAACTCTATTATTTATGACTCTATTTGTCATGAAAGAAACACTAAATGTTAAGTGAAGCTTACCACAATATATTAGTGAAAACCGAAACTGAATCGGATAAGCCGTTTCTGAGATTAGTGCGCACAGACAAACAGATAAACTGACAAAAATTCTATAAATCATTGTTTTGGGTACTTTTGCGTTGATAAAGACCCCTAATAGTATTTCCCCATATATCTTCCATGTACAGAAGCGATCCGTTATAATCTATACATATAATAAAATTATAACGGATCGCTGTCTGCATATGGAAGATACATGGGGAAAATATTATTAGGGGCCTTCATCAACGCAATAGTACCCAAAAGAATGATTTTTAGAATTTTTGTCAGTTTGTCGTTGAGCGCTAATCTCAGAAACATCTGTGGATTACTGAAGGACTAAGATATGGAGAACTGATAATTCGGTTCGTGCAGACTTATCTCAGGGAAGATGTGTGTTAAGTGTCAACCAGACTACGTGGTTTACTTGTCCACGCCGAGGATAAAACAGAGAGAGCGTGTAGTTGCTAGTTGCCTTTGCTCGGTGTTTGGACGAGTTGGTGTCACCACGGCCACCTTCCGCCATTAGTCTCTCCACTCCTAGTGTCTAATGAAATTCCTCATCTCTATTCCAGCGAATACTGAATTCCTCGACAATGAAGATCCTAGAGTTGGTCTTCTACAATCCATTGAAACAGGGAGATGCCTCGAAAAAATATAAAACCGTTTCAGCTTGTTTCCCAGGTTCGCGACCAAGAAACTAGTGTAATCTCTCTCTTTCTCTCTCTCTCTCTCTCTCTCTCTCTCTCTCTCTCTCTCTCTCTCTCTCTCTATTTATATATATATATATATATATATATATATATATATATATATATATATGTATATATATACATACACACATATATTGTTTTAGATTTCTTCGCTGGAGTCCGCATGTTACGCTTCTCTCTCCAGCGGAGTTGCTTCTCTCCTTACTTACTTACTACGGCGCTGCAACCCGATGTGGAGTCTTGGCCTCCTCCAACAGCTTCCTCCAGTTGTCTCTATCTTGTGCTAAAGCCATGCAGTTTCTACAGAGGTACAGTTTCTTCGGAATGTCCCCCTCGACCATTCTTGCAACGTGTACAGCCCAGCTTAGTCTACTCAATTCCATTGACTGGACTATGTCTGGCTCCCTGAACAGTCCATACAGCTCTTGGTTAGTACGACGCCTCCATTGCCAAGCCACTTGTCTGCCTCCATATAGCCTTCTCAGATTTTTTCTCTCAAACACCATGAGATCGTGCCCACAGGATTGAGAGGTTGTCCAAGACTCAGAGCCATACAGAAAGACTGGCCGAATTAGAGTATTGTATAAGTGGAGCTTAGTCTTTCTGGATAGGACATGGCTCGGAAACTGTTTCCGTACGCTGAAATAGCACCGGTTGGCTACTAGTATCCTTCGCCTTATTTACATGTCTGGTTTATTGTGACTTGTCACAAGCGAACTGAGATAGGTGAATTCAGTCACTTTCGAGGAGCTATATTGCCCCATTTGTACAACTTCTCCGGCCTAGGATCTTCCTCTGTAACCAGGTACTTCGTCTTTTCTGCGTTCACTTCAAGGCCAAGTTTCCCCGCAGAGAACACCACAGCGAGAAATGCTTCGGTGACATCCTTCAGAGAGCGCCCAATAATGTCGACGTCATCCGCATAGGCCAGAAGCTGTACGAGCCTACTAAAGATTGTACCCCCGACCTGTATCCGTGCCTTCCTAACTGCATATTTCCGTGCAAAGTTGAAAAGGAGTCAAGCCAGTGCATCTCCTTGACCTAGTCTTTTCCCGGCAATGAACACACTGGATTCACTTGCACCATACATCTCACGTCTTTCATCGGTAATTCAACTAGACGTATGAGATTCTGAGAGATGTTGAGCTCGCTTAGTACAGTATAGAGTTCTTGTCGGTTTATGCTATCATAGGCAGCCTTGAAGTCTACAAAGAGGTGATGTGCCCTAATATTATATTCACGACCTCTCTCAAGAATTGCCCTATGCTGAAAATCCTTTTAAAACCACAATGATAAGGGCCTAACGCCCTCTCTGCACTGTAAGGGGTTGGTAGGCCACTATACTGCTAGAAGGTGGGAGGCTCGCACACTGCAAGGAGTTAGGAGACCCCTATAGTGCAAGGAGCTGGGAGGCCACCACACTTTATGGAGTTGCAAGAACACCATACTGCAAGGTGTTGGGAAGCCCGTATAATGCAAGGAGCAAGGAGGCCCGTATACTGCAAGGATTTGGAAGGTCGCCACACTGCAAGGAGTAGAGAGGCTACCACACTGTAAGGAGTTGGTAGGCCCCTGCACTACAAGGAGTTGGAAGGCCGCCACACTGCAAGGAGTTGGGATGCCCGTATACTGCAATTAGTAGAGAGGCGCGTATACTGCAAGGAGAAGAGAGGCCCGTTTACTGCAAGGATTTGGAAGGCCGCCACACTGCAAGGAGTTGGGAGGCCCGTACAGTGCAACGAGTAGACAGGCCCGTATACTGCGAGGAGTTAGAAGGTCCCTTCACTGCAAGGAGTTGAGAGGCCTCTCTAAACTAGAAGGAGTTGGTAGGCCACCACACTGCAAGGAGTTGGAAGGCCACCACACTGGAAGGAGTAGGGAGGTCCATATACTGCAAGGAGTTGGGAAGCCTCACACTGGAAGGAGTTGGGAGGCTCATATACTGCAAGGAGTTGGGAAGCCTCACTCTGGAATTAGTTGGGAGGCTCATATACTGCAAGGAGTTGGGAAGCCTCACTCTGGAATTAGTTGGGAGGCCCGTATACTGCAATCAGTTGGGAGGCCCGTATAATGCAAGGAGTTGGGAGGCCCTCTCAATCGATAGACCCCATGTACACATCCTCTTCCCCGTGAAGGAAACTGAGAGTACCACCGACCCAATCCGTATAATTAGTTACTGTTAATGTTAATAAATGATAACGAAAGGAGTGATTGATAAAAGCCAGGAAGGGAAAGCTGCTAGTTTTTGTCGAGTCCACCTTTTACAGCTCATTCTGCATAATAAGTGTTCCCTGAATCCCCCCCACCCGTTCTGTTATCAGCAGTCTGCCAACCCCACTTACTCCAACCTTTTTATATCTCTCTCGGGTTTTCGTTTTTTTTTTTTTTTTTTTAGGTTCCATAAACGTAGAAAGAAAATGAGGGAAAATTTTCGTTGAAGGAGAAATGGATGCAATTTATATGCTAAATCTGAGGGGGTTTTCGTGTTTTTTTTTTTTACCTTTTAACGAAATTATATAGAATCAAGGAGCATAAAATTATGCTTAATTTGGATGGAATAAATTCGCTGCACTAATTGGAATTTCTTTCTAATATCTAACTCTATTATGCAAAACTAAGTTTTCACAGCAGGAAACTTTAATTTCCGCATTGTTTTGTCCTTCCTTCTGAAATCAGGACGTGTTATTTATAGGTTATCATCCTGTATTGCTCTTCTTGAAATGTACGCTGGAACAGGGTATGATTTTTCCGAGCTTATGGATGTGAAACATCAAAGTGGTTCGAAGTGTTTCATGCACCTTGAAATTTTTCTGTAATGTACCTCTTGGGTAGATAAGAAGATATATATGTGTTCGGAAGACTTACCGTGGAACACCAGGTAGGGGAAAGGTGCAGGTAGTTCCCAAAAATAGAGTTTTATTCAGTACTTGCTGTTCCAAGGTTCTTATCGACCCGGGAGGTACATTATAGCAAAATTTCAAGGTGCATAAAACACTTCATGAAAAGTGAGTTACCAGCTCTTGGACTAACAAGACACGGGCACACTATCCACTCTGCTGTAAAGGAAGACTTGTATGGGGCCTTTTTTCCCCTGGTCCTAATAACTCGATTTTCTATTCACGTAGATAGGTTTTTTTTATAGGTGAGTACCCTCAACGAAGGCGATTCACCCAAATACAGATTTCAAATAATAATAATTGATCTGGAGGTGCAGACGACGTTGTCGGTGGCATGGTTGACTTCTGGTCAGCTATTTTCCGAAACTGAGGGTTTCGTAATAGCCATCCAGGACCAAGTAATTGCAACACGATCCTACCAACGACACGATTTAATAGATATTAGTATTTCGGACAAGTGCAGATTATGTAACAAGGCGTATGAGTCGATTCAACACGTGACGGCAGGCTGCGAAATTCTTGCGGGATCTGATTACCTTCAGAGACACAACAATTTTGCCAAGATATGCTATCAAGCAATAGCAGAAAGGTTCGGCATTTTGGAAAGTACGGGACCGTATTATCCCTTCGTCCCACAAAGACTTCTAGAAAATGATGTAATTAAAATCAACTGGAACGAAGCTATGATTACGGACCGAACCGTTCGCCATAATAACCAGATATTCTCATCACCCACGAGCATAATAACACTGCTGATATAATTGATATCTCAGTGCCGAATGATGAGAATATCATCATACGGAAAGCATACGCCGAAAAGCTGCGAAAATATCAAGACTTGGCCATTGAGTTAAAAGCTCTCTATAAATTAGATTCCGCTAGAGTTACTGCAGTTATTATTTCGACCAATGGTTTGATACCTGAAATTGTCAGAGGAACACTTAATACTATCCCAGCAAGCAGTTCTACTCGACGCAGCTAGAACCGTAAGAAAACCTCTTAATGCCCATAATTAATAAATGAAAATGTATTTTTTTTTTTTAACTGGTTGGATGTATCCCCCAGTTAAAATATTCTCCAGTAACTTGAGAGACCCCACCCCCATAATAATAATAAATCTGATTATACAATAATAAAAGGAAAGTTGCAGTCAAAATCCTAAAGCTCATCGTCCAGCGGAACAGGCTTAAAAATACCTTCTATAGCCGGTAATCAACAGCAGGACAAAGCTCACGAAAATATGAAAGGCGGATCTCTGGGAAGACCAACTAAGAAGAACACACGAAGACCACAGGTGCTTTTGGAAGTTTCTGGGAAGTGTAAATTTAAAGACAGGAACCATACTGTTACATAATACATTGACGCCCATGGAGCAGGCGTCGTGACGTCGTAGATGTAGAACGCACCCCCCCCCCCTGTTGGAGCCGAAAAGAAAACAAGGAGAATAAGAAACGACGTTCCGGAATCCTTCCGCACAATGGACCTCCCTGCATTAAAAAATCATAGGATATAATAAAAAAGAGAATATGAAAAAAAGAAATTCAAAAAGATAAAAAAATGGCAAAGTCTGGAGAAAGATAACTACACGTGAATAATAGATTAGGCTGGGGAAGGGAGAATAAGGATAATTGAGGGGAATAAGCAGGAAAGGGGCGGGGCTTTGTAAAAACTAGAGGAGTGGGGGAAGAGAAAGGGGAGGGGGTAGAGTAATGTTTTATACAATCCCTTAGGTCGAAATTTAAACATTCTCATATATCTTTTGATATAGGAGACTTTTCTTTCTAGCTTTGGAGGATGGTTAAATAATCTACATTTAGGAAAAATAACACAATAATAAATTATCTCTAAAGAAATTATTGTATGTTTATACAGGGTGGGGGGGCGAGGTTAGCTCAGTGGTAGAGCACTGGACTAATAAGCTGGAGGCCTGAGTTCAAATCCCGAGCAAGCACTAAAGATTTTTTCTTCTAGTGTCTTCGTTCACCGGTTGAATTCGGCCTCCCTGACCGTCCCTAGGCCAACCCAGCCTTTAATTAATTTAATAATGGGTACCTTGGTTGGTGCTAATGACTCTAGCAGTCGAAGCAGCCAAGGGGAAAATCAGGCGGCCGGAGCATAGTACTGACCACACTATCTCCCTAGTGTGCCGTATGGTCATGAATCAGATACCTCTATAGTATCTGCCCCTCAGGGCCCTCGTGGCCTGTTACGGGACTGATTTTTTTTTTTTTTTTTTTTTTTTTTTATACAGGGTGGGAAATTTTTCAAACGAACAAAATTGTACTTCTCGTCGAGGTCTATAAAATAGGTGGGTCTTTTTTACTTTACCCACGCCAGTTACTTTTTAGAATGACGTCATAATATTATGTTACAATATTGTAACAGGTGTTGCTAGGCTACATAAAGTTTATACTTGAAAGAGGTTATAGATTATAAGACACGTTGAAGTTGTGTTTGTTGTGCTGTGTTGAAGTTGTCAAATAATGAATTTGATTAAACTGAGTCGTGTGTTGAAATCGGAAGAAGTAGCGTATAGAGCATTACAAAAGTATGGAGTTCTGCCTGAAACGCGGAAGTGTAGAAGAAGGCATTTCATGAAGCTTAACTAATTATTAGTTTAAACATCTGTTCTTCATAACTATTAACTTAATGATACGATAAATAACTGTTTTAGTAATAAAAGTAACTGGCGTGGGTAAAGTAAAAAAGTCCGTCACGCAGGAGCTGCATAACTAAGCACTTTCCTCAGAATTTGGGTAGTGTAGACTGCTTTCTAGAACAATTTGCTTAAAATATCCTACAGAAATAAAATAAAAACATGAATAGTTCTCTTTTAAATTTGTAATGAGTAACTGATCAATTATTAATTTGATTCCAGAGTTATGTTTACACATGGTACCTATTACACTACGTAATAAATACAAAAAAACCTCATATTATCGTATTTTGATCTAACGCAGGAACAGGATACAGTCCCTCTAGTGGTAGAAAGCGCTCCTTGCGGCGGCTTTGTGAACCTACGTCTGGTAGGCTTTTCTATTGAAATATATTACAAATTAAACCCCCGCTTTCCGATTGACCAATTCAGCTCATTTTTACAGCACATCTTTCTCATGGGTTACCCACGACGTATACCGCGTTTCGTTACAATACAGCAGAAATTACGACCGGTATGAGTATATTGGGAATTTGGGTCCGGAGTAAACCCCCCCTTCTAATGAACCTGATGATAGTTCAATTTGACCGAAAGCCATTTTCCATTAGGAAAGGGCGGGGTCCTTTCCTTTTCTAATCCTTTCTTAACTTCAAAAGTAACCAAAATGTAATCATCTTAGTTCGGATAAATTTCAAACATGTAGAAATGTATTTAGACATTAGAAACGTATTTCATCATAATCACATGATTCGAAATACCCAAAACAAAAATTATTTATTTAAATGTTAACGTCCATTATTATTAACTAAGAATTTTGGGACGGGTTATCTATAGGTTACCACACTTTTTTAGCCAGGATAGGGCTGATGCATTTTCTTTTTTCTAAAGAAAAGCCTTGGCAAGGAGTGTTAAGTGCTCACGCCTTAACACTCACGGCCACCGGGGCTCAAAAAAAAATATTAAATACAAATCTATTTTTAGGCTCTTCTCGAAAATGCTCCCAGATGTCGCCTTAAAACTGGTTTCATTCGTTTTCCTACGTTACAAATCATATCATATCAAAACTGTTCCATTTTTGAGCTTGTGAGAGAGCAAACAGACAAATTCAGAAATACGAATTTACAACAAACCTTTTAATTTCGTGATCTATGTATTGAACATTTTTCTAGTCGGCACTTCAGGATTGCATCATGAGGTCAACCTTATAAGGAGAGTGCTCCCTATGGAGGGAGGGAGGAACCGAGCTAAAATAGATAGATACATATATCCTTTCGTCGTTTATTGCATCCTATAATTGACTTTGCAGTATTGTACAAATAATATTTTCAATAGCTATATTTGATGATTTGTTTTATTACATTAAAAATTAATGATTATTTTTGGTAAAAATGCAGTTTCCAGCCCTCCAAACCGATTTCTTTCAAACTTTGCACAATAACGTATTTTGATGCACTAAACACGAATACGATAAAAAAAAAAACGTCGGATTTAACTAGGAAAGAAGTTATTAAGCACTTAAGTTCACTGTTGTGCAGGTTATGAGAGCTAATGTAAACAACTAAATTTGTCAACATACGCATGCGCGGGTATGGAAAAGTTCGTAATAAGGAAGTTTAATTGAAATTTACCATAAATTATCGAAATTCATCAGCAGTTATTTATTTACAATCATTTTTTTAAATAATTAAACACTCCTCACATTTCTTGTTTCGTTCATGAAAAGTATTATATATCAGAAATCCCTTAATAATTTGCTAATGCCTTTATAATTATCGTTCTAATTCGCGCCTATCGAACTTCAATTGTCAAACAAATATTTTGATGCTAAACAGAAGAACATTTAGATGGATATTTGGCCGAATTTCTCTTCAAACGCGCTCATAAATATGAAGAGCGTTTAAAGGCATTTTTCAGTGCGATTGGGGATTTGTATCCACCGAACATCCAGTCTCAAGAAGAAGAAGAAGAAGAAGAAAAAAGCTAAAAGAGATGTCTTGGAGGATTAGAGGAATGTCTAGGAAGACTTTAAGGGCATACGTGCTATGCGTTTCCGCTCGCTCCGCTACGCTCCACTCGCTCAAGAAAATAACAAAACCCCAGTCAATCCAACTCGCTAAAATTAATAGAATTCTATTAATTTTAGCGAGTTGGATTGACTGGGGTTTTGTTATTTTCTTGAGCGAGCGGAGCGAGCGGAAACGCATAGCACGTATGCCCTTAAGCGACAGGTGACGACGGGTGAGGATGCCCTTAAAATTAACAATATCTTTGAATAAATGGTTTCTGAACATTTCAAATGAGAGTTCTCTGTTTCCCAATGTTACATATCTGCGCATGCGCGTGTTTACAAATACGCTGATGCCTAGTTTTATAACCTTCCTAACTTTAGTGCTTAATATTATAGTCTATTAATTTTAGCGAGTTAAATTGACTGGGGTTTTGTTATCTTTTTGAGCGAGCGGAGCGTAGCGGAGCGTAGCGGAGCGAGCGGAAACGCACAGCACGTCTGCCTTAAAGTCGTAATTTATGCCTTAAAGTCATCACAAATTTAGTTGTTTACATTAGCTCTCATAACCTGCACAACAGTGAACTTAAGTGCTTAATAACTTCTTTCCTAGTTAAATCCGACGTTTTTTTTTTATCGTATTCGTGTTTAGTGCATCAAAATACGTTATTGTGCAAAGTTTGAAAGAAATCGGTTTGGAGGGCTGGAAACTGCATTTTTACCTTATTTTTTAATGTAATTGTATTTTTTTTTAAAAAAAAAATTACTAGAATAGCAAATAGCTTAATAAATAAAGTTAATATCATGTTTATTTTCCAGATATTATCAGAAATAAATAAAAATTATTCTTCATAAAATTAATCTACTATATATTTGAAAAATACAACTCACTCACTCACTCACTGACCTATCATCGCCCACCCCAAACCACTTGACAGATATTTTTGAAATTTTGCGTAGACACTCCCTTTAGGATTTAAACACTCGCTAAGAAAGGATTTTTTTTTTTATATTCAAACTCTTAAGTATTTTTAGAGGGGTTTGAATTATAAGTTGGATAGAGCAGGCCAGCCTAGGCAGCATCCGTTGCTAGGGCGATGATACGTCAGCTGTTACCGCACTGCATCTATTTCATCATGAAAGAACTCTTCCCTGATTGCTTGTATCTATTTCATAATATTATTTAATTGTGTCTATTTCATTATAGTATTTATTAATATCACGAAAGAACTATTCCCTGATTGCTTGTATCTATTTCATAATATTATTTTTATTTGCGGTTCATTTCACTATGATGGCAGACCTTGAATTACTAGAAATACACTGTGATTTTGTCCATCATTGACTTTACACCTTACCTGGTGATGGTCCATCCTAGGTAATAATATCCTGAACCCTTGCACACCATCCTCACCCCTCAGTCAGAGCACTTATTGGTAATGCTCGCAATTATAATAGGTGTTTCCAAATGACATCTTGGAAACATAAATTGTAACGTAACTTTTTTTAGCCTGTACTGGTTAACTGCTGTTACTGGTAACCTATAGATAACGGGTTACCTCTAGGTTACCTGTTTCTTGACACTGGTACGGAGCACCCCAATGTCAAGAATTATTATCCTTTGATTACTTATCAATTTATGAATAAGTTATAGTATGACGGGAACCGTGCTATAATAAACTGCACAAAATTATATTAAATAAATTTTGATGATACATTATTTAACGCAATAAAATAACTAGTTAATCTGCCGTGACGAAGCACGGGTATTCAGCTAGTATTTAATGATTTCAAAATTATAATCCTTCTTACAACTGGCCTCCTTGCAGAACACACTGACGACACCTGGTCAGACCCAAATTCTGAGGAACGTACTTAGCTATGCAGCTCCTGCGTGACGGCATTTATTTTATATTTACGTAGTTGCAATGTCTGTACCTCCTCCTCCCCTTCTCATTCTTTCTTTATCTGACTCTCTTGTCCATACTTGCTGTTCTCTCAGAATTTCTTGCTCTTCTCCTCTCTGATTCCCTGTTCTATCCCTTATGGCTTCACGGTTGACGAACACGTAGGAAAACCCATCCAGCGAACCTACCAAGTCAGCGTACAACTTCATACCGCCTTGTCCCCTAAGATGGTTACTCTCACTTACGGTGCGTGCTTCGCAATAGAATGCGGACAATCTGAAATCCGCTCACGATTCGACTGTTCTGATGAAGGGACACAATTGGAAGTCCCGGAGGAAGCCGTCAAACAAAGTCCCGAAGGGAAATTACAGGAAATACAGGACCGGAGGAAATAGATTTATCCGCCGAGCTGGAAACGGTTCCTAGGGGAGGACTCTTTCAACGAGTCCTTTATCCTAATCCTGGAACATGCTGTTCCACTCCAGAAAATAAAGGAGATGGCATATTGTAGAGGTGCAACAGATATCTACATGATTACTCCTAATTCGACTAACATCTGAAGCCCACCCTCTCAAAATTAAAATGTAATCACGAAAATGTGCCACATAAAACATTAAATTAAATTAAATAGGATCAATAAGTTCAGATTTTGTTTGTGGATATAATAGCGTTTTAGTTGGCCAACTATTCCAAGTTGTAGATTGTTAGTATTCCATACGCCTCAAATGCTTCCGGCCCCCGAAATTATTTCCTATATACACCCCTGACCCGCATCAATTGCCAAGAAATAGTTTTTGTCAAAACAACAATTTTAAGCCCACATTGCCTTACACAAAAGTTACCCGTTTTCGAAATGTTTTGTATTTTTTAAGAAAAAAGAAAAAAAAAAAAGGGTACTCCTGCTAAGGTTATGGGTACGTTTTTTTATTTCTAGCATTTGAGCTGAAAGTTTTTATTGTTTTTGTATTTAAGACATTCAAAATAAACTATTAATTAAATAAAACTATCAATTTTGTACGTGACAACGGATGGTACTAACCAATGCTAAAATTTAAATTACTTTTTTTCCTAAAATCTGTGAATTCTACTGTAGAAGGAAAAAAAATTGTTTATCTCCACCCGAAAAATCTATTTAATAATGTTTATCCAAGAATTTCGAAAAATCGAATATCGGCGAATCCAGGTACTTGCTAACAATAAAATTTACTGTATAACATACAGTCTTGTTTTTCGTACATGGCCACCTTGCATGCGCGAACACTTTATAACGTTTCTTTTTCAGTTTAGTCATCGCTAAAGCATATTTATGTTCGTACATGGCCACCGCGCATGCGCGAACGCCAGCGGATTCGTACATGGTCACCGCGCATGCGCGAACGCCAGGGACCCTTTTTTGTAACTTTTTTTTCAGTTTAGTCGTCGCTAAAGCATAATTATGCTAAATAATGTTAGTAGCTATTCCTGCAAGTTATACTAAAAACATCCCAATAGAGTTTAGCGCATAAATTAAAATCCTCAAGTCTGGTTGTTTGTCTAGTCAA
Organism: Gonocerus acuteangulatus; assembly: GCA_946811695.1. Classification (NCBI taxonomy): domain Eukaryota; kingdom Metazoa; phylum Arthropoda; class Insecta; order Hemiptera; family Coreidae; genus Gonocerus; species Gonocerus acuteangulatus. The sequence continues at coordinate 51,937,205 of OX328131.1, forward strand.
AAGTTTTCAGTACATCGTCTAATGCAAGCCCTTACTGTCATCGTAGGATATCACCATGATGGTGGAGTGGATAAGAAGCGTTAGTCCCATTCTAAGTCTTATAAGAACTACTTGTTTCTCCGAAAGAAGACAAAAACAGTTCCATTATTTTATCAAAAGCTTTATCTCTCAATGCTCGAAGTCATTGAAATGCGACGACAAATCTGTATTGAGTTCTCATACAATTGTTGATTGGAGACCAATCAGTGTTCATTTCGAGCATGGCTGTTTCTGATTGATTGAATTCTCGACAAAAGCTGACATCTTTGTCTGTCCTACACTCAATGCCGAAAGATTGGACATCACCATTATCGTTTGAAATTAAAGAATTTGTTCAGAATGGCTGCTTAACATTTATTAGTTTTGACTTAGAAATAAAAACAAATGGACCGAAATAATTTGTTTTCTAAAACAACGAAAAGGTACCATTTTAAAGCTTATTTAATAAGCTAAATTAATTTAATAAGGCAACTTATTTGTCGGCGGAGGAAACCTCTAAGTTTACAAATAGCTGATTAATAAAATATTGAGTAATTTAATAAAACACTAATATCAATAGTTCACAGCTATATGGTTTTTAATATATGGGAACATGAATTCGACAATTTTTTAATCTTATTTCTACTTTACGATACTTCTTACAAATGTAATGGAAGTTAAATAAAGTGTTGAATTTATCAAAATAACTAACCATGAAATGCGATCTGAATTAACTCACGAAATCGTTTGAAATAGCAGTATATGTTATATTTTATGCCTGTTTTCGCCCTATGGCGTAAATTACTGGTAAAAATATTCCCCCGATTTTTTTTCTATTACAAATATATATTTAACAATATAATATTACATTAGTTTGGATAAATTTATTTTCTGAATTATTAGAGCCGTGAAACTAGGATCTTCCTATTTGGAAAGAATGTCCTGTTCGGCTTATGTAGTTGAGCTTGAGGGAGATCCCTCTATATATATATGTGTGTGTGTGTGTGTGTGTGTGTGTGTGTGTGTGTGTGTGTGTGTGTGTGTGTGTGTGTGTGTGTGTGTGAATACTAAATGCCTACTAAAACATATCACGTTTCAAACCCATACATCAGGAAAATAACGGTTGTTCAAATTTGTAAATATATATATATATATATATATATATATATATAAATTTCAACCACCATATATATATAAATTTCAACCACTTGGCCATAATGTCGGCCAATCTTTGCTATTTTGGCCTAATAAAACAAATAAGGAGCCGATTACTCACAAGGCAGACAAAGATCAGGTTGTACAAGACCCTGATGAGACCGGTAATACCGCCTCGCAAGCATGGACCATGACCAAGGCCGATCAGAATGATTTGCTGATTTTTTAAAGAAAAATCATAAGACGCATTTACGGCCCTGTGAAGGAAGGTCAAATTTGGAGGAGACGTAAAAACCGAGAGCTTTATAGTTTATATAACGACTTGAATGTTGTCAGCTTCATAAAGCTCGGACGGTTAGGTTGGGCTGGGCACGTCATACGAATGGGGGAAGGAGAGATACCAAGGAAGGTCCTCGAAGCCAGGATGGAACGAACTAGAAGGAGAGGGAGACCCAGGCTGAGATGGGAGGACAGTGTGGCAGCTGATGCTAGGGTTTTTCTCAATACACCGAACTGGATGGCGGCGGCAGCAGATGGAGATGGTTGGCGGAAGCTCATAGAGGAGGCCAAGATCCGCATAGGGTTGTAGCGCCAAGAAAGAAGAAGAAGATATATATATATATATATATATATATATATATATATATATTATAATAATATATATACATATATAAATTTCAACCACCGTTATTTTTGTGATCTGAAACGTGAAATGAATTTTTCTAGACGAATTCCTTCGTAATGTCAACCTCATAAGGGTGTTTCCTCCCTACGGAGGGAGGAAACGCTTTAAATGAACCCTATTTGAATATATATATATATATATATATATATATATATATATATATATATATATAGGGGAAGGTGTTGTACCTCTGACCATATTGTACCTTTGACCACCGAGGCTGTAGCCTCGAGTCAATATAGGGTACACCAATATTTATATTTTATAAATATTGGTGTAATTAGTGTTTAGCTCCTCCACTAGAGGGCTTGGGTAACCTACTTTGGATTATTCAAGCCAAAGAGGATTCTTTCAAAAAATACTTATCCATTTCTATCATAAAAATGTAAGTAATTTATTGATGACGTTTTGCCTCATAATATTTTTTGTATTATATATTTTTAGATTGAAATCATTTGACAAAGTAGCTATTACAACAAGGAACATGGTGTAGCTCCTGAAATTGATTTATTTTAACCCTAAAATTTGTACCATGCTTTTTAATTTGCACTACCAGGGCGTTGTACCTCGGACCACGACTAGTTGTTCCTTTGACAAAGGTCAAAGGTACAACACCCCTGAGTAATTTTTTCATAATTCAACTTTTATGTTCTTCTGCTACACCTTTTTAAAAAAAAAATAATGAATATTGGTTGCTTTAATTGTTCATAAAGAATTTAAATGAGTTCAAACTTACAATCAATCCTCAGTGTAGCAGTTCGAACCTATCGCCCCTTATCGTTCCATATGAAGTTGTAAGACCTCATTGAAAAGCGCAGGCAAGGAAAAGTCAAATAGGGGCCGGCCAAAAGGGAACGGCCTCGTATCCTGACAGATATTCCTGAAAAGGTAATTATTGAAAGTGAAAAAAAACTCTGCAGAGTTCTGTGGTATTAAATGTCCAAACTTTACGAGAGAAGATGGAAATTTGTATGATATTGATGTTGAAGACATTGTGGCTAAACTTCCATACCCTACTATTGCTAGTGGATCTACTTGACAGTTAAAACGTTTATCGGTTGGACTGGATTTTTCACCATATTAAGCATAACATAATATCAATAATAGTTTTTTTTATTATGCTTACATCCTTGTCCTGTATTTATTAACCTTACAATTAATTACAATATTACTGAATACAATTTTTTTTCTGCCCTGCTGTGTTGTTTTTACGTGGTCAGAGGTACAACTACATGTTGTACCTTTGACCTCTGTACGATTGTTTTTTTTTTTTTTAAATTAATAAAAAATATTTAATGTAAAGCTAGAACCTTGAAAAAATTAAATGTGATAAGCAATAGAATACTAATCACAATGAAATTAAAAAATGAATTTAGCCTTAATATTCGAGCTAAAAAAATTCAATTTTGCAAAGTGGTCAAAGGTAAAACACCTAACTCTATATATATATATATATATATATATATATATATATATATATATATATATATATATATATATAAGGACGACGCCCCTATGATCTATGATGGTTGTCGATGTGTCAACGATGAAGATCCCATGAAGGTTGAATGATGGGGTAAAGGATGAACACAGGTCAAGGAGCGATTAATCGTCCCAACTTTCCCTATTAAGGAATTCATTAGCTTTGAGGGTGTTTAACCCTTTCACTACCCCTGAGGATTGCAGATAGCTAACTCAGGGCTATCCTCAATATATCATAGCAATCAGCTGAACAGGACTTACAATTACCGCCAAAACACACTTATTACACTGGTCTACATGGAATTTGCTTTTTACACGAATAAATGTACTATAGTGATAGTATTTCACTCGATGTGGATAAATATACAAGTTGAAATCCATAGTTAGCTCTTATTGTTCATTTGGGCAATATTTAATATAAAAAGAGGAGAACGATAGATTTATCACTAGAGACTGGATTTTTAGGATAAAATAAGCAACCAATTATGTTTTTACAACAGCCTAGGTATTTTTAGGATTTTTTAAAAAATAAAATCCATTATAGTTTTTTTCTAGTTGATAAAACTTTTTTAATAGGTTCAAAAATAGGTTCAACCTATTATAATTAAACATTAATAATTTTGATTAATTTATCTTTGATAAATTAAAGCGTATATCTTTATTATAGTGACATAAAAATAAACAACAAATAACATTATTTTATATAATAGTATACTGAGAAGGAAACAAAATTAAGAAATAAAAATAATACGAAAATATGATTTATTTTTTAAAAAAAGAATAAATAGTCCAAATATTAAACAAAATATTTATTTAAAAAACTAAGTGAATAAAATCTATATAAATTAAAAGAAACAAAATAAATTAAATTATTTAATAAAATATATACTAATAAAAAAATAAACAAGAACATGAAACAAAACAATTAAAATAGATATGTCAAGAGTATTTTTAAGTTTATCAGCTAAAGAGTTCCAAGTGCTAAAGAACATCTGGAAGAATTTCGCTGCCTCCAGAAAGATACATAAACAGAAACTATTAAACAGAACAGAACCTCCCTGGATAGAATAGAGCCGACAATAACCTAACTGTACCTCTGTAACCTATCTATACACCTAAAGAGGTTTAAACTGAGGAGAAAACTCACTCCTATCGGCGCAAAGAATGAACAAATAGAAAAATTCTCAAACCGAAGTGTCTTTGTATTTCATATTTTAAAGATTAGGCATGTCTAGGTCATTCCGTCGTTATTCAGGTGATTCTAGGTGATATCATCCTGAATAGTTTTTCTTAGATTCTTCCAAATATGCATGAATAATACTACGAGGCGCGAATCAAATAATTAGCCGATCATTATCATGTTTAGGAGAAAAGACAAATCGGTGAAAACCTAAAATGAAAAATCTCCTTCAAAACAGTTGGGTTGCAATATTTCCCTAAAAGCTCATTTTCTTCATTCTTATCTTCATAGGTCACCAACCTTCCTAAACATCATGAGTGTTTGGCTTAATAGGTCTCGCATCACCATACGCCCGTGACGTGATCCATAGGGGTGCATACCTCCTCCTTCTACCTCGTTGCAATCCATACCTGGAAAAACCGAGAGATACTCTACTATTGCTACAACCATATACACTTTTGTGCATTTTGCCACATTTCTTGATGTGCACATGTCCAAGTAACCACTCAGCAACTCAAGAGGAGAAGGAGCAGGTCTGCAAATATACCTCTTAGTGAAACTGCTGTAAGTAAATGAATGGACAATTATTATCAGCTATGAAGTCCTACAAGTTATTCAGCACCAATGTTTTCTGCATCAATATCCCCAATAAATAAACATCTAATTTTATTACTAACCTAATATCCATGAATGTACCTCTTTCGACCGGAAATATTGAATCAGATTCAGTAAAAGTTAATCGGACAGAAGACGCTGGAACCATGCATTTAACATGTTGTAGAAGATCCTTCTCTGGCGACCAAGTTAAAGTATTCAGGTCCTAACCTGGACCCCAGGGAACTGTATCTCGGTGGGAACCTGTGAAGTCCACTAGTCCTGACACTCCGGGGAAAGCTATAACATGGAGCTGTTTTGTGGAATATCCCGACAGCTGTTAGAAAATCCAACGTAGATCAATCTTAATGGACATCGGACTTACGGAGATTTCACCAATTATCGGATTCAGGAGATAATAATAACCGGATGACAAGAATGTCAGTTCTCGGACATAGAACATGGGCCCTGTCAAAGTTGGAGGAATGGACGATTTGGGGCGCAAACTACGAGTATCAGCTGACCAAGAAAACAAAGGCTTGAGGCAATGTTAGAAGGATGGTCGATTTGGCGCACTACGAGGATCGTCTGGCTGAGTTATCAAAGGAGTGATGCAAAATTGGCTGGTCAATTTGGCGCGCTAACTAGGATGATCAGCTGACCAAGTAAACAAAGGCTTTGGACAAAGTTGCAAAGATGGTCAATAAGGAGGGCTACGACGATCAGCTGTCTGAGTAAACATAGGAATGCTACAAAGTTGGAGGACTGGTCAATTTGACGTGCTAACTACGAGGATCAGCGGACGAAGTAAACAAAGGCTTGAGGCAATGTTAGAAGGATGGTCGATTTGGCGCGCTAAATAGGTGGATCAGCTGGCCGAGTAAACAAAGGCTTGAGGCAATGTTAGAAGGATGGTCGATTTGGCGCGCTAACTAGGTGGGTCAGCTGGCCGAGTAAACAAACGCTAGAAGCAATGTTAGAAGGATGTTCGATTTGATGCGCTACGAGGTTCAACTTTCCGAGTATAAAAGGCTTTGGAGAAAGTTGCAAGGGTGGTCAATAAGGCGTGCTACGATAATCAGATGGCTGAGTAAACAAAGGAATGCTATAATGTTGGAGAGATGGCCGATTTGGCTCGCTAACTACGAGGATCAGCTGACCAAGTAAGCAAAGGCTTAGGGCAATCTTAAAAGGATGGTCGATTTGGCGCGCGAACTACGAGGATCAGCTGACAAAGTAAACAAAAGCTTTGGACAAAGTTGCAAGGGTGATCAATAAGGCGTGCTACGATGATCAGATGGCTGAGTAAACAAGTGCTTGAATAGAATAAGTCAGGCAAGAGTAAGAAGCGGAATAAGGGAAGAAAGGTAAGAACGAAGCAGTGAGATTTTGCCAACTGTTGCAGGAAATGACGAGGAACAAACAGGGAACATCTCCTCGATATAACAATTCCCAGCTGGAACAGATGCAAATCATCTCCCGCCAAAAGAAATCATTTCGCGCCAAAAGAAACAATATCTTCTATTGTAGTTCAAACCTTCCTTATTTATAACACACTCTTCTGCTCCATTTCCTGATGACATTCTAAACCATCTGCTCCTCTCGATAAATCGATTTGGCTTCAAAAGAAAATACTTCAAGCTCCAATTCAAATATGAAATATATATTGTTCCTTAATTCATTTTAGGCACAATTTATACATCCGGTCCGATTTATAGGATAGGCAAATTTATAACGTGGGCACGATTTATTTTACAGGCACGATACATAGGACAGGCACGATTGATAGGTCAGGCACCACTTACGCAACAGACAAGATTTATACAATAGGCACGACTTATAGAAGAGATACCGTTTATAGAAGAGGCGCGGTTTATAAGAGAGACGCGTTATACAGGACTGACACGATTAACGCAAAAGGCACTATTTATAGGACAGACACGATTCATAGAACAAACACCATTTACTACTCTGACACAAAAGGCACGATTTATAGATCAGACACGACTCGTAGAACAAACACGATTTATAGGGGATTTCTAGATCTTTCTTGGAAAATCATTATATACATATAAATATCACGTGTATGTTTGTCTGTTTGTTCCTTATACAAATACACACCGTTTGACCTATTTTTACAAAACATTTCACACAGGTAGATCTTGTTACGAGGAGTGTCGTAGGCTAAGTCAAAATCGTCTACCAGCTGTCTGTCTGCATTCTATTTCTTAATAAAAATCCACACCGTTTGACCTATTTCGATCCAACATGGCACACATGTAGGTCTTGATCCGCGGATTGCCATAGGTTAAGTTAAAATCGTGTAGGACTAACAGTTCGGACGTCACTGGTTTTATTATACTTTTTAGGTAATGAATTACGATATAAATCCATTAGTTACCTAAAAATGTTTTATAAGTTTAGTGTAAGAGAGGGAAAGACTTTAAGTGTTAAGTAGTTATAAGCAGCCAGATTTAGAATTGTTTTGTTGTTATTTTAGACGTCCAATTTCCAAATATTTGGTTTGCTTGAAAAAATGTGTATATATATATATATATATATATATATATATATATATATATATATATACAGTGATGTACGGGGGTGTGTGAGGTATTTGCGTACCCGGGTATTTACCCACAGGGAAGGTAAATACCCAAAAAGTGGGTATTTTCAGTTTTTGAGCTTGATACAACTTCTTTTAATATTTTTTGGTGCGAACAAGGACTGAAACTTACCCATTTGATCATAAAAACTTAATAAACATTAATACTTACCCAGTAATATTTTAATGTTAAAAGTCAGTCCGGGTATTTATGGGTATTTACAACTTACTGTATATCTATGGATTTTCATGATTACTTTTACAGTGGGGAAGGTTAATTAATTTTAAAAAGGTTTTAATGAAGCCTATTCAATTTATTAGGACATATTTTAATTTAAAAAAGGGTCAAAAACATTTTTAATGTTTATTATAATAGTTCAAAACCATTTTAAGTGGTTTGTGATCCTTATTAATATTATTTGAAATTATGCTCATACAGTAGTAACAACATTACAGTAAGCGGAAATCCAGAAATGAAAAGGTAGCTTCTTGATGACAGAGTGTTTTGGGTCCGAGTTGGGAAACTTGTTAACATCCTAGATCCAATTGTTGAACTTAACAATTTCTTAGTTCATAAGAAATTTAAGAATTACTGAAAACTCTTCAACAAGAAATCCCAGAATCTTCTCTTCAAAAATTCCGTCACGCAGGAGCTGCATAACTAAGCACTTTCCTCAGAATTTGGGCAGTGTAGACTGCTTTCCAGTACAATTTGCTTAAAATATCCTACATAAATAAAATAAAAACATGAATAGTTCTCTTTTAAATTTGTAATGAGTAACTGATCAATTATTAATTTGCTTCCAGAGTTATGTTTACACATGGTACCTACTACACTACGTAATAAATACACAAAACCTCATATTATCGTATTTAGATCTAACGCAGGAACAGGATACAGTCCCTCTAGATACAAAGCGCTCCTTGCGGCGGCTTTGTGAACCTACGTCTAGCGGGCATTTCTATTGAAATATATTACAAAGTAAATCCCCGCTTTCCGATTGACCGATTCAGCTCATTTTTACAACACTTCTTTCTCATGAGTTACCCACGACGAATACCGCGTTTCGTTACAATAGAGCAGAAATTACGACCGGTATGAGTATATTAGGAATTTGGGTCCGGAGTAAACCCCCCCCCCCTTCTAATGAACCGATTTAGTTTATTTTTACAACACATATTTACCTGTGAATTACCACTACGAATCCCGAGTTTCGTCGAAATATACCAAAAATCACGGCTGGTAGTGGCGAATTGGTATTGTGGGTCTGGAGTAAACCCCCCCTCCTAATGAACCGATTTAGTTCATTTTTATATCTCACTTTTCTCTCTATATTACCACTACGAATACCAAGTTTTGTTGAAATATAACAAGTATTACGGCTGAAATGGTCAAATTAGTGTTTTGGGTTCGGGGTAAACCCTTCCTTCCGGTGGACCGACTTTGGTGGTTAACGAACTCGTTCAATCGTTTGCTAATTGAATGTTATATACCAAGTTTCGTGACGAAAAAACAAAAACTCTGGCCGCTATCGTGTTAACAGACATATATATATATATATATATATATATATATATATATATATATATATGTATATAAATTTTAACGGGGGTCATTTTCGGTGTCTACTAGGTAGTATCGATAAAGATTTGAAGAAATTTTTCAAAAATTCCGTCATGAGTCCAACCTCAATAGCTACTTTCCTTCGGAGGAAAGTGCTAAAAACGGAGGAAAAACTTGTGCTAACTAAATAGGAGAAACGCATTCAGTTTGGTGTTGGAAACGCACATCTTGCTGCAGACTTGTTGAACCCTTCCATTTGTTTTGTGTGTGAGTTAGGCAGAAGCATGGGATTGAAATCAGTTGATCTTCCGAAAGACATACTGGCTATAGGGACCAAGAGCGATTATGGCAAAGATCCTTTGTTTGGGAAGGTCTTGAAGACAATGACAAAGAAAATAATAAAATAAGACCCATGTTATGGTGGTGAGGCTTGAAAGGTACATGTTTTGATCAATGAATAGGTAACGTAATTTGTGTTTTGATATAACCCTAGTCTTAAGTTTTAGCTGAAGCTACATTTTTGTGAATGCAATACAGTAGTTTTTTTTTTTTTTTTTTTTTTTTTTTTTTACGGCGCATCTACTTCTAGGTCATTAGCGCCGACATCCAGGGTGCAGCGAGGAATTTTCCCAGCGAGCCTTGAGATGAGAAAATTCCTGCCGGAGGTGGGAATCGAACCCACCATCTCCCGCTTATGAATCCAGCGTGCTAGCCACTAGACTACGGGAGACCCCGCAATACAGTAGTATCAAATTTTGGCAAACAACTTGTTTTATTGGTAGTCGGAAGGTCCATGGCAAATTTTCAGGTAATAATTTATTATTTATTAACCTCTCAGTGATCCTATTTTATAATTTATTATTGTTTTAGTAGTTCCTCAGTGTTGCAATAGCTCTAAACTGGCAAGATCCATGACATTTTACAATATTCCATTACTAAGTCGCGGTTTAGTTAAATACCTTAAATACCCGGGTATTTATGAAATTGGGTATTTTGCCTGGGTATATACCCTGGGTATTTACCCTGAAAAATAAATACCCGGATATTTTACAACACTGTATATATATATATATATATATATAAAGACGAATCTTTTATATTTTTATTTTATATACAAATTTAAATTTTATAGTTTTTAACATTGCTATTATAAGTATTTGTAATTAGTTAGTCTTTTTTTAAACAATTTTTACAGATTATAAAGACATGTCTAGCAAGTTTTTGTTGTTTTTTGTTACATACATACATATCATTCATTTTTTGAACAACTGAGAAAAATTCGTATGTCAATGAAAAATTAATACAATTTGTATACAAAAGGTCTTATGTCACCATAAATCATATAAGGCAATCTAAGGTAAAATAAATAATGTTTAAGCACTAAAAAATAAGTTGGAAGCATAATTACATGTTGGAACAGTTTTTTTTCGCTCCTGAAAACTTTAATTATTTCACATACGACATATTGCGGTTTCTACGACAATATGTTGTCTTTGTCTGTACAGAACGGAATTTCTAACTGGCAGTTTCGTGTCAATTATAAATTGCTCGTTCAGACTTAGCTACAAACTTCTGATTCTAATAACCAGGAGGTTGTGTCTTCACAACACTTCCTTCTAATCCAATATCCAGAAGAGAATGAATTCCTAAGCAATCTCTAGTCAACATGTTCCCTGCTTTATTATTAAACTAACACAATCTTCAGGGTCGTTACATAACCATGAGGAAGACATCTTCTGGTACATGAAATTGAACCAAGTACTTTTATTGACTGCATGGGCGTATATAGGAAATAATTTCGGAAGGGGCTGGGAAAATTTCGGGGGTGCTTAGACCATTTCCGGTGTATGGTAACTATTTAGATCTTGGAAGAGTTTTAGCCGACTAAAACGCTATTGCACCCAAAATAGAATATTTTTTATGAACTAAATGATCTTATTTAATTTATTATTAAGGTTTTTATAAAATGTTTACAGATCAAATCAAAATTTCGGGGAGGGCTGCAGCACCCTCAGCCCACCCCCTTATAAACGCCCATGATTGACAGCAACAAAAAATTGATGAGAACAAAACAAGAATTCAAAATAATGCATCGGTTTCACTAGACATCTCTATCAGAATAAAAACGGGTATAAAAGGTTTTCAAGGAGAGTATACAGTGGTGGGGTCATCGATTTAGCCCATTTTTTCTAGTGCTCTAATTTTTTTTTTCATAATTTCTTCTAATACTAGATATAAAAAAATGTTTTTTTAATTTTGAAATGCATCGAATTTTTTTCCTTTTTTTTTTTTTTTTTTTTTTCAGCGCATCTACATCTTGGCCATTAGCGCCGTGTATCGAATTATTGGCACATTTAAGAACTGTTCCGGCACATAACCACTCTTAGATATATTTTTTGATTAGTTTAGGAGGAATTCAATCCCATTAAAAAAAAAAAAAAAAAAAAAAAAAAAAAAATATGTTACAAGTTAGCATTGCCCCTTAGATTACTTAAATTTAAATTTCCGCTTAAATCCAGCCAAATCAGAACAGTTTCCACTAATTTAAAATTAACAAAGCTTTTCGCCAGGTCTGAGGTAAAATAATAAAAAGGCCTGAAGAAAAGACAGGAAAATAAAGGGAAGCTACTGAAAAACAGAAAAAAAAGCGGAGAAAAACACCATCTAACTGGTCGCTACCAATTTACGCTTCTTCTTCTTAATTAAAGCTGGTCTCTTCTCGCTTTTGATTAACTTAAAAAGTAATAGAATACAGTAGGAGACATTCATTACCCTCTATTCCTAAAAGGCGAGGAGCCTAAATCTCATCGCACTGTTTATTTACCTTAGTACTATATATATATATATATATATATATATATATATATATATATGCAGGCGAACTTTCGACTACAAAAATTCTGGAGGACCTGAGCTCAAACCTCGAGGGCGCTTTTAAGATTTTATCTTATTGTTCCACCGTAGCATGATTGGATTCGGGTTCCCAGGCCTACCCTTCGCCTATAAAGCATTGAAATTATTAACTTGTTACCTGCATTGGAAAAAATTAGACGGCCGGAGAATAGTACTGACCACACTATCTCCCTTGTGTCCCTGATGGTCAAGAATGAGATACCTCCGCCCTCCGGGTCACTGTGGCCACTTACGGGATATATATAGTAGACACTCCCTTATCCGGCGTTCTCCTATCCCTCGCTATCTCTAATCCGGCGGTCTCCGAGAGGAATGAGTGACGGATCTCGGAACTGGCCGGAGCTAGACCTGCTCGAGGGTTCCTAGAAAACCTTCTCTTCCTAGCTAGCCAAACGTTTGTCTCGTGGTATTTCATTGAATGGAAGTCAAAGAAGGCATATATGTTTTTAGAAGCAGGAACTCGTGATTCTACTAAGGAAATAAATGTTTCTACAAAGGCATCTGCAGCTTGAACGCCTGATTTTAGCAGTGTTTAACAATTTTAAGGAAAATAATATTTTGTCAGCAAAATAGTCACGGACTACTGTAATGCACAAACACTTAAACCATGAAATTAATCAAACTAATGGACATTTTAATGATAACAATTCAACATCGAAAATAATGTTGCTGATAAACCTAGGGGGAATTGTTCAAGCTAAGTTACCAGTTGAAGATATATACCAATTCATAGGTTCTTGTAGACAGCTAAAGGAAATTAGCTTCAAGTTGTTGGGAAAAGGTTTTCTCTCATTTGGAAAAGTTTGAGGATTTTTAAGCAGGCGCAACTGGGAGAATATTGCAGGCTACCAGGCTAGGGATGCATTGATGGTAAACAAATTGTATTTGTGTGTAAATATAAATTCTATATGAATTATTAGTTAAAATAGTTAATTTTAATGTAGTAAATACATAATAAATAATTTTATGTTTCATAATTGACGGACCTGCAGCAATAAGGAGGTAGCTCCTTTTTTCACATTTTTTGGAAAATTAAAAAGTACGTTTTAAAATTAAGTCTTCATATTTTGTCCATTCTTTTTTTTATCACTTAATTATGAAAGTAAGTCGATAAGTACAACATACTACTTTTTTAGAGAGGTGTGAAGTTTAATGATATGGAGCTTCCTCCTCTTTGATCCACGTTCTATAAAAAAAATAATAAAAAAAACATAATTACGACATTTTCAACTAAAATAAACAAAAGCTTTTAGTACTTTCCTCCGAAGGAAAGTAGCTATTGAGGTTGCACTCATGACGGAATTTTTGAAAAATTTCTTCGAATCTTTATCGATTCTACCTAGTAGACACCGAAAATGACCCCCGTTCAAATTTATATATATATATATATATATATATATATATATATATATATATATATATATATATGCATATATAGTTATATGTATATGTGTCCGTTAACACGATACAGGCCAGGGTTTTTGTTTTTTCGCCACGAAATTTGGTATGTAGTATTCTCCTAGCAAACGATTGAACGCGTTCGTAAACCAACAAAATAGGTCCATCTGGAGAGGGGGTTTACTCCGGAGCCAAAGTAGTTATTTGTCAATACCAGCCATACTTTGTGTTGTATTTTAACGAAACTCGGTATTCGTTGTGGTCAGCTGAAGAGAAAAATTTGTTATAAAAATAAACTAGATCGGTTGACTAGAAGGGGGGGGGGGTTTACTCCGGAGAGAAATTACTAATTTCCTTATACCGGTCGTAATTTCTGTTGTATTGTTACGAAACTCATTATACGTCCTGGCTATCTAATAAGAAAGAAGTATTGTAAAAATTAACTAAATCGGTCTATCGGAAGGGATTTCGCCATGAACATTTTATATAAATATTATCCCGAAGTCACTATTCCACGCAAACGGGTACAGCTAGTCAGTAATTATACCTATCCTTGCATCTAGTGTAATTGTCTTTATTTTTATTTTATTATTTTTTTTTAATAACTAGTAATTAAATTTCATAATTCATTATATTTTCTGATTAATAAATATGAGAAAACTATTTTTAATACTCTTGTACTGCTACTTGGTAGAATTGTATTAATTTATGAGAAGAAATAAATTTGATTAGCATAATACATTTTTATAGAAATAAAATATGTTTGTACCTTCCCTCATTAATTAAAAATCAACACACTTTTTAAAATCGTGGTTCATGGTTAAATGAGTGATGAGTGAATTGCTCATGGCTAAATAATTAAAGATTGATCACTCATCACTCATGACCATGAGAGTAATGAGTAATTTAAGCATTACTCATCACTGATGAGTCATCAATCATAGTCCATGAATAATTTAATCATTACTCATCAATCAGAGTACATGAATAATTCAATATTTACTATTTTTCATTTACTCGAGTAATTGTTCAACACTGCCGCAATATAAGCTTAGAAAACGTATCCTTTGCGGTTGCTTTTGCCTTGTTTGCTGTGTAGCTATTATTTAGTATTGTAGACGTTAGTACTATCTGATAGCCGTAAGGCAAGAGGATTTTGCTTTATAATCATAATTAATATTATAGTAATTGTTTTGTAACAAATATATTTCTATATGTACTATAGTAGATATAATTTGATATAATGCTTAATGAAGACTATATTACTATATATATACGCAGAATTGAACTACATTAATTTTTCGAGGAGTACGATACATGAAACTTAGAGAAAATCGGGTATTATAAAGCAAGATAAATCTACCAGTATTTTTGTAAGACAATAAATAAACACGAGAAATAATTGGCTCAAGTAGAAATGCAATGTAATAATTTTCTACAATATCAATAAGTATAATACTTGTAATAAAAACAATAAATATAATAATAATAAAATAAAAAAAAAATAAAAAAAACATGAATAGCTGATTTGGTGTTTGTAGGTTCTGCTTTGAGAGCACAGTAATTTTGTGGGATTAGATTGTTCTTTTAATAATTTTATGCTCTAAAATTAATGTGAATTAAAACGAAAAAACATAAATTCTTTGGCTGATTAGAAAAAACAAGCCATATCAACAATTAACTAGACATATCGTATTACTTAGGCACAAACAATATAATTATTTTTTATTTTGAACATAATATTTAATTTGAATTCAAAATTGAATTTTAAATTATATATTGAAACATAATTTTCCTTATAAGAAATTTAATCAAAAATTTGAATATACATACCTTTTTGCAACGAGTACGTGAATATGCGGTTCGAACGGACGAAGTAGGAGACACGAAAATGCACAAGACCGGCATGGGCCGGCGTTGAGGGTAGACTAACCAGCAAGACATCCCCACCCTCCCGTGCGCATGCTCAGTGGCCAATGCGGACTCGCGTTAACACCAAAACCATTCCAAACTTCTTGTCAATGGTCATTAGTCATAAGTCATGTTTATCAAAAGTCATTCAGACAAAATAGATATCAGTTCCACAAGCAGCGAGAGTACTAAGGGGCAGATACCGCAATCTTCACCTCACGGCACATTAAGGAGATAGTGTGGTCAGTGTTCCTTCTGTGCATTTGAATCCCCCCATTGGAGTGACTTATTTTAGGCTGAGTAGGCCTATGGACGGTCAGGGACACCGATCACCGAATGGCGACACTAGAAGATGAAATTTCTCAGTGCACCAGAACATGGGTCGAGAGCTCTATCGCTGAACCAAAAATGCGACTGTTCACAAAATACAACAAGCAAAAACGTCAGGATGTACACTTAGCATCGTTGGATACAAAAGACACCATTTGCAGAGGGTTTATCCATGTACATAAAAAAAAGAAAAAAAAAGAAAGTAGTTTAATGCTGTCATCCACACCTTTCTTCCTGTTTTTGTTCCAGACATATGCCGTTTTTTTTCTCTAAAAGTTATTTAGAAAGAAACGCGTTTTTGTAGAAAACTCCCAATTTGCTCTGCTTGTACATACATATTATGTTTCATTATTACATTACTTTTTTTAAAATCAGTATTGCATTTTATTTAAAGCTAATACACTTTCAATGTGCATCAATCAATCAATGCCGTTCATGTTTTCAAAAGGCAATAACTGTTCAATATTTGATAATAATAAAAAAGTCTTGTTATTTAATTTTTTTTTAAATTTATTTATTATTGAAAAAACTCTGCTGAACATTAAAAGTACATTAGCCTTAAAGTAAATTTAATGACAATTTAAAAAAAAAGTAAAGTAACTTTGAAAAATAATGAGCACAAGACGAGAAAATTAGAGTTTTTTTAGAAAAGAAAATCGGGTTTTTCTAAATAACACACAGGCACACAAAAAAAGTTAGTATTTTCCAATGACGCCATACATATATTCTTATGTATTTCAACACGCTGAATCCGAATCTGGAGTCCGTTCCACCCCAGCACCTCAGGTTTAAGAGCATTTGAAGGTTCCATGTTTTTGAGGGACGCTGAATTCGAATCCGAGGTCTGTTCCAGCACATTGGCAAGGTCATTTCAAGGAAAATATGCTTATTTTGCAAGAAATGAATTTGCAGTCATAATTCTTTTTTTTTTTTACAAAATAGACATATTTTTCCTTGAAATGACCTTGTGTGCCGGTGTAATCTTTGAAACGGTATATGTCTATAACAAAAGCAGATTTAACTTCATTTTTCTCTTGTCGCATTCCCTTGAGTATTCTCATCTACCAGTGATGCACCCTGTACAACTGTACTATCTTGCGGTACTTGAGTGAGAATATAATGAATCATGGGCGTATATAGGAATTAATTTCGGGAGGGGCCTGGGAAATTTTGGAGTTATTGAATACTAACAATGTAGAACGTGGAATAGTTAGCAACCTAAAAAACGCTACTACGCCCAAAAGAAACGATTTTTTTCTGCACTAAGTGATCTTATTTAATTTATTTTTAAGTTTTTATGACACATTTTTACAAACTAAATAAAAATCTCAGGGGAATCAGCCCCCCCATATGTACATCCATGTACTAATTACTATGGTACTACTATGATCTCAACCTAAACTACTCAAAAATGTCGTTACAATGTCGTAGCAAGCGGAGAGAGGAAGAGCGACAGAAGGCCGAGTGATGAGCGGCAGAGCGACGACGGCTACGATACAGAGCGACTGGGCGTTAATTTCCTTCAGTCTCCGTCATTGCGTCTTCTAGTCAGTTTGATGCACTCCTCTTGTTAAGTGAAAATTCCACATTATTGCGGCAACGTGTGTTAAAAAGTGAAGATGAGACTATTACACCGAGAAAAGCGCCACCACTTGGGAGATTTGTGAAACAACGAAACCGCAGTTTTTAAGTCCATACGAACATTTGACTAAATTCTTCCGAAGCTAAAAGCTCACATCCATGTTCACTAGTCAAAAGCTCGTGCTCGACTTAGGGCGACGAGCAAAATTTAATGTACGGGGTGAGCGGCGAGCGGCCTTCTCTGCGGCTCATGCATGTTGTGGCCGGTCCTCTCCCATTTTTACTGCATTCATGAATTGTTTCATTAGTTTTATCCTCGGGATCCTCAGAGACTCCCTGATATCACATTTCTACCAGGAGCTAAATTGGCTATTCCCTCTTTATCGTCGACAGTACTTCCTCGGCTCAGTTCTTTACCAAGTAATTCAATCCCGTAGACCTTCTTATATCTTTCAACTCCTTTAATTTAAATCCTCTGTTCACTGGGGGAGGGCCATACCTATCAGGCTGTACCGTATGAAATGTCAGTTTTGGACTTGCCGATTTCTTGAATTGAATGTCTTGAAACTGTCGTGGCTCCTACTCCGAGTTCTTTGGCATATTCCGAGTGCTTTTTGAGAGACAAGCTTCAACCCTTTCTTTCAGGTGGTCATTGTCAAGCTTGGTTTCTGGCCTTCCTCGCTCCTCGTTGTCAAGGTCAAAATTTCCACTCCGAAACCTGGAAAACCACCGGTAAACAGTTCGTTCATTCGCCGTTCCCTCCCCGAACGCCGTGTTAATGTTCATACACGCCTCAGCAGCGATATGACCGAGCTTAAATTCATGACGAAAAATAATACGGATTTCCGTTGAAGCCATAATTTAAGTTTTATTTTTTCCTCAGAGGATCGTTCTCACAACACAGTACGCAAGTTACTGATTAAATAATATGAATAAAAGAGCTTTAATTCTATATGAATAACAATGATGTTTGTAAATAATGAAATAAGAAAGGGAAAGGATTAAATCGCAAAGTAAACAAAACTCACATTTCATACAACCTGATAGCAGGAAAGACTGTGACGCAATCCACGTCCTCTTCCTTTCCACCCGCCAAGTAAATACTGTTTTCGTTTTGAGGTATGTCTGTAATAACAATACAAAATATTTGTTTTAAGTGTTTTATATTTCAATTTAACATAGAGATATATCCTTAACATAGAGATATGTCCTTTTAAATCAATTTCCCAAAAATCCCTCAAAATTATAGAGTCAAAAGCGTTGGTAATAAAATCGGCCAATTAGAATTTTGCCAGTTTCGTTCTATTATTAACAATTGATGAAAATGAAATAGAATCTTCCCTCCAAACAGCTTCTATTCTCATTTCGTTCTAAAGTTAAGATGAAAATAATTCAACAATGTCCAAAATCCCTCCGCTAGGGGGGCACGGTGGACAATTGATCGGGGGCCCGTGGTCTCAGGGGGCCCCGGCGTCATTTTGAGAGTACCAATGTACCTCGGAAGATACTTACATTTTTCACTCCGTTCAATTATAAATGTATTTTTTGTTTTCAGAAGTGTCAATTTTGCATAGTTTTTGGTAATGTTAATGGAGGAGGGGAAGGGGCTCGTAGCTCCTCCCGGAGGCCCTGTCAATGACAAGTACTAGAATTTTCAGTTTTGTGGATTTTAAATCCCAAAATGTACACGCTACTTTTATGATGATTTTTTTTAATGATGAAATTCCCAAAACTTTTCATGTCTATTAATAAAATATTTTAGTCTAATCTTTCCTTAACTCCAAACGTAACCAAAATTTAAACATATTTGTTCATATGAATTTCTAACATGCAGAAAATGTTTCATCTGAATCCCATGATTCTAAGTGCCCTAACCAAAAACTTTATTCGACAACTATTTTTCCATTTTTCTCGAAAACGGTTGATGCTATCGCCTCAAAAATGGTTTTATTCGTTTTCCTAGGCCAAAAACGAGTGCTTGCAAGCATAGGAAGTAAGCGTAACGATTTTTGTCACGCGAATTGACTTTTTTTTATAACAAAACTACATCAATACCCGTGGTTTGTCAAGGCAGATAAGTAGTTATTTTTTTTGCGTTAAATAATGTATCATCAAAATTAACGCTACTATATAATTTTGTGCAGTTTATTATAGCACGGTTCCTGGCATACTATAAGTTATTCATCAATTCATAAGTAATCAAAGTATAATGTTTCTTGACGTTGGGGTGCTCCAGACCAGTGTCAAGAAACAGATAACGTAGAGATAACCCGTTATCTATAGGTTAGCAGTAACAGTAGTTTAACCAGTACAGGTTAAAATTCGTTGTGAATAATAAATGGACGTTAAAATTTAAAAAGTTCTTTTTCCCAAGATGTCATTTGGAAACACCCATTATATTTGCAAGTATTGTAATGAAGTGTTCTGAGTGGGGATGCTGATGGGTGAGGAGGCTGTGCAACGGTTCAGGATATTATTACCTTGGATGGACCATCACCAGGTATAGCGTAAACTCTATGAGGGACAAAATCGCCGTTTATTTGTAATAATTCAAGGTCTGCCATTGTAGTTGAAATTAATCTCAATTATAAATAATACTATGAAATAGATACAGTACGGTAACAGCTGACCTGTTATCGTCCTAGCAACGCTTGCTGCCTTGGCTTGCCTGCTCTATCCAAGTAAAAATTCAAACCCCTCTAAAAATACTTAAACGTTTGACTATCAAAAAATCCTTTCTTAGCGAGTGTTTGCATGCTAAAGAGAGTGTCCATGCAAAATATCAAATTGTTCTGTCAAGTGGTTTGGGCTGGGCGATGATAGGTCAGTGAGTAAGTGATTGAGTGGTATTTGAAAAAAAAGTCCGACTCGCAGGAACTGCAGCATCTTAGCGCGATTCCGTTCATGTCCCTAGTGCCATTTGATAAGCTTAGAAAAGAAATAAACTTATTTTTTTTTTTATATATCTCGTGAAAATTGTCAAAATCCTATCGAACATCTCGAATAAAAGTGATATTAAGGCGTCAGGGACACCGACAGTAGCTAACTTTTACACAGAAGCGCAAATTACAGAATCCGGCTCTCATTCTAAAGCAAAGCTCTATAAATCAATACAAAATATGCCTAATAAAGCCTTTCTAGAGGATACAGAAGCATGGGCGTATATGAGGGGGGCTGGGGGGCTGCAGCCCCTCCCGAAATTTTGAATTTATGATAAAAACTTCTCGTAAAACCCTTAAAAATAAATTAAATAAGATCACTTAGTTCATAAAACATATTTTATTTTACGTGTAATAGCGTTTTACTTGCCTAAAACTATTCCAAGCTCTAAATATTTAGTATTCCATACCCTGGAAATGGTCTCAGCCCCCCCCCCCGAAATTGTTTTTATATACGCCCATGTACAGAAGGATCAAGCAGAAGTACAAAAGATTGAGTAGAATACCCTGCCTAATATAGCCTATATAGAATAACATGCCGAATAAAACCTATCTAGTAAATACACAAGGACAAATAAAAGTCTTGACGAATAACAAGTCAAGAAAAAAACCTTTATTTAACAAAATAAAACAAAGTTTAGTTGCCCAACTACAATAGAATAATATACCTAATTAAGTCTATGGAGTAGACACAAATGGGCCAAAAACAAGTCTTGTGGAATATTGTTTTTTTTCTAATTAAATACTTTTTATCAATATTTAGTATATAACCTTTGTTGAAAACTATTGATTGCTAATTGATGAATCGGTTTACAACTAAGTAGTCTTTATGAATATTTAGTATATAACCTATGTTTCGATCTGAGTTTTTGGGGTGCTCTCCGCCTAGGCTTTGTATTTGTGTCGGCAGATACCTGGGGTATATTTACAGCTCTTGAGGATTAATTCTTAGCAGGTAAATTTCCTGCGGCCCCCTTGTTTCTACGGGCATTGAACCGCCATATTCGCTCATGGTATCTAACCGTTGTGAAGTTTATTTTTTGGATTTAGGACTTAATATACATATGTAGACTAAATCATAGCAAGAAGTAATCCTCCGTCGTCGGTTCTTAACTATGTAGACTCGCTAATGTTATCCAATCTTAGACACATCGTATTTAAAATCCACAGCAAAAACACGACATTTCATCAGAATCCCCTGCTAAATAAAACATATATAGAATAATATGCCAAATAAAGCCTATCTAGTGGATAAAAATAGAGGAAAAAAGCCGTTCGTGGTGGTAGAAAATCTTAAAAGTATTTCGCTCAGAAATCTCCGAAATATTGTCACTAATTTTACGTATCCTGTCTTATAGCCAAATAGATTTATATTCTATAATCAATAAGAAAACCCTACTAACAATAAAAAACTATGGGTAACAGATGAAAATAGGGAATACCAAGAATAATTCTAAAGAACGAAATCAACACCAGTACTGTAATCTAGATATTCATACGGCATCTTCGAATTCTAACAAACAAAATATTGATTCTAATTATACGTATCCTGTTTTATTGACAAATACATTTGACTACTATAAGCAATTAAAAACACTAGGGAATATGTCAAAGAACTCGGAGTAGGAGCCTCGACAGTTTCAAGACATTTGAAGGAAATCGACAAATCCAAAACTGACATTTCATACGGTACAGCCTGATTTATTTTTAACAATGAATTGTTTTTCTTATTTTAATTAATCTGTTTTATTGTCAAATACATTATCCAACTTTAAGCAATTAAAAAATAACAAGGAATAAAAACAAACAAAATGAACCGTTCGAATAAACGAAATCAATTACTTCAAAGTTTAAGCACTTATTTCTCCGATTCACATAGCCTAATCAAAAATTGTTTCAGAATCTTTTTTGTAGAACATTTAGTAAGCTTTCGCATGGTAAACCTCCGTTTACAAATATTCCTAACCGTCGTCGAGATATTAGGGAATTTATACGAAGTTCCCAAAACATTTCATGTCTGTTAATAAAATATTTTATTCTAATCCTTCCTTAGCTCCAAACGTAACCAAAATTTTAACATATTAGTGTTGATGAAATTCAAACATGCAGAAAACGTTTCAACTGAATCCCATAATTTTAAGTATCAAAATCAAAGACAAAAAGAACAGTTCGAATAAGCGAAATCAATTACTTTAAAGTTTTAAGAACTTATTTCTCCGATTGACATCGCCTAATCAAAACTTTCATTAGAACCTTTTTTGTAGAGCATT
The DNA here is from genome assembly GCA_946811695.1 of Gonocerus acuteangulatus. Taxonomy (NCBI): domain Eukaryota; kingdom Metazoa; phylum Arthropoda; class Insecta; order Hemiptera; family Coreidae; genus Gonocerus; species Gonocerus acuteangulatus. The sequence continues at coordinate 51,959,830 of OX328131.1, forward strand.
TGGTAAGGTTTTAATGGTATTCTTCCGTTTCCCAAATTCTCAACCTTTTTCGAGATATTAAGGAAAGTATACAAAGTTACCAAAACTTTTTTATGTCTGTTAATAAAATATTTTATTCTAACCCTTCCTTAACTCCAAACGCAACCAAAATTTCAACATATTAGTTTTAATGAAAGTAGAACATGCAGTAAATGTTTCAACTGAATCCCATGATTCCAAGTACCCAAACCAAAAACGGCATTCAAAAATTATTTTTTCAGTTTTCTTGAAAACGGTTAAATCTATCGCCTTGAAAATGGTTCCATTCGTTTTCCTAGCCCAAGAAGCCTATAAAAAGAGTACTTACAAGCTTATGAACTCAAAAACGTAAGCGTTACGATTTTTTTTGCGCGAATTTCGCCCCAAACGCCATCTTCCAGTGGGCGGATTTTGCTGGTTAACGAACTTGACCTTTCAAATTGGACGACAGATTTTTGTACCAAATTCCATCAAAATCGGACCATCAGGGAAGCCAGAAATGAGCGAACAGACAAATATATATATATATATATATATATATATATATATATATATATACAAATTTGAACCACCGTTATTTTCGGTCTCTAGGGGTTCTGAAACGCGAAATTTTCTTGTCGGCACTTCCGGATTGTTTCATTGTATCAACCTTATAAGCGGGGTTCCTCCCTATGGGGGAGGGAGGAACCGCGCTAATACATATTAGATTCTAAAATATTAAATATCTAAAATATGCAATATGGACTTAAAATTGTTTGTTTTGTCCTCACGAAGTATGTGGGTCAACTTATTAGTAACCCTGTATATGTGTGTGTATGTGGGCTAATATGCGTGCGAATATGTCAGGACGTACCACAGGTTTAAGTGATTATTCTTTCTAGAAACCATATTGTCCCCGAAAGATAACAAAACGTCGTCTATAATTGATCCGGATCTCCTAATGAAGTGAGTTGATGAGATTGAGCGAATGAATCGGACCAGTGAATTGGTTCAGGGGATATCTAGGTGTGGACATTAGGGAATCCATTAGTATCTGCACAGGACACCTGATGCACAGCTGAGCTCTATCAACAATACACTTCAACCTGTCGTTGGTTTAGGGGCTGCGTTTGCAATGCTCTTGGGAACAGTCAGTGTTTTAAACGAACCTTTGTCAGTAAGTCAGATAATGTAAATTAAATAAATCACTCTCATGGTATGTACGAGTATATATATATATATATATATATATATATATATATATATATATATATATTCTTACATTCTGTTATTATTAGATTCTGCGCCTTTTCTTTATCTATTGTTTTACTTGTTTCGATAATCTTACAACCTTAAATAGTCGGAGAGCTGGTAACGCAATTTTCAAAAAGTGTTTTATGTACCTTGAAATTTTGCTTGGGTAGAGAAGAAGGTAAATATGTGTTGGCTAGACGTCCGTGGAACACATCAGTGTTTTTGTGTTATATGTAAAACACATTTATAGTGTTTTATTCACAAGCCAATTATCTTTAGTGTAAAATTAAGGCAATTTTACAATGAATAATAAATAAGGCAGACACTTTAAAGGGGGTTTACATGTAAATTTAAAAAAAACAAAGCACCCACTTTTTATTTTTAATATTAAATTATGTGCTTTATTCATGCTGCGATTTAAATAGCGTCTTCAATAAACACAATTAAAAATAATTACAAAAGGGCAGACAATTTTTGTGGTGTTTAATTATTAGGAAACCTATCACTATGCTAAATTCACTGCGTGTATCCGTAAGAGTGAGTGAGAGCACCGATCATGTGGGCAGTTGTGGTTGTTCTCTGTGCTCTCATTGGTTCTTGCTCACATGATCTTGTACAGCTGTACCGGCTTAAATGGCAGCGTGAATAAATTATTTAATCTTTTTTCTAAGATTAAGTGACTTATTCACGCTGCCATTTAAACCAGAACATCTGTACAACATGAGAGCAAGAACCAATGAGAGCGCAGAGTGAATAAAGCCTTTAATCTTAGAAAAAAATATGTTCGCCACCGGGGGGCCTTGGCGGACTACGCCCACGGCCAGGGAGTCTTGGCGGGCTACATCCACGAACAGGAGATAGAGGGTGGTAGAAGATACAGGGTGGTAGAAGATAGAGGGAGGGAGGAGATAGAGGGAGGGAGAAGATAGAGGGAGATAGAGGGAGAATGTAGATAGAGGACGGGAGGAGATAGGGAGAGGTAGGAGATAGAGGGAGGTAGGAGATAGAGGGAGGTAGGAGATAGAGGGAGGGAGAAGATAGAGGACGGGAGGAGATGGAGGGAGGGAGAAGACAGAGGGAGGGAGGAGATAGGGGGAGGTAGGAGATTGGGGGAGGTAGGAGATAGAGGGACTTAGGAGATAGAGGGAGGTAGGAGATAGAGGGAGGAAGAAGATAGAGGACGGGAAGAGATCGAGGGAGGGAGGAGACAGAGTGAGGGAGGAGATAGGGGGAGGTAGGAGATAGACGGAGGTAGGAGATAGAGGGAGAAAGGAGATAGAGGGAGGGAGGAGATAGAGGGAGAATATAGATAGAGGGAGAATGTAGATAGAGGACGGGAGGAGATAGGGGGAGGTAGGAGATAGAGGGAGGTAGGAGATAGAGAGAGGAAGGAGATAGAGAGAGGGAGGAGGTAGAGGGAGGTAGGAGATGGAGGGATAGAGGAGTTAGAGGGAGGGAAGGATTGGTTTAAGCCGCAAACACAAGTGAAGTTCAATCAAGTGAAACCTACAGCTAGGGTGAAAACCATTCAATCAGAAACCCGCTATTGGTCAATCTCCCACAGGTGTCTGGAGTTCATTCCACATTCAGACATTGTACATATATACACGTATCGATCACCTTTCCTCCCTCCTTATAGGTCGAATTGGTTATTTCTTTCGGAGGTTCTGTATTCAAATAGGCAAAAAACAATTTTACACCCTTCCACGAAATGAACCTACTTTCTGTAGGAATTTTTTTTTTGTGGTATATTTCAACTGGTATTTTTCGGACTAGATACGGAATGTGACTAGGTTGGAAGAAAGTATATTATCAATTTTTATTTTGTAGCTTCATGCGCATCTGGAATGAACTTTTTTTTGAGTTGCTTAGCTCTTGTTAGTTTTAGACTTTTCTCGCGATTTCCCCATTACAGCAATCGTAGACCGGTGAGTCGTTAATTTAACCTGAGGAGTTAAGGGTATAAATTGTCATGACCAAATGTAAACTGGAAATCGTGGGTTTTCGTGGTGACCCAACGCAACGCTCCATGAACGGTCATGGTGATAAAATGTATGTTTCCTTAAGCACTGCATGTTTACTGAGGCAATGCTTCTAGTTCGGTTAAGATTTGTATTCCTAGAAGGATGGTTTAAATCCTTCAGTTGGTGAGGATACGAGAAAGCTCTGATCGGGTTCAAAAGTCTTCTGTGGTCGTCTAACAAATTCCTATTTGCTTTCATTGGGATTAGTGTGCGTGGGCTTACTGTGTACTGGGGTTATTCAAGCACCTCCTTTTGGGAAGCATAATTTTTACTGAGTTTGGGCTCCAAAATTACCATTTTTTAAATCACAGCTTTATTGTTTTGGGTTCATTTTGCTTTACTTGGCTCTCTTGTAAGATTCTTGATTTAATCTCCTGGCCGGGGACTATTCTTGGTGCTGGGGGCCTGGCTGCTTAGAACTATGGGCCTTCAAAATCCTACAACGGGTGTTGGTGGCAGAGGCAACGTTGTTGTTCGCCTGTCGCAGCGTAGTGGTCTTATGGTTGGATGTACTACAGTCGATTGTCTAGAACGTGGTAGATATCTGAACTGAGGGAGACTCATAGCACTCGAATCCATGGCAGGAGCTGTGCGAAGTAAGTCTCTCATTCCGACGGCCGTCTCCTGAGCCCCAAGGGCTTGGATCCCGAGGATGCCAATGGAGCTCCAATGGATTGTGGTTAATAGGTGTAGGGTTTGCTGAAGACTTAACACGTTATTGGCGGCCCCTTTCCGTTTCCACTCGTCTCTGAACTCTCTAGTTATACTTGGCGCAGTTTGCCTTGTGTCACCGTACTAGACATCCATACTACACGAAACTTCTGCCCAAAGAAGAAAAACTAAATTTATATTTACATTTATGTATATGTTAACTTACACATATTTCCCCATCCTCTGGAAATTTTCAGTTATCCGGACGATCCCAAAGCCTGGTAAGCCTATTCATCAACCTTCGTCCTATCGTCCTATATCACTCCCTCCAATAATGTGTAAAACCCTTGAAAAACTCCTTCTCAAACGCCTTTATCCACTCCTGGATCCTATTATTCCATCTTTCCAGTTTCGGTTTCGCTACTCCCACTCTACTATTCACCAATGCCACCGTATCGTCAACACCATGTCCTCATCCTTCGAGAATAACCAGTATTTCCCTGACGTTTTCCTTGACGTAGCTCAGGTTTTCGATCGAGTAAGGCACCAGGGCTTGCTGTTTAATCTCAAAGAAACCCTAACTTCAAAATATTACCTTATAATGAAATCCTACCTCGCCGACCGTTTTTCATACATCCTATGGCGCCTCCTTATCACCATTCTTCCCACAACGCGAAGGTGTCCCACAAGGTGGAATTCTCAGTCCCGTATTGTTCCTGGCTTATACGGCTGACATCCCTTCCCATCCCCAAACATCCATCCACATGTTTGCTGATGACACCGCTATTCTCACTGTTAACCAATGGCTAAACAAATGGAGAATCAAAGTAAATGCAGAAAAATCTAGCCATGCAACATTCACACTTTGTAAGTCAAGCTGCCCGCCAATAACTCTCCAAAACATTATAATTCCGCAGAAATCGCAAGTAAAATACTTAGGACTGACACTAGATAAACGCTGAACTTGGAAGCCACACATAACACAGAAAAGGCAAGAACTAACTAGACGTTTTAGACTTTTATCACGCTTATTGGACAAACGCTTGAAACTTTCATTGACTAAAAAACGACTTGTATACAATACCGTACTCTGACCAATATGGACTAGACCTATGGGGTTCCACTAAACCTTCCAATACCTACAGAATGCAATCCAAAATCCTTGGAAGAATATCGAATGCTCCTTTCTATGTCTCGAACCTAACCCTCCATAATGACTTCAATATCCCCTTTATCCAATCCCTAGCCAAATCAGTCTACCAGAAGTTCCATTCCAATCTCCCTGGCCATCCAAATCCTTTGATAAATTATCCATCCTCCTTCCAAAGTACACAAAATCCTCAAAGAAGACTGAAGTGGAGGTGGCCTAGAGACAAATTGCTTTAACATCTGTAGTGCACAAAATGTGTTATATATTCTTTTAAATTTTTACAGTTGTTTCAATTTTCTCTTAAAATGTATTATTCTTGTGGGTTATGAAATTGTACATATTGCCGCGTCATGCCTCACAAAGCCATTGTAACAGAACCAGCAATATTACTGGAAATGTGTAAATCATGTCGTTGAAATTATAAAAAAAAAAAAAATAATAAATAAATTAAAAAAAATATATTCAACAGAAAAAATACTTCCAAAAAATGTTGTTTTAGTTCTTTTGACCATTGTAATCATTTACAGCATATGAAATAGTTTGAATGAAGTATTTCTCAGAGGAACTTAAGAATTTTCATTAAATTAATTGGAAACCATAAGACCACTACCTTCCAGGAAACACACTCAAGAGCGGAAAATATCAAAGGTCTAATATTAAGTCTAATCAAAAGGAAGAAAGTCACCGGAGCTTAATGACGAATACTTGTAAAATTAAACGGAGAATTCACGAAATAGCTATTCAAACCTTTTTGAATTCATAGTGTGAGAGGTTTGCTAGACATAAAGGAAAGGCACAGCTGTTCTCGCCAAGAAACGTTTTCCCGCTCTTTTCTATATTTTCGCGGTCTTTTTGACATCCTCTAATTCTCAAAAGGACCTTCATTTAACAATGGTCGTGTTTTCCTATGGAGCAGCAATAATAGATTCTCTTACAGAGAATCTTTAAGAAACGAACACGTGGCAAAAAGTTAAATTATAATAATGGTTCAAGAACATTTCACTTCGGCTAATTTATTTAATGTTTGAGCGTGAGTTGAGGCCACTGTCACATTCTTAAGGAGCTGAGGTCGCCGTTCGTGTGTGCACTGCAACATTTCTTCTAACGTCGTCGTTCGTAGCCAAAATCCAAAACCACCCCTAGTAGAGTATAGTGGGTGACCACAGTATCTCTCTAGTGTGCCTGTCCAATGTATTAAAGGAAAAGAGGCCCAGAAGCTATGCCTCTGAGCGTTTGCATTAATAAATTGAATTACAAGATAAGACGGTACTAATGGCCCAAATGACAGTGCGCCGTTAAAAAAAAAATAAATATCCATTACACCACTAACCTAATCTTATTTCGTCTACACCTGCTCTTTTATTAATTTATTTAGTTTTTTGATACATAATGCCCAGTAGTTTGGCATAAGACCAAAGGCTTCAAAGGAACAACCTGAGGCAGTCTTCATCTGTACTGAAGGTAGCAAGTGTTCAAGGGCATTAGGGAAACATGAATAAAGCACGCGGCAAATGACCACGCACATTTGGGCACATGTATACAGCAGATACCAAGAGACCGCCGACTATGTAGCAGGTGTGTTCAGCAGGTAGTAAGTGACCACGGACTTAGCGTCACTTGTATAGTGCAGGTAGCAAGTGAGAACGGACATTGCGGCATGTGTAGAGCAGGTAACAAGTGTCCACAGACATTGTGGCAGATGTATACAGCAGGTGGCAAGTTACCTAGTACAGTGCGACAAGAGTATAGAGCAGGTAGCAAGTGGCCAAGGGCATTACGGCACGTGTACAGAGCAGGTAGCTAGTGACCAAGGACATTGTGGCACATGTATAGAGCAGGTGCTAAGTGACAAAGGACATTGTGGCGCAGGTATAGAGCAGGTAGCAAGTCACCATGGCCGTTGTGGCACGCGGAAAAAGCAGGTAGCAAGTAATCTAATGTCCTCGGACATTTTGGCAGATGTATACAGCAGATAGCAAGTGGCCAAGGACATTATGGCACGTGTATACTGCAAGTAGCAAGTGACCACACACATTCCGACACGTGTGTACAGCAGGTAGGAAGCGACCATGGGCATTTCGGCGTGAGTATAGAGCAGGTAGCAAGTGACCAAGATGATTGTAGCACGTGAATAGAGTGGCTGGAATGTGACCAAGGTGATTGTGGCATGTGAATAGAGTAGGTAGAATGTAACCAAGGTGATTGCGGCACGTGAATAGAGTAGGTAGAATGTAACCAAGGTGATTGTAGCACGTGAATAGAGTGGCTGGAATGTGACCAAGGTGATTGTGGCATGTGAATAGAGTAGGTAGCAATTAACCAAAGGCATTGCGACATGATTATCGCACAGAGCAATAGAAAGTTAATATGGCTCAAACGTCACCTATGGTTGACTGAACTTATCCCGTTGGATTACAGATCATACCAGAAACCTAACACAATAATATGCTAATGTTCACATTCCACCATTCCTTGAAACCCTTGATAACAACACAGTACATACGCACGTATACTAAATGCTCGCATGCTAGTAGCTCCTAATGGAATATTATCAAGACCTAAATCCTGGAAAATGTTTTTCTAAGGTAAAGAAAGAGTTTTAAAGATCCGACAAAGTGCCGAGGATTTATGTTGTAGGATTACAGGAGCCATCAATCAAGCTCTGAACCGCTATTAATATCTTTCAAGCCACTGTAACTATATCGAGGTCTAAGCTCCCGCCGCATCAGGCGGTATCCTAGACGAGCTATTCGAGGAGGCTTCCTAGTCGCATTGGGGGCGATGTGTGTGTCTAGGATTATGCAGTCTAGGGGACAGTGGGTGTCTAGGATTATGCATTCTAGGGGACGGTGGGTGCATAGGAGTAAGCAGTCGTGGGGACGGTGTGTGTCTAGGAGAATATATTATAGAGGAAAGTGTGTGTCTAGGATTATGCAGTCTAGTGGAAAGTGTGTGTCTAGGATTATGCAGTCTAGTGGAAAGTGTGTGTATAGGATTATGCAGTCTTGGGGACGGTGGGTTATAGGAGTATGCAGTCTAGAGGGCGGTGGGTGTATAGGAGTATGCAGTCTAGAGGAAGGTGTGTGTGTAGGACCGTAAAATGGCTTTTGAGGCAAAATTCGTTCGAAAAAAATCGTAGCGTCTAAGGTTTGGCTTGCAGGTACTTTTAGCGCGGTTACTCCCTCCCTTCATAGGGAGGAACCCTGCTTATAAGGTTGACCTCATGAAACAATCAAAGAAAAAATGTGTGTGTGTATATATATATATATATATATATATATATATATATATATATATATATATGTCGATTCGCTCTTTCCTAGCCTCAATAATGGTCCGATTTTGACGAAATTTGATACATCTTTCGTCTAATTTGGAAAGATCAATTTCGTTAACAAGCAGAATCCGCCTACCGGAACATGGTTTTTGGAGCAAAAATCGAAAAAAATCGTTCCGCTTACTTCATATGCATGCAAGTACTCATTTTATATGCTTCTTGGCCTAGGAAAACGTATGAACCCATTTTTAAGGTGATAGCTTTAGCCGTTTTCGAGAAAATTGGAAAAATAGTTGTTGAATAACTAAAATCATGTGGTTTAGATACTTAAAATCATTGGATTCAGTTGAAACATTTTCTGCTTGTTCGAATTTCATCAAAACTAATATGTTGAAATTTTGGTTACGTTTGGAGATAAGGAAGGGCTAGAATAAAATATTTTATTAACAGACATGAAAAATTTTGTGAACTTCAAATACTTTCATTAATATCTTTAAAACGGTTGAGAATCTTGGTAAGCGGAAGGTTATAATTAGAAAGCATACTAAATGCTCTACAAAAAAGGTTCTGAAGAAAGTTTTGATTAGGCGATGTCAATCGGAGAAATAAATGCTTAAAACTTTGGAGTAATTGATTTCGTTTATTCGAACGGTTGTTTTTGTCTGTTTTTATTCCTTGTTATTTTTTAATTGCTTATAGTTGGATAATGTATTTGACAATAAAACAGATTAAGGAAAATAAGAAAAACAATTTATTGTTAGATAAATAGCTTTCCAAGAGAGAGATTCGAAGAGCTTGTGAATATTTTTAACTGCCTTTATGCGGGGGCCTTCCTGGGGTTGGCCGACCCATGCAGGTAAGATCATAAAACCATTTCAAGAAAGGTGGAACCAAAATAATATCTGTTTCTATTTTAATCTTTCCAAATTAGAGAAGAGATAAGAACGGAACCGCGCTTTGATGACGCAGTTCCTGCGAGTCGAAATTTTTTTTTATAGATTTTTCTTTGTTTTGACAGAAGTTCAGTGAATTTAATCAGTCATTTCCGTTTTTAATACATTCAGTTTCCTGTTGTGACACATTAAATATTTTCTCGAAAGATCAAAACCTACCAATAACTGCTTCTATTCATTTACTAATGGCACTAGACATATGAACGGAACCGCGCTAAAGCGACACATTTTCTGCGAGCTGGACTTTTTTTTTATTATCTTTAAAATGATGATGTATTTTACATTTTCCTTTATTTTTGTAGGACATTGTATTTCAATGCGTATGATTACTACTAATCCATTTTTGATTAGTTAAGGAAGTGGACCATAGATCATTAAATAACAATAACAATCTACCCGATAATCGTTCTGGATTTCCCGATTCGGATAAAATCTAAAACGATTTTCTCTCAGGATACATTATCACATTGAAATGGATGACCTGAAACAGCTGTTTATTATAATTCCTCAAATATTGTTCCAGTCGGGAAGTAAATTGCCTTTATATTGAACATGATAACATATCGCCTTAGCTATCCATCATGGCGGATATTACCTTGGAAACAATATCAGCAAACTCTGACAGACTATTATTAATCTCCAAACACCAAACACCAATCCTTCGTCTTGTCTTTCTTAAATCTACATTATACATATATTTATGCATGACACAGTAGTTATTTACAAGTTTTTGCCTACTTCTGAGTCAAGAAGTATTCACGCATTAATACTCACTAAAAAAAAATGTATTAATTTTCTTTTCAAGTGTATTATTCTTGTGGATTATGTAATTGTACATATTCCCACATCATGCCTCACAAAGCCATTTTTGTTTTTATTTTGGGTCAAAACAGTTCGTTTTTGTACAAAAAAAAAAAAAAAAAAAAGAAAAAAAAAAAAAAAGAAGAAAAAAAAAGCTGAGCGAAGGGATATTCTTCAGGCATGTCTGAGACAAAGAGACGGAGACTCAATATGGCACCTTGGAAACTCCAGCTTCCAAGGTGATCTTGCGGCTGAGGTTGGTCCCGACACCCCCCGACATACCCCCCGGGGGGGGTGATCCCGGCTGAGGTTGGTCCCCACACGGATTTGGCATGTTCCATCCTCTAAGAAAGATATCATGGAGGAGAAGAGATAAATCCTACACATTTATTCCTTAATTTGATATATTTTCTAAATACATTAAATGAAGTAATGCGCGAGGACGACAGAACGTCTACAATTCGCATTGAGATGATTGATGATGATGCGTGTTTTAAACACAAACTAAAAATGGTTCATATCATCATGACTGTCAAGTTTCGTTCTAAGAAAGTAAAAATAACACATATATATATATATATATATATATATATATATATATATATATATATATATAAGACCGGAGTAACCTTCCTCCTCTTCTTGTTGGGCGGGTTTAGTTATTTTTCAACAAATCTGTATCTTCAGATTGTAACAGCGTACGGCGAGTATCCTCCCAATAAAACAAATACATTATTTTTGGTATCCAGTATAGACCAAAGACATGTAACCCACATTCCTGCAAAAAGTGATAAATTGGAGCTGGATTCAATGCAATTTTGGTACCTTTGGTGTTTTCCTTCAAAATGCAGCGACAGCAACGTGACGCAGTGTTACTTTCTTTCTCCTGTCTGTAATTTTGCTTTTCCTTTTTACGGCGCATCGACGTCTAGGCCATTACCGCCGACATCCAGGGTGCAGCGAGGAATTTTCCCAACGAGCCATAGCCACTAGACCTAGAGGTTTAACGGCGTATCAACATTTGGGCTATTAACGCCGGGCTATCTATAGATTGCCGCCCTTTTATAATGCCAACAAAATGTGGTCGGTCACCCATCCAGTTACTGGCCACGCCCGACGTTGCTTAACTTCCGTGATCAACGGGAACCGGTGCACTCAACGTGGCTAAGGCCGTTGGCTCCTGTCTGTAGTATTACCATTTCCTTATTTTCAGATTTTAGATAAGCTAGAAGATTTTTAGCTTGTAGTTTCTTCGTCGATGGGTTGAATTCAGCCTCCGTGGCCGTTCATAAGCCAAACCGGCCTTTAATTAATTTATTAATCGGTACCTGCAAAGGGTGGAAAATCAGGCGGCCGGAGCAGAGTACTGACCACACTATCTCCCTAGTGTGCCGTATGGTCATGAATCAGATACCTCTATAGTAGCTGCCCCTCAAGGCCTGAAGATTGCTCGTTCTGAAATCATATTGTTTAGTTTACAGTCGTTTTATCTACTATATATTTATCAAATACCACTGACTCACAGACTCACTGACCTATCATTGCCCAGCCCAAACCACTTGACAGAAAAATTTGAAATTTTGCAAGGACACTTCCTATAGAACGTAGACACTCGCTAATAATGGATTTTTTGATATTCGATTTTTTAAGTATTTTTAGAGGGGATTAAAGTTTTAGTTGGTTAGAGCAGGCAAGCCTAGCCAGCATGCGTTGCTAGGACATCAGGTCAGCTGTTACCGTACTGTATCTATTTCATAGTATTATTTTTAATTGAGGTTAATTTCAACTATGATGGCAGACCTTGAATTACTAGAAATAAACTGCGATTTTGCCCCTCATAGAGTTCACGCTATACCTGGTGATGGTCCATCCGAGGTAATAATATCCCAAACCACTTGACACAAAAATTTGAAATTTAGTACGGACAATCTGTTTAGAATGTAAACACTTCCTATAGAACGTAGACACTCGCTAAGAAAGGTTTTTTTGATATGCAAATGATTAAGTACTTTTACGGGGGTTTGAATTATTAAGTTCCTCATGGCTCAAAAATAGTCCGATTTTGATGGCATTTGGTACTAAAATATTTCTTCTCACAGCTCTAAAGTCCGTGCAATAATTTATATATTGGCATTTTAAAGTCCCCTAAAAAATGAGAATTATTTGGTCGGGTTCCACACCTTGTTAGCCACGATGTGGCTCACAAGGTGTGGAACTCGAAAACAAAAGGCTTTTTCGTTTTTCTGAACCAAAGACACTAAGCCTAGTTGGAATCGAACCCAGAGCAGTCCCTAACCTAGGCACACTGTGTTCAAGCATTATCACTCAGGGCCTAGTTAGTAGTTATATATTTGAAAGCGTTTTGACTAAAATGTTCCTGGACAAAACAGCACGTCCGTATTTCGTTTTCTTGTTGAGTTTTTGTTGCCTCTTTTTCTGCGGCGGTTCTCTTCCGTGCAAGGTTTAACGGCTTGAGGAAATATTAAATAGCCATGAACTGGCGAATGTGTGAGGGTGGAATGGGAGATGGGAGTCTTGCACGTTTTGTGAATCCTAACTTATTTACAGGACTTTTCGTATCCTGATCTCGGCCATAGAGTACATTCGTGGCGGGAAACTCTACCGTCTTTTTAATCTTAATGATGTCAACAAATCATTTAATCTCTTCACAAATCATAGCTTTTGGCTGCTTGCTGGAAAGGTGTAAACGACCTACACAATGTCCCTATCAATCTATCACAAATCTCTATTTTTATAATTTATTTATGAGCATTCGCTTCTAAAGGGGCCCTCACACTGGCAAAAATGTTGGTCAAAACGTTGAAGAAGTCGGTTTTGTGCAAAAATATTGTGAGTGTGAGGAGAAATATTGTGCAAAAAAAGGGCTATTCAATATTTTTTGGGGCGTTCAAAAGTTTCCTGAAAGTTTAGAAACTCTTTGCGGACCTCTCAATATTTTGTAGCATGTGAGTGCAGTGTGAGGGGGCTGACATTTTTAAGTATTTTATAACCTTTTATAATCTTTATATTATCCTGACTATTAAAAGTATATTGATTTGATTAAATATTATGATTCAAAAAATACATTCTTCTGCATTTTCAATTGCACATACACATATACATTTGCCAACAATGACCCAAGTGGTTGAAATGCCCTAAAAAAATAACGGCCGTTATACAATTATACAAAATTTGTGCAGTGCGGGGGGTCCAGGACAATTCAATATTTTGTGCAAAAATAAGCTAAATGTTTGCGCTCAAAATTTTGAGAAACATTTTTGCCAGTGTGAGGTCACCTTAAGACGATACGCTTGGAACAATTATTACACATATGCATCAACATGCAAAACAAAACAACAAAAAAAATGTTTTTTTTTTTTCAGAGAAAAAAAACACGAATGTGAGTGCGACATGAGTGAGATCAGGCAATAATAACCTAAAAACTGTCACACCTGTTGCCCTAAATCCCAATCCAACCTAGCAACCATTTCGAAATATAGAATATGAAAAATCTCGTTTTCCAGATTCGATACTTTTTATTTATTTATTTGATTGTTCAAAGCCCGCTACAAGGGCAATTTGCTCTATTGAACAAGTAGGGTGCAAACAAGATTAAAGGCCATTGAAAGTATAGACCATAAAATGTAAAATTGTAATTAAAAGAAAAAAGCAATGCACTCTATTAAATTAATCAAATTGAACAGATATATATATATATATATATATATATATATATATATATATATATATATATATATATATAAATATATAAGAAAAAAAACAACTAAATAATTGTTTCGAGCAAATCGCCAAAGCGGCGGATGCTCATAAATAAATTAAAAAAAAATTGTTTTGTGATCAGAGTTGGGCATAATCATAATCATAATTACGATTAATCACAGGCTTATAAGTTATGATTACGATTATAATCACAGAACATGGAGATATGATTACGATTATGATTATAATCGTAATTACAAGAGTGATTACGATTACACTTGTAATCACATCTTTGGTTAAAATTACACACACACATTTGGTTATAATCAGAACATTTAATGGTCGTAATCACAACGTTTTTCTGTAATTACGACTGTAATCACAACATTTTCTGTAATTATGACTACAATCCCAGCTGTTTCTGTGATTATTCATGTATTTACAACTATTTTTCGGTGATTAAAACTGTAATCACAATTTTTTCTGTCTGTTTTTTCAACTGAAATCACAGAATGGTTGTGATTACAGTCATAATTACAGAAAATGTTGTGATTACGAGTATAATTATAACCAAAGATGTGATTGAATGTGTAATTGTAATTATGATTATGATTTTGCTCAACTCTGTGCTAGATTGATTGTGACATTAATCTTATTGTCGACACCTTTCCAAGAACCATGCTTTAGCCGAAAGCTAAGGTTTATCTTGCGGTTTGAACCTCGGCTTTGATTAAACCTTGTTCCAGTAGCCTTCATTTCCTTCAAGACTGTTGTATTCCTTCCAAGAACACCCTAATACCCAGACTAGAGATTGTTCTGGAACAGCTGTGCAGGTGTCAAGCTGATTAACTCCATGTGTACTCTGTGTTCATGGGAGTATAAAAGGGGGGCTGAGGGGGCTCCAGCCCCCCCCCCCCGAAATTTTGAGTTGAACGGTAAAAATGTGTCATAAACCGTTAAAAATAAATTAAATAAGATCACTTCATAAAAAATATTTTATTTTGTGTTTAGTAACGTTTTAGCCGGGTCTCCCGTGGTCTAATGGCTAGCGCCTTGGATTCATAAGCAGGAGATGGTGGGTTCGATTCCCAACCTCCGGCAGGAATTTTATCATCCCACGGCTCACTGGTAAAATTCCTCGCTACACCCTGTATGTCGGCGCTAATGACCTAGATGTAGATGCGCCGTAAAAAATTAAAAAAAATAACGTTTTAGTTCCCTAAAACTAATTCAAGTTCTAAATTATTAGTACTCCGTTACTCGGAAATGGTCTCAGCCCCCTCCCTTGATTTTATAGTTTTCGTCAAGTCTTTTTCTGTTATTAGTTCAAGGTCACATGCCATATCGTCGATACAAAAGCAAACTAACCAATATGAAAAAATGCATCTTTCATTGTCAATCTTTACTAATTTCTGCTGGACTTATGTGCGGCAAATTCTTGAATCTGTTTTCACTCTATTAAAGGGAAAGTATTCCACTATCAAAAGGTCAAATCTGCCGAATATTTGACCGACCAAAAAAAATTTATGAATGAATACTATTCCACTCTGAAAAGTGGTGATTTTCATATTCGTTAGTTTGCTTTTGTACCGACGATATGAAGGGCTCAGGGCCAAAGGTGACTAACCCACAATTAGAACAAACTGAGAAAATTAAGGTTAAAGTTTAGAAGACTTTGGAAAAAATTGTTGTTGGTGATAGAAATGATTTTAATTGGTCTTTATTCAGTAGATACACAAAATTCTTATCAATATACGAAAATAATTAAAAGTTAATTGTTAGATAGGATAATGAAAAACAAAAAATATAGCCATGTTTGGCTCTCACATAAATTAAAAATAACATACACTTGAAGAATAGTGGTCTCATATCCGGAGATTAATAATTAATGAAAACATATTTTTCATTAGATTTCTATGATTATGTATCAATAATTTAACAAAACAATGATTTCCAGATTAGGTGAGTTGTGTAGTATGTGGGACAGGAACACTTAATATTGGGGTTTTGTCCTCCACAAGCGTAGTTCATGAACATTCCTTGGTGGTTCATAGACAGGATCTGCCACAGAGCCATCAGAAGCTTCAACTATATCACTCATGTTGCTGCTGCTTACTATTAACAAAGCCATACCTAGTGTGGGTTGGTCATGTCTGCCTCTCACATGATTTAGCTTTGCAGAAAGTTCCAAAACAAACATACAGATGTCAGTACTAATCAATGAGGTGTAAAGGCTGGCCATTTCTATCAATTATAAAACTTAAAATTCTCTATCAGGAGAAGTGAATAACTCAAATTTGTTAAAATTGTGGGTTATTCAAGTTTGGCACTGAGCCCTTCATATGCCTTACTATATTTCTAGAGTAATAATCTGCTAACGAGCTTTTCCCAAGTTCTTCATGGCCTGGTAGCCAGTACATTGTAATGTTTCTGTTCAGAGTCTGTGACTTATTAAGAACTTCTGTAAGTAGTAGATGAATCGTGTAACTGTAAGTGTTTGAAGTGTGCTTAATGAGTGAGTAAATAGTATAAGGTCTCTATTTTCGGCCCCGGGCATGTTGCACAGACCGATGAGGATGCCGAAGATTTCAGCTGTAAAAATACTACAAATAGTATTTATTTTCTTGCTTATCATTAGTTCTCCTAAGTAATCGGTAAGAGGTCTTATTAACTACTACATAAAAAAAAAATCAGACCCGTAACAGGCCACGAGGGCCCTGAGGGGCAGATACTATAGAGGTATCTGATTCATGACCATACGGCACACTAGGGAGATGGTGTGGTCGGTGCTATGCTCCGGCCGCTTGATTTTCCCCTTGGCTGCTTCATTAGCACTACAAGGTACCCATTATTAAAATAATTACAGGCTGGGTTGGCCTAGGGAAGGTCAGGGAGGCTGAATTCAACCCATGAACGAAGACACTAGAAGATAAAAATCTTTAGTACTATGCTCGGTATTTGAACTCAGGTCCTCCTACTTATTAGTCCAGTGCTCTACCATTCAGCTAACTTCGCCCCTGTATTATCAACTACATACTTCACACATACAGGCCGCGAGACGGTGCACATTGTCTCGCGGCCTGTATGTGTTACGTGCCCTACCACTCAGCTTACCTCTTCACAAAACATCTTTTCGTTGACCGCTTTCTCACCGACTAAAAATCTCACAGTTTTTAGTTAAAAGTAAAAAAAATATTTAATGCCCCTTATTTTATTTCTGAAAAATTGGTATTACCCAGGAAGTGTGGAGGGTTTTTGTAGCTTTTAAACAAATTTTCTTTTTTGCCAAAATGTGCCACGAAACTGGTTCATTTAGGTTCTGTAGATATCTCTAATGAAACTCCTTATTATCCTAAGAGTGTTAGGTTTATTAAAAAAAAAGTCCGACTCGCAGGAACTGCAGCATCTTAGCGCGGTTCCGTTCATGTCCCTAGTGCCATTTGATAAGCTTAGAAAAAAAATAAACTTATTTTTTTTATATATCTTGTGAAAATTGTCAAAATCCTCTCGAACATCTCGAATAAAAGTGATATTAAGGCGTCAAGGACACCGACAGTAGCTAACTTTTACACAGAAGCGGAAATTACAGAATCTGGCTCTCATTCTAAAGCAAAGCTCTATAAATCAATACAAAATATGCCTAATAAAGCCTTTCTAGAGGATACAGAAGCATGGGCGTATATGAGGGGGGGGCTGAGGGGACTGCAGCCCCTCCCGAAATTTTGAATTGATGATAAAAACTTCTCGTAAAACCCTTAAAAATAAATTAAATAAGATCACTTAGTTCATAAAACATATTTTATTTTACGTGTAATAGCGTTTTAGTTGCCTAAAACTATTCCAAGCTCTAAATATTTAGTATTCCATACCCTGGAAATGGTCTCAGCCCCCCCCCCCCGAAATTGTTTTTATATACGCCCATGTACAGAAGGATCAAGAAGAAGTACACAAGATTGAGTAGAATACCCAGCCTAATATAGCCTATATAGAATAATATGTTGAATAAAACCTATCTAGTAAATACACAAGGACAAATAAAAGTCTTGACGAATAACAAATCAAGAAAAAAAACTTTATTTAACAAAATAAAACAAAGTTTAGTTGCCCAACTACAATAGAATAATATACCTAATTAAGTCTATGGAGTAGACACAAATGGACCAAAAACAAGTCTTGTGGAATATTGTTTTTTTTTTTTCTAATTAAATACTTTTTATCAATATTTAGTATATAACCTTTGTTGAAAACTATTGATTGCTAATTGATGAATCGGTTTACAACTAAGTAGTCTTTATCAATATTTAGTATATAACCTTATGTTTGGATCTGAGTTTTTGGGGTGCTCTCCGCCTAGGCTTTGTATTTGTGTCGGCAGATACCTGGGGTATATTTACAGCTCTTGAGGATTAACTCTTAGCAGGTAAATTTCCTGCGGCCCCCTGGTTTCTACGGGCATTGAACTTGAGGAGGATAGGATTTAGGACTTAATATACGTATGTAGACTAAATCATAGCAAGAAGTAATCCTCCGTCGTCGGTTCTTAATTATGTAGACTCGCTAATGTTATCCAATCTTAGATACATAGTATTTAAAATCCACAGCAAAAACACGACATTTCATCAGAATCCCCTGCTGAATAAAACTTATATAGAATAATATGCAAAATAAAGCCTATCTAGTGGATAAAAATAGAGGAAAAAAGCCGTTCGTGGTGGTAGAAAATCTTAAACGTATTTCGCTCAGAAATCTCCGAAATATTGTCACTAATTTTACGTATCCTGTTTTATAGCCAAATAGATTAATATTCTATAATCAATAAGAAAAACCTACTAACAATAAAAAACTATGGGTAACAGATGAAAATATGGAATACCAAGAATAATTCTAAAGAACGAAATCAACACCAGTACTGTTACATCTAGATATTCATACGGCATCTTCGAATTCTAACAAACAAAATATTGATTCTAATTATACGTATCCTGTTTCATTGACAAATACATTTGACTACTATAAGCAATTAAAAACACTAGGGAATATGCCAAAGAACTCGGAGTAGGAGCCTCGACAGTTTCAAGACATTTGAAGGAAATCGACAAATCCAAAACTGACATTTCATACGGTATTTCTCCGATTGACATCGCCTAATCAAAACTTTCATTAGAACCTTTTTTGTAGAACATTTAGTAAGCTTTCTAATGGTATTCTTCCGTTTCCCAAATTCTCAACCTTTTTTGAGATATTAAGGAAAGTATACAAAGTTACCAAAACTTTTTTATGCCTGTTAATAAAATATTTTATTCTAACCCTTCCTTAACTCCAAACGCAACCAAAATTTCAACATATTAGTTTTAATGAAAGTAGAACATGCAGTAAATGTTTCAACTGAATCCCTTGATTCTAAGTACCCAAACCAAAAACGGCATTAAAAAATTATTTTTTCAGTTTTCTCGAAAACGGTTAAAGCTATCGCCTTGAAAATGATTCCATTCGTTTTCCTAGCCCAAGAAGCCTATAAAAAGAGTACTTACAAGCTTATGAACTCAAAAACGTAAGCGTTACGATTTTTTCTGCGCGAATTTCGCCCCAAACGCCATCTTTCAGTGGGCGGATTTTGCTGGTTAACGAACTTGACCTTTCAAATTGGACGCCAGATTTTTGTACCAATTTTCATTAAAATCGGACCATTCGTCTTCTATTTAGAGAGCGAACAGACAAATATATATATATATATATATATATATATATATATATATATAAATATATATATATATATATATATATATATATATATATAAATATATACATATATATATATATATACAAATTTGAACCACCGTTATTTTCGGTTTCTAGGGGTTCTGAAACGCAAAATTTTCTAGTCGGCACTTCCGGATTGTTTCATTGTATCAACCTTATAAGCGGGGTTCCTCCCTATGGGGGAGGGAGGAACCGCGCTAAAAAGCAGTACTTAGCTGTTCCCTTAGTTTTACATAAAAGTACGTTTTGAAGTTGCTATCGTATAAAGTTAATTCCGATATAAATATATACAAAACCTACTCTTCCTACCTAGCCAAACATTTTTTTCGTGGTATTTCATTGAATAAAAGTCGAAAAAGGCATTTTTTTTTTTTTTTTTTTTTTTTTTTTTTAATATTTATTTATGAGCATCCATGCGCATCTAAGGCGTTTCGCTCCAAACAGTTATTGCATATATTCATCTAAAAACAAATGGTATACATCTAAATATATATATATATATATATATATATATATATATATATATATATATATATTACATCTATCATTATACGTCTATAAAAAAATGGTATATAGAAATTACAATATATTTACATCTAAAAACGAATGGTATATACAAATGACAATACATGTACATCTAAAGACAAATGGTATACATTTATACAACAAACAATATATATATATATATATATACTAGCCGTTACCCGGCGTGCCATGCTACACCTACTTTCTGCACATAGAAAAGCCTAAATAAATTAGAAACCAAATAAGTATTATTAAAATCTAATGACACGAATCTGTAACTGTTATGAACCCGTGGCCTCCCAACTGTGATCCTAGACGACTTTGACCTAACCTATAACACCCCCGTGTCCAGACATACATGTATACCAAATTTCGTAAAAATTGGTCTAACGGTGTGGATTTGTATAAGGGAAAAACATACAGACAGACAGCTATAAGATGTTTTTGACTTAGCCTACGACACTCCCCAGATTAAGATCTGCATGTGTACCGAGTTTAGTCAAAATCGGAAGAACGGTGTGGATTTGTATAAGGGACAAACATACAGACAGACAGCTATAAGATGTTTTTGACTTAGCCTACGACACTCCCCAGATTAAGATCTGCATGTGTACCGAGTTTAGTCAAAATCGGAAGAACGGTGTGGATTTGTATAAGGGACAAACATACAGACAGACAGCTATAAGACGTTTTTGACTTAGCCTACGACACTCCCCAGATTAAAATCTGCATGTGTACCGAGTTTAGTCAAAATCGGACGAACGGTGTGGATTTGTATAAGGGAAAAACATACAGACAGACAGCTATAAGACGTTTTTGACTTAGCCTACGACACTCCCCAGATTAAGATCTGCATGTGTACCGAGTTTAGTCAAAATCGGACGAACGGTGTGGATTTGTATAAGGGACAAACATACAGACAGACAGCTATAAGACGTTTTTGACTTAGCCTACGACAATCCCCAGATTAAGATCTGCATGTGTACCGAGTTTAGTCAAAATCGGACGAACGGTGTGGATTTGTATAAGGGACAAACATACAGACAGACAGCTATAAGACGTTTTTGACTTAGCCTACGACAATCCCCAGATTAAGATCTGCATGTGTACCGAGTTTAGTCAAAATCGGACGAACGGTGTGGATTTGTATAAGGGACAAACATACAGACAGACAGCTGGTAGACGTTTTTGACTTAGCCTACGACACTCCCCAGATTAAGATCTACATGTGTACCGAGTTTAGTCGAAATCGGACGAACGGTGTGGATTTGTATAAGGGACAAACATACAGACAGACAGCTGGTAGATTTTTTTGACCTAGCCTAGGAGATTTCTCGTATCAAGACCTACCATTATTCCAAGTTTGGTCAAAATCGGTCAAACGGTGTAGATTTGTATAAGGAACAAACAAACAGAAAAACAGACAGACACGTGATTTATTTATATATATATATATATATATATATATATATATATATATATATATATATATATACATATATAAACAAATGGTATTATTTATATAAATCTGGTTGATCAATCGGATTACACAATTAGACATAGAAAAAGGCATATATGGTTCTCTTTAGAGACAGCAACTCTAAGAAAATAAACTAGAGGAAGTGTTTCTACTAAGAAAATAAACTAGAGGAAGTGTTTCTACTAAGAAAATAAACTAGAGGAAGTGTTTCTACTAAGAAAATAAACTAGAGGAAGTGTTTCTACTAAGAAAATAAACTTCCATGTAACTACTTATGTTTTTGTAATAATATATGCGTACATATGTGGTTTAGTTAGTAGTTAAATATGTTTTGTTTAGTTTTACTGTCTACATTCTTTTATTCCTTGAAATCTTTCCATGCTTATGCACCTTTAAATAATACACCAGCAACGATTTTGAATATATTTTATAATTCGGTACCAAACATTTACTTAAATATACAATATTAAAAGTTGTAAATATTATTATATCCTGAAATAATAAGGTATTTCAAGTTACCGCTTTTAACTGAATTACCTAATTTTTTTTGTCTAATCTGACCGTACCCCGGTCCCGACGACGCACAGTGTCACGAGCAGTGTTCAAAAATAAGAAAAATGAAGTTTGAAAAAAAAAATTGTTTGATGATCAATATTAAAATTAGAATCTTTGAACAAAAAGAAAACATCAAAATTAGAATATAAAAAGAAATATTAATAGCTAAGGATTAATTTGGATTGTTGGTAGAAATACAAATATTAAAACTGGTTCGGTTAGAAGATATTTACTTTGGCTGTTCCAATCTTATTACTGGAACTTTTTCATTCTTCTTTTAACCTGTTCAAGTGTAAGTTCTAAGTAAATTTTTGATTGACTAATCTTGGCCAACAGGCAAAAAAATGGGGAGGTTCTAGTGCTCTGATTGTGTAAGAAATTCTCAGCATTTTTTCAACTTTAGAATTGATTTAAGAAAAAACTTAAAATAAAGGTTTTTTCATACTTTAAACATAAATACTACATTGCTTCACGATTATTATGATACCTAGTTTACCTGCTTTCGGCTGCTTCTCACAGCGATTTTGTGGTTTTAGTTTTCATAACAAATGCTTAACTGTACGACGTCTTGCGCAGTAATGATCAAACACCAGACGCGGTGTTTTATTTGATAGAATCGTGCAATAATATGATTTATCTGATTTTTCGGGTAAAGTTAAGGAGAATATAAGAAAATTGATTAGATAGTTTTGCCTGGATATTTAAAAAAAATTGGACCCGCTGTCACTGGATTTTAGGGAAATTCGAAACAAAATCCGAAGATTGTTAAAAACGTTAATTTTCCCGACGAGGTTTTTGAAATATGTAGACGAGATAATATTCAACCAGGTCCTGATGAAGATCGCAAGTTCGTTTCATGGAAACATCGAGACGAGTTGTGGATATAGTAACGAAAAAATCTCCAAGGAGAAAATAGGATTATTAATTGATACTCCAAAGCTTTCTTTTGGTTCTATTAACGACGCAAAACCGCCCGCGCATTTTTTGGCAATCCAAAATTAAGTACCAAAATTACTGGACTGGAGATATCATTAATAATCAATTTGGGCACCATTTTGACAATGGTTTCAAGTGGTAAATCAATTAATATGCCGAAATTAACTGAATAAATTGGTGAGACTTAAGAATTATATCTAAAGCTATTTATGGTATACTCCATTGTCATTCATTAACCGCTTCTTGTAATGATACAAATATGGATTCAACGAAAAGACTTCTCCTCCATATTTGTCAACTTTAAGTAAAATATGTAACAATTAAAATTTAAATATATAAAATTTAACTAAAGTTAGCTCGAAAATCGAAATAAAAATTTTATCATACTTAAATAAAAATAATAGTATTTGTTTACAATCAAGCTGTCTACAAGTTTCTGTATATAATTTTAATAATTTCGTAAATATCATACGTAAGTTTCCATATTCATTTTATGTATGTTTATTCTATAATAGATTATTTTCTTAAGTCGAAACTTCTTTTTTTCTCCATGTTCGAGTTTTTTAATAACAGAAAAAAATAATAACCCTTGTCTCGACAAAAATACGATTTTTGATTTCTTAACCCATATACTCGTGACACTGTGCGACACCAGATTAGGGTATAACATATATATATCTAATATATAAAATTCTCGTGTCACAGTTTTCGTTGCCATACTCCTCCGAAACGGCTTGACCGATTTTGATGAAATTTTTTGTGCTTATCCGGTATCTATGAGAATCGGCCAACATCTATTTTTCATCCCCCTAAATGTTAGGGGTAGTCCACCCCTAATTTTTTTTTTTTATTTTTTAGTCAAAATTTTTAATTTCTATTTTTTTATGATACAACATACAAAAATACATACAATCCTCAATTTTCACCCTTCTACGATCAACCCTTATTTTTTAATAGCCAGTAAACAGCACGGAGTAGGGATGAGAACGAAGCCGGTCTCCTTTCTTTCTCACTCCCTACACAGTTGTCGGCCATCATTATTGTTTATGCATCAAGTGTAGTAGTAACGCTGACAATTATTATTTTGCTATCTCAGTGTAACTCTCATATTAACTTTTAATCATTCCTATTTTATCAATAATAATTAAATTATCAATTTTGAGTGTATTTTGCACGATTAGTTAATCAAGTGATTTTATAACCTCAAAAGTACTCAACACGTGACACGAGCTTCCAATAACAACGGATTTTGTGTTGTAAGTATACTTTTTTTTATTTATATCGAAAATGTTGTTGATCTTATAAAAATGTAATTTTAATTTAATTTTATTAAAAAAATGTAATTAAACAATTAAGATTTTCATAGTTTACAAAAAATCAATCATTATGAATCTTTATTTTGAAATGTCAATGGAAATATTGGTTGAGAGATTGATATTGTTTAATAGTGTTACTGTCGTAATTGTTTAATTAATGATATATAATTTTAAGGAATAAATTATAATAACTTAAAAATAATGTTTGCCTTTTGTTATTTTTATATTCCCTCATCGTTCACAGCGCTCCATGCTTATTTCACGCATATACCACATTCTTACATACATACAATATACACATTCTAACATACATACATACTTACAATAAGTAAGCTATTTTTTGTCTACACTAGAAATTACTAGGAAATTATTTATATGGCAAAACAACGTTTGCCGGGTCAGCTAGTATATATATATATATATATATGTGTGTGTATGTGTGTTTGTATATGTATATATATATATATATATATATATATATATATTAATAAGTAGAATTCAGGAAGTTCTGATTTTCGAAGAGTGACGAAGGAAATTATTGACTTTTCTTCTTCGCCGGTTTGATTCAAGTGTTGTTGAGCGAAAACACTCAATACGCAGCGAGCCCGTCTCATTTATTTGCTTATGTCCTCTCCGGTTTTTAAACTTTCTCCGTTTTTTATTTAGTTTTTTATAGAATCAAGTTGGAGGGAAAACAAGTCCCTTCGAGCATTAACTAAATATTTACAAAAAAGCCAAGACTGGGAAATTCCCACAAATACGTGAAATGCTTGTTGGAAAATTTCTTCTCTCTCTCTGAGCATTTCTCTTGGTTATTGATCACATTTCAGAGAAATTCAGCAATTTAGGTTGCACTCTTGTAAGAAAGCTTGAAAATTTCAATCGACCCTGTCTACTCGACGTGAAGGTGGCCGTTCAGTTCAAATCTCAAAGCAGAGACTGCACAGTTTGACCTGAAAGTTTGGACTGAACGGATCTAGCACACACACGATAAGTTAATAAACCTTAAGGCAGGGACTGCACAGTCCAGTTATAGTAGACCCACTGAATGTGAAGCAAATATCCTCTTGGCCACACACATCAGGCCTGCACAGTCCAGGCCTCATTGGACTGTACAGTTAATCTATTGGTTTTATCATTCTACTTCGATGGACTGTACTTGGTGTCCCAAAAATAATGGTAATCCGTTGGTCAGATGATTCTCCAATGCGAGATCAGAAAAATAACCCCAATGTTGACCCCCGTAATAGGCATTCCTGTCAATTGTAAAATATGAGTTATGGTCCTCTAATGATTGCTCGTTTTTCAATATACTTAAATTTTTGTATACCGTAAGATGTTTTTTAAAAAATTCAAGCGAGGTATCTACTATACAGGGTGTCCCGTAAATGTCTAGTCATATTGTGAGGGGTGATAGAGGACCCTTAGGGGAACAAAAAATGTTCTATGACGATTTCCCGAATTCTCGCCCCTAAGGGAGAAAACGTCGTTTTATTGTTTTTTCGAGACAAACGTGGTTTTTAGAAGAATAATCGTTGTAGCTCCGTCCCAGGTGGTTCTACTAGAAAGGAAATGAAACCTATCGAAAGCTGAGTAAATTTACTATAAGACTAGTTGGGAGTAAACGTAAAAATGAATGAATGTAAGTATGTATATCTTACCAAAAGAAAGCTATTCTAAATTTCCTGACATTTTATTGATATTTCTTTCCAGCGTTACTCCTCAATGGGCGGGGTCTGTGATTTCCGGGTTTTAGAAAAACTTTCTCATTTAACCAGCTTTCCATTCATGTATCAGAACCCTGTGTTATTGAAGTATTTGAACGGTTTAAGAACAAAAGCTTTAAAAAAAAACATGGATCTGTGAAAAGAAAATTACATTTTTTTCTTCAGTTTATTCAAAAATCTGAAGAGAAATATTTATTTTTATAAATGTTTACATAAATATTAAGTAAATATTTACTTATAAGAATAAAAAAAATTACTTCCACGAATATAAAAAAAAAATCCTAAAACATTAAATAAATAAAATACACATTTATGTTGAATTTATTAATTCAGGTAACTAATACTGGGTCCAGGTGGCGGCCATTAAGGAACACCAACCATACATTAACCTCAAAAATTACTATTTTTACCTAGATCACGCATTTGAACACATTTTTACAGGTATTTATATTTTTTAAAACAAATGCTTTACCTTGAATTGATTTTGGTAATTACAAATTCTATCCCTCATAAATAAGACATACATAGTCCTGTAAAAATGTGTTCAAATGCGTGATCTAGGTAAAAATAATAATTTTTGAGGTTAATGTATGGTTGGTGTCCCTTAATGGCCGCCACCTGGACCCAGTATTAGTTACCTGAATTAATAAATTCAAAATAAATGTGTATTTTATTTATTTACTGTTTTAGGAATTTTTTTTTATATTCGTGGAAGTAATTTTTTTTATTGTTTTAAGTAAATATTTATTTATTATTATGTAAACATTTACAAAAATAAATATTTCTCTTCAGCTTTTTGAATAAACTGAAGAAAAAAATATAATTTTATTTTCACAGATCCATGTTTTTTAAAAAACTTTTGTTCTTAAACCGTTCAAATACTTCAATAACACAGGGTTCTGATACATGAATGGAAAGCTGGTTAAATGAGCAAGTTTTTCTAAAAGCCGGAAATCACAGATCCTGCCCATTGAGGAGTAACGCTGGAAAGAAATATCAATAAAATGTCACGAAATTTAGAATAGCTTTCTTTTGGTAAGATATACATACTTACATTCATTCATTTTTACGTTTACTTTCAACTAGTCTTATAGTAAATTTACTCAGCTTTCGATAGGTTTCGCCCCCTTTCTAGTAGTACCACCTAGGACGGAGCTACAACGATTATTCTTCTAAAAACCACGTTTGTCTCGAAAAAACAATAAAACGACGTTTTCTCCCTTATGGGCGAGAATTCGGGAAATCGTCATAGAACATTTTTTGTTCCACTAAAGGTCCTCTATCACCCCTCACAATATGACTAGACATTTACGGGACACCCTGTATATTTGTCAAATACCACTCACTCACTGACCAATCATTGCCCAGCCCAAACCACTCGACAGAAAATTTTGAAATTTTGCATGGACACTCCCTATATAACGTAGGCACTCGGTAAGAAAGGATTTTTTGATATTCGAATTTTTAAGTACTTTTAGAGGGGTTTGAAGTCTGAGTTGGTTAGAGCATGCAAGCCAAGGCAGCATGTGTTGCTAGGACGATAACAGAACAGCTGTTACCGTACATTATCTATTTCATAGTATTATTTTTATTTGAGGTTAATTTCCACTATTATGGCAGGCCTTGAATTATTAGAAATTAAATGTGATTTTGTCCCTCATCTAGGCGCACGGTAGTGCGCCAGGCCAAGTTCCGGCCTAAGCATACTGTGTGTATATTACAGGCGGTCTTAGAACCGATTTTTACCCTCTCATACCTTTCAACCAGGTAAAGATAAAGTTATGAAATTTTACACAGGTATTATACTACTAGATGTGAGCAAAACTGGAAATTTTCATAATTCTAAATCGAATAGTTTCTGAGATATAAGCGATAGAAAATCGGGATTTATAGGACTCACTCACTCACTCACTCACTGACTCATCAAAATTATTAGGCACTTCCCATGATGCTAGAGACTTGAAATTTTGCATGAAGATAGATATGAAGACGTTATTAAAGGAAAAATCGAAAAATCGCGAAAAGTTGTGTTTGACTCCGCTTCCGGGGCGGGGGCGTGCCAGTTGTGTACTTCCTTCGGAAACCCATCATTCCGTCCGAAACCCATGATGTGGGGTATCAAATGAATTGTCTCGGTATGAAGAACCTATATTTGATGTTTTAAGAAACAATTAGGCGCATATAGGCTCGGTAAAAATATTATACCAGCTGTCTGTCTGTATGTTTGTTCCTCTTACAAATCCGTACCGTTTGACCGATTTTGACTAAACTTGGGACACAGACGGGTCTTTCTCCGGGTAGTTTCATAGGCTAGTCAAAATCGTCTATCAGCTGTCTGTCTGCATGTTTGTTCCTTACACAAATTCACTCCATTTGACCGATTTTGACCAAACTTGGCAAACAGGTAGGCCTTGGTCCGGGGAAGCCCTATTACGCTGGAACAGCAACATTGCAACCCCAACTTCTAACATACTCTGAAATTTGTTGCTAATTTGTTACACTATTTTCAAATTTGTTGCTCCGGCCGTTTCCGAGAAAACGTGGCTGTGATACCGTAATATTACGCCAGCACAGCCACCCCAGTAACTTTTGATCTAATTGTCTGACGAAATTCAGATTGGTACCTGAATTTGTTGCTAATTTGTTGCTCTAGAATGACACCAACCACGAATTTGTCGCTCCAGCCGTTTCCGAGAAAACGTGGCTGTGCTACCGTAATATTACGCCAGCACAGCCACCCCCGTAACTTTTGATCTAATTGTCTGACGAAATTCCGATTGGTACCTGAATTTGTTGCTAATTTGTTGCTCTAGAATGACACCAATCACGAATTTGTCGCTCCAGCCGTTTCCGAGAAAACGTGGCTGTGCTAGCGTAATATTACGCCAGCACAGCCACCCCCGTAACTTTTGATCTAATTGTCTGACGAAATTCAGATTGGTACCTGAATTTGTTGCTAATTTGTTGCTCTAGAATGACACCAATCACGAATTTGTCGCTCCAGCCGTTTCCGAGAAAACGTGGCTGTGCTAGCGTAATATTACGCCAGCACAGCCACCCCCGTAACTTTTGATCTAATTGTCTGACGAAATTCAGATTGGTACCTGAATTTGTTGCTAATTTGTTGCTCTAGAATGACACCAACCACGAATTTGTCGCTCCAGCCGTTTCCGAGAAAACGTGGCTGTGCTACCGTAATATTACGCCAGCACAGCCACCCCCGTAACTTTTGATCTAATTGTCTGACGAAATTCCGATTGGTACCTGAATTTGTTGCTAATTTGTTGCTCTAGAATGACACCAATCACGAATTTGTCGCTCCAGCCGTTTCCGAGAAAACGTGGCTGTGCTAGCGTAATATTACGCCAGCACAGCCACCCCCGTAACTTTTGATCTAATTGTCTGACGAAATTCAGATTGGTACCTGAATTTGTTGCTAATTTGTTGCTCTAGAATGACACCAATCACGAATTTGTCGCTCCAGCCGTTTCCGAGAAAACGTGGCTGTGCTAGCGTAATATTACGCCAGCACAGCCACCCCCGTAACTTTTGATCTAATTGTCTGACGAAATTCAGATTGGTACCTGAATTTGTTGCTAATTTGTTGCTCTAGAATGACACCAATCACGAATTTGTCGCTCCAGCCGTTTCCGAGAAAACGTGGCTGTGCTAGCGTAATATTACGCCAGCACAGCCACCCCCGTAACTTTTGATCTAATTGTCTGACGAAATTCAGATTGGTACCTGAATTTGTTGCTAATTTGTTGCTCTAGAATGACACCAATCACGAATTGGTCGCTCCAGCCGTTTCCGAGAAAACGTGGCTGTGCTACCGTAATATTACGCCAGCACAGCCACCCTCGTAACTTTTGATCTAATTGTCTGACGAAATTCAGATTGGTACCTGAATTTGTTGCTAATTTGTTGCTCTAGAATGACACCAATCACGAATTTGTCGCTCCAGCCGTTTCCGAGAAAACGTGGCTGTGCTACCGTAATATTACGCCAGCACAGCCACCCTCGTAACTTTTGATCTAATTGTCTGACGAAATTCAGATTGGTACCTGAATTTGTTGCTAATTTGTTGCTCTAGAATGACACCAATCACGAATTTGTCGCTCCAGCCGTTTCCGAGAAAACGTGGCTGTGCTACCGTAATATTACGCCAGCACAGCCACCCTCGTAACTTTTGATCTAATTGTCTGACGAAATTCAGATTGGTACCTGAATTTGTTGCTAATTTGTTGCTCTAGAATGACACCAATCACGAATTTGTCGCTCCAGCCGTTTCCGAGAAAACGTGGCTGTGCTACCGTAATATTACGCCAGCACAGCCACCCCCGTAACTTTTGATCTGATTGTCCGACGAAATTTTGACTGGTGCCATAATTTGTTGCTCTGGATTGAGAACAATCGCGAATTTTTTGCTCCAGTCGTTTCCAAAAATCGTTGCTACAATAGCCTCAAGATACTACATAAGTTTAGTTTTTTTTTTTTTTTTTTAAATATTCTTCACCTACGTAGAACTGATGAAATATTGATATCTTACAAATGAAGGTCTCTAGGTATTTGCCTTTACGTTTGCGGATTAAACTATATAGCACGACGGATTAACCTTTTAAAATTCAAACTAACGCAAAACTGATGTTTCTACCATTTTTTACGTTTTAGGTATTTTTCTGATATTATTTTACGACCTGTGTATTATTATGATGTGTCTTTTAGCACTTTTATAAGCAACGTTTTAATTAAGATTCTTCTCGTGAAAGACGTTTTTAAAAAGTACTTCAAATCTGCATCGATCCTTTCTACCAGATAATAAAAATAAACCCGGTCCGATTAATTTTTTTTTTATCACACATCTGTCTCTTTATGCAGGGTGTCCCGCATTGAGATGTCATAACTTTAGGGGTTTATTCTGCACCCCATTTGTAGTTCTGAGGAGCAGAAATGAACGTTCTATCTGAACATTTTGTCTATCTTAAAAAAAAAAAACAAAAAAAAAACACGGATTTCTGGTTATCTTATCGTAAATAAAAACCACATTTTTAGGATTTAAATTATATTTCCCTAATAAGAAACGCCCGTTAGTGAAATATTGACTTGTAAATTAGAAGCTATACTAAGAGCCATATAGATGTGAACTATTGATTTTAGTGTTTTCTTCAATTATTCAATATTTTCTTGATCAGCTATTAGCCTTATTTAATAAGCTTAAATGTGCTATCTCGTTATTTCAGAAAAAAAGTTATTTGAATCTAATTTTTACTGATTCGTAAGTCAAAACCAGTAAATGTGCTTTAGCGTGAAGGAGCCATTCTAAGCACATTCTCTAATTTTACACGATAATTGTGGTGTCTCATCCTTCCCACACTACGTTCACACTCTTTTTGCTCTGATTAAGGGTGGAGGAATATGATAGAAGAACATATTGAAAATAATTACAATAATTGTTCTAAACATAATTGAACTCATCAATAGGATCCATAAGCAGCGCCAGCTCATGAAGACCCAGAGACAAGACGTCCTCCGTATAGCCCTGGATTCTCATAGTCGTCGAGCTTATATTTGTAGGCAACAGAAAGGAGGACATTTTGAAAATCCTAATTTACATGGCAATATTTCAAGAACGGGTGTTTCTAATCGGAAATTTAATGTAGATTTTAGAATCATATTTAGATTTGTCCAAAAAAAACAAAAACAAAAAAAAAACAATCGACGTCGGTCGATATATATATATATATATATATATATATATATATATATATATATACATATATACATATATATATATATATATATATATATATACATATATATATATATATATATATATATATATATATATATATATATATATATATATATTGTTAATATACAAATGCAAGTGGTATGCTATTTATTGCATGAGACTTGCAGACAAAAATAAACTCCCTTCTTGCAGGGTTACTGTAAGGAGGAAACAAATATATATATATATATATATATATATATATATATATATATATATATATATATAAGCTTGGACAACTGTCTGACGAAGCTGAATGGGATTTATGCGAAATAGCACCCAATCGATCGTTAATTCTCCCCAGCGAAGAACTCTAAAAAATAATATATATATATATATATATATATATATATATATATATATATATATTTTCCACTTGTTCTTTTTTCTTTATTTGGCAGAGGGTCGATGAAGCAGAACACCATTTGTTTTTGTTCAACTATTTTATTTCATCTATTTTGCCCGACATGTTTCGTGCCTTAATTCGCACCTCTTCAGGGGCTTTCCTTATCGGGAAGTCCTCTCGTCATGTGTACTGGCTTTAGTCAGGCGTAGTATTACGGTCATATTCAGAAGAATTAATATATATATATATATATATATATATATATATATATATATATATATATATACCATATATACACAGGTCTGTTATACATGAGGTAATGTAAATACCTAATATGAAGATAGGTAGTTGAAGTATGCAAATCCCTGAATGTATGAATTCCCTTACCAGCTTTGAAACTAAACCTCCGGGTATCATTTACTTTTCTGTCCGACCAACTCGGACGGAGCCTACTGTAGCTTTTTTTGTAAAAAAATAAGCAATCTTTAAGAAAACAGAAAAAGTATAATATCTCCCTTACTGAGAATCGAACCATACTTTATATAAACGTCCCTGTTCCTTTTGAAGTGTACTATCCATTCTCAAAATTTGATTACACATTTACGGGACATCCCTTAATATTTTTCTCGAATACGTAACTCAAAATGTAACCGAAATTTAAACATCTTAGGTTTAGGTGAATTTCAAAGTTGTAGAAAATATTTAAATTAAATCCCATGATTCTAAGTACCCGCCAAAGAAATGAGTTACAGAAACATTTGTTCCACTTTTCTCAAAAACGGTTACAGATATTGTCTTAAAAATGGTTTCATTCGTTTTCTATTTTAAGAAACCTACTAAACGAGTAGGTATCTGCAAGAAAATGAGCTCAAAAATGTAAGCATTGCGATTTTTTTCGCGCGAATTTCGCTTGAAAAAAGCTTCCCCTTCACTAAATTTCCCGTATCAATAATAATAATAATAATAACCGAGGAATCATTGGGTTAATCTCCAGACCACTTTCCTTGAATATTCTGATAGCGGCATTTATTACTCCAACTCCAGAATCCACATCTGGAGAAGTAACCACTTGATCATCCGCAAAATCAGTAAACACATTTTAACAATTCTTACATTATTTATGCAGCACTTATTCATATTTTAATTAAATAAATATAAAGGCTGTGATTTTTATTTATTTATAAGTCATTCATAGATTATTACTAGGGACCGGAGTTTTAGGATAAAATAAGCACCCAATTAGGTTTTTGCAACAGGCATAAGAGGTCTTTTTAGGTTTTTATTTAAAATTGCATTTTAGTTTTTTTAGGTGATAAAAATGTTTTCAATAGGTAGGTTCAAAAAATAGGCCTTTGTAGGTTTTTATTTAAAAATCCATTTTAGGTTTTTTTAGGTGATAAAATTATTTCAATAGGTACGAAGAATAAGTTTAACCTATTATATTATTATCATTTATAATTTGGTTAATTTATAATTCATCAATAAATATGTATATATAGTGACATAAAAATAAACAATAAATAACATTCGAAACGAAAAAAAAAAGATGAGCAAATAAAAATGATGAAACATGAGTTATTATTTAAAAAAAAAAGAATAAGTAGGCCAAATATTCAACAAAATATTTATTTAAAAAAACAAAGTGAATAAAATTTATTTAAATTAAATACATTTTATAAATAAAACGGTGTTTAAAATAAGAAAGAAAAATAAATTAAATTATACAATAAAACATACATTAATAAAAAACATAAGTAAGAACATAATATAACAGAGAAATGTATTTAATTGTATCTATTCTAATAACGTTGACAATGTTAGTTAACGTATTGAGCCTGGGAGAGGTGTTGTTACCAGGTATGTAAACAAAGCATCACGTGGACAAGCTAAGAGAGTTAAGAATGAGGGAGGAAGCGGTGAATTTCCTGTAGCTACTAGGTACTGTCAGATTCCTGTGAAGGCTGATTCTTATAATCTCCCGTTCTCCGGGAAGTCACTGTTTAGATGTTTGTTTCTTAAAATATAAAAATAAATGTTTGTATTCCAATCTTTACAGATAACACTAGGGGTAAGAACGGAACCGGGCTAAGATGACGCAGTTCCTGCGAGTCGGACTTTTTTTAGTTTCCTTGTCAATGTTTTCATAGCAGTCATAAGGGGAAAAAAGATTTGTACTAAAAGTTATTAAAAAATAGAAAACAATTTTTTTAAGCGCTTAAAAACTTTAACTTTCAGAAATGTCATATAATTTTTCACATTATTATAAAAAGGTAATGGTTAATTTATTAGAAAAATCAGTCGCTCGTTTGGTAATATTACAAAAAGTTTTATTTCGCCTAACCGGATCCGAACATCTAGAGCCTTCAGTTGTAAGATTTTCAATTTGTTCATCACTTATGAACACTTACGTAGATGAGGGATTTTATTTTTTTTAAAGCTACTTTAACATGGATTGCACTTTTCATAAGGCATTTATTTTTGTCTGTTACATTGTTATGTTGTTATGAAGCACATTCATAAATTCAACAATGTTATCAGCACAATTTGTTCGCATTCTGATTGCTTTTCAGCTCTATATACACAAAGCTACATTAAAACATTTAAGGTATAACTGCTATTTGTGTAAAAAAGGTACGTGGTAGAAAAAAAAACAAAAAATGATTACAGTTTTGGAATAAGCAAACCAAATTTAGTACATTAGACCTATTTTGAAATAATAGTGATTGGGGTCAATCTAGAGCAACAAATTATGGTACCAGTCTGAATTTCGTCAGACAATTAGATCAAAAGTTACGGGGGTGGCTGTGCTGGCGTAATATTAGATGTGTGATAAAAAAAAAATTAATCGGACCGGGTTTATTTTTATTATCTGGTAGAAAGGATCGATGCAGATTTGAAGAACTTTTTAAAAACGTCTTTCACGAGAAGAATCTTAATTAAAACGTTGCTTATAAAAGTGCTAAAAGACACATCATAATAATACACAGGTCGTAAAATAATATCAGAAAAATACCTAAAACGTAAAAAAAGGTAGAAACATCAGTTTTGCGTTAGTTTGAATTTTAAAAGGTTAATCCGTCGTGCTATATAGTTTAATCCGCAAACGTAAAGGCAAATACCTAGAGACCTTCATTTGTAAGATATCAATATTTCATCAGTTCTACGTAGGTGAAGAATATTTATAAAAAAAAAAAAAAAAAAAACTAAACTTATGTAGTATCTTGAGGCTATTGTAGCAACGATTTTTGGAAACGACTGGAGCAAAAAATTCGCGATTGTTCTCAATCCAGAGCAACAAATTATGGCACCAGTCAAAATTTCGTCGGACAATTAGATCAAAAGTTACGGGGGTGGCTGTGCTGGCGTAATATTACGGTAGCACAGCCACGTTTTCTCGGAAACGGCTGGAGCGACAAATTCGTGATTGGTGTCATTCTAGAGCAACAAATTAGCAACAAATTCAGGTACCAATCTGAATTTCGTCAGACAATTAGATCAAAAGTTACGGGGGTGGCTGTGCTGGCGTAATATTACGCTAGCACAGCCACGTTTTCTCGGAAACGGCTGGAGCGACAAATTCGTGATTGGTGTCATTCTAGAGCAACAAATTAGCAACAAATTCAGGTACCAATCTGAATTTCGTCAGACAATTAGATCAAAAGTTACGGGGGTGGCTGTGCTGGCGTAATATTACGCTAGCACAGCCACGTTTTCTCGGAAACGGCTGGAGCGACAAATTCGTGATTGGTGTCATTCTAGAGCAACAAATTAGCAACAAATTCAGGTACCAATCTGAATTTCGTCAGACAATTAGATCAAAAGTTACGGGGGTGGCTGTGCTGGCGTAATATTACGGTAGCACAGCCACGTTTTCTCGGAAACGGCCGGAGCAACAAATTTGAAAATAGTGTAACAAATTAGCAACAAATTACTGAGTATGTTAGAAGTTGGGGTTGCAATGTTGCTGTTCCAGCGTAATAGGGCTGTCCGGGGAATGCACTAGGCTAGGTAAAAAAGGTCTTTCAGCTGTCTGTCTGTATGTTTGTTCCTTATACAAATTCACACCATTTGGCCTATTTTGACCAAACTTGGCACGCAGGTAGGTCTTGATACGGGATTGTCATATTACCTATGACGTTTTTTACTTTTTTTCCCATCGAAATGCCATCATTCCTTCTGAAACCCATCATGTGGGGTATCAAATGAATCGTCTTGGTAAGGAGAACCTATATTTGATGTTTTAAAAAACATTTCGACATATCTTAACAAAAACAGTTGTGACTTCTTTCTTAAATGTAGTAAATAAAGTTGTAGAGGTTCACTGCATAATATACTTCAAAGCAGATACTAAGTTTTTCAAAGTCGAGCCATCTAAATTACAAAGTTTAGGATTACAAACCCAAAATGTATCGTCTTTGTTTCTTATATTTTTCTTGAAGGCCTTATGCACTTTCCCTATTGTGATCTTTATCCTCGGGATAAGGTTCCTGTGTTTTACAGTGTAATAGTTTAGTTAAGAGAGCAATCAATTTGTCCTCTAGAGTACTGTAATCTGGAAGAGCTTCTAACTTTTCTAGTCTAGTGATTGGTTGTATGTAGGTTGATTATTGGTATCAAATATCAAGCAGTAAGGAGAACCTTATGCAGAATCCAAAGACCCTGGTTTTATATGAAGTACAAAAGCCAGTAGGTATGTGGCAACTAAATTCAATTTAATACTTAGAAAAAAGTAATGAGATCCCCCCAAAAAAAAACATAAATGTGAAATAGAGGCCAAGTTCCTGCCCCACAAAGAAACACTCCCTTCCTCAAAAATATCCCCTCCTAAAACCCCCCAAAAACGCCTTACCATTCTACACTCCAAAAAAGTAGTATGAGTTGGTGTATTAATTCAACCAAAAATATTTGCCAATACAAGAGATTATACAAGAAAGAAATGTCCAAGTTCATTACTTGGAAGACCTCATAGTTACTTACTAAGAACAGTAAAGACACTTCAACTGACCTTTAAAAACAACAATAAAAATACTTATATCCAGTTACTAAAATATCACTTTCCTCAACCAGGTATATTCTTAAACTTGGCAATCTTTAGAGAAAACCTAAACATTGCCAAATTTAAGATTATACCTGGTTGAGGAAAGTGATATTTTAGTAACTGGATATAAGTATTTTTATTGTACAGTTCAACCTCAAGTATATCCCATAAACGGCGAAGAATATCTCAAGATTATGAATTCTGCATCTCAGTGCAGTTTTAATAGTGACCATCACAGGGAAATCGAGGCTTACCTGTGATAAAACTTTGCAAATTATAAATGGGCAATTATGATTCCAAGTTCCCTAAGAAACTTTCTTATAATTTTCACAAAACTTCCTGAATTGGTTTTCTTTTGGAACTTTGTTATGATAAAGTTTTAATGCTCCGGAAACTTAAGAAGCATCAACTTGATTGGACAAAGGATCACCATGATTGGTCGTCTCCTACAAGTTTCCCATTACTTATCAAGAGATTAGATGCTCCACGTTCCAGGATGGCGTGGAGTATCGAATCTATTCGCGTCATACTGAAGATAAAAAAAAAATCAGTCCCGTAACAGGCCACGGGGCCCTTAAGGGAAGATACTATAGCGGTATCTGATTCACGATCGTACGGCACACTAGGAAGATAGTGTGGTCAGTACTATACGCCGACCGCCTGATTTTTCACTTTGGTGATTCGACTGCTAGGGCCATTAGCACCAAGGTACCCATTGATAAATTAATTAAAGTCTGGGTTGGCCTAGGGACGGCCTGGGAGGCCGAATCCAACCCTTAATCGAAGACCGTAGAAGATAAAAATCTTTAGTGCTTGCTCGGGTTTCGAACTCAGGTCCTCCAGCTTATTAGTCCAGTGCTCTACCACTCAGCTAACCTCGCCCCCTCATACTGAAGATTTCGAATGCAAGTATCGATAGCCCTAATACAGAAATCCAAAATTAACAGTTCCTGGCCTCTTGACAGTTCCTGAATCCTCAAATGGCTCCTTCTTATTTCTCTAAATTGGTTAATCAACTTATTATATTATTATAAAGCATTGGTGATTTATTATGAGAGTTTTAATCAAGAAATGAGCTATTTTAGAATTTTTAAATAATTTTAGTGCAGTTCCTCCCTCCACCCATAGGGAGAAAATCCGTCTAACAAACGTACAATAACGAAATTACAGAGGTTCAAATTTATAGTCACACACACGCACACGCACACACACACACACACACACACGCGCGCGCGCGCGCGCGCACACACACACACACGCGCGCGCGCGCACACACACACATGTATATATATATATATATATATATATATATCTAATATATAAAATTCTCGTGTCACAGTTTTCGTTGCCATACTCCTCCGAAACGGCTTGACCGATTTTGATGAAATTTTTTGTGCTTATCCGGTATCTATGAGAATCGGCCAACATCTATTTTTCATCCCGCTAAATGTTAGGGGTAGTCCACCCCTAAATTTTTTTATTTTATTTTTTAGACAAAATTTTTAATTTCTATTTTTTTATGATACAACATACAAAAATACATACAATCCTCAATTTTCACCCTTCTACGATCAACCCTTATTTTTTAATAGCCATTTTAGTAATTTAATCACTTTTCCTCTCCGGTCGAAAACTGATCAATCGTCATTTAATTAGTTATCTCCGCCAGATGTCTACAGGTGTCACTTCTGACCCAGTAAACAGCACGGAGTAGGGATGAGAACGAAGCCGGTCTCCGTTCTTTCTCACTCCCTACACAGTTGTGATAATTAATGAAAAACGTGATCGAAGCCAGGATTTTAAATGGCAAGTTGAGAGGTGAAAATATACTCATACCACGGATTCCTATTATACCTACAGATGTGCCAATTCAATTCAAACGTATTAAGTTTCCCATTAGATTGGCATTTGCAATGACTATCAACAAATCCCAAGGTCAAACGATGTCTGTTTGTGGATTAGATTTGAGAACACCATGTTTTTCACACGGACAATTATACGTGGCAAGCTCTCGAGTGGGTAAACCATCCAGTTTGTTTGTGTTAGCTAAAGATGGACAAACAAAAAATATTGTTCACGCTATAGCATTAAGAGATTGATATTGTTTAATAGTGTTACTGTCGTAATTGTTTAATTAATGATATATAATTTTAAGGAATAAATTATAATAACTTAAAAATAATGTTTGCCTTTTGTTATTTTTATATTCCCTCATCGTTCACAGCGCTCCATGCTTATTTCACGCATATACCACATTCTTACATACATACAATATACACATTCTAACATACATACATACTTACAATAAGTAAGCTATTTTTTATCTACACTAGAAATTACTAGGAAATTATTTATATGGCAAAACAACGTTTGCCGGGTCAGCTAGTATATATATATATATATATATATATATATATATGTTCGCGTTCTCAAAGGCCCAAAAATGGTTGAATTTTTATGAAATTTGGGGCTTAACTTTTTGGGGTAATGAGCTTACAAGTAGTGGTATTACTCATTTGGGAATCTAATGAAACCATTTCCGAAAAATTTATTAAAAAAAAAAAGTTTAAAAACTATTCATCGGTTTGGGTACTTATAATCGTGTGTTATATATACATTTTGGTTACATTTGGAGTTAAGAAGGTATTCGAAAAAAATATTATATTAATAGACATGAAAATTTTCGGGATATTCGTATATTTAAATATCTCGAAAACCAAAGACTTAGTAAATTATCTCCAAAAAAGTCCTAAAGCAATTTTAGGAGAGAGACAAGTGCTTAAGACATCAAAATTGGTAGTTTTGTCCTTTTGAACAGTGTGTTGTCTCTGTTTACCTCACTTTTTAATTGGTCGATTTTTTTTTTTTTTTTTTTTTTTTTTTTTTTTTTTTTTTTTTTAAATTCCATTTAACAGTAAAATTAATATTTTACTAAAACAAGGTAGGAAAATGAGAAACGTATTTGTTGTTTTTTTCCTCGACCGTTGAGAAAGAGGATGGAGAATTCTCCGCTTAGGATATTGTCTGTTTCTTGTAAAGGCGCACAGTGGGACCAAACGACATTTCGTGTTTCAAAAAAGGCTAAAGTCTCCAAATTTGAATGCATTTTTTTTTAAATAAAAGCTAATAAAATTTGAAACAACTTCGTCTAAGCTAGATTTTTGTTTTTTGTTTCCTCTGTTTATTATTAAATTACGCGTAAATACTTCACAAACTTTTACAATTGTACATAACATAATATTTAATTTTTCATCTAACTTAATATCAGCACTGACATCGTTGAAATTAAACATTCAAATCCTCATTAGAATTCAGTTTTAAATAAAAACATATGTTCTCAATTATAATATTTTTAACAGTTAACGTATTTGTGTATCTCTATTATATAAAAAAGTCCGACTCGCAGGAACTGCGTCATCTTAGCGCGGTTACGTACATCTCAAAGAAATGGAATAGATTAGGCATCACAAATCACAGGAAACTGACTGTAGCCAACTTACACAGAAGGCGGATAATTCTTAATCTGTATAAGTCAATACAATTATTACTGAAAACGTACTTACTTCTCGACTACTGCTGAGAAGTCTCTATTCTAAACAACCAAAAATTCGTTGTCATTTTAAGTATCTTGTTTTATTAGAAAATTCGTTTTACTGTTATAATCAACTGAATATATGTGCTTCATTGCGAATAAGATTCCATTCTCTCTTGGGTTAAATCTTTCTTTAAAATAATAAATAACAATAACATCAGTTGGAGGCTATGAGGAAGGTTGTATAGATAGGAGATTTCTACGTCATCATGATTAGTCACAGCCATCTTGATTACCACAGCCGCTCCAAACTTATTACCAATACGTTTAACCATTTCATAGCGTATTTTACTACAATTTTAATTTTACTGATACATGCAACTTAAAAAAAAATCAACCAATTAAAACGTGAGATAAAAAAAGAGAAAAATCCTTTCAAAACAACAAAACAAACACTTTTTAAGTATTAAGTGCTTATATCTCTGATTGACGTAGCCCAATCGAATATTGCTTCAGAACCTTTTTGTAGAGAATTTAGTAAGCATTCGAATGGTCACCTTCCACTTACCACGATTTTCCAACCGTTATCGAGATATTTACGAAAAATGTATGAAGATCCGAAAACTTTTCACGTCTATTAAGAAAATACTTTTTTTCGCATACTTCCTTTACTCCAAATGTAACCAAAACTTAATCATCTTAGTTGGGATTAATTTCCAATATGTAGAAAATATTTCAATTGAATTCCGCGATTCTAAGTACTCACAAAAAAATAATGACTTACAAAAACATTGATTCCACTTATCTCAAAAACGGTTACAGATATCGCCTTGAAAATGGTTTCATTCGTTTTCCTATGTTAAGAAACCTATAAAACAAGTACCTGCAAGCATATGAACACAAAAAAATAAGCGTTACGATAAATGACAACTCCATCAGTAGCCAATGAGAAGCTTGCATTCATGCAATCTGCTCCCAACATGCATTGCAAATCCATCATGGCTGAATGTTTATACTTACTTGTAATAAGTGCATTTGGCGATAATTCTTATTAATAACTAGCTGTTATCCGGCACACTGTGTTGCCAAACGTAGGATTTTGGGGCAAAAACTGTAGGTAATTGAATGTTTCTGATTTAGGTATGATTTTTGAAGAATTTTTTTTGTGCCGAGTCGAATGAGACCACTACCAATTCTATAGAATAATTATTTTATTTTATTTTATAAACGGGCTTTATGTAACAACAACCGTGAAAAACAGTCGGTATTTAATTTAAAATATTCATACTTTACTCAAGTGGTAGAGCTATGTATCCTTCCAAATATATTTTCAAGACTTCAGGTGAATTAATTAACAGCTAATGTGGTACTGGTAACTGTTCTCGACATATTCCTCTTTATTTAAATTTTCGCGTATAACAAATAAATATTGACAGTTTCACACTAGATATTAAATAGATCTCATCGTTAATGTTCAGTTATTTGCTATTAAAAACTTTTCAACAACTCTCTGCAGAAAGTAATAATGGTTAACTCGTTTTTCATAAAATAATCGCATCGCTAATTGATAACTTTATTTTATTAGCTGTGCACAGGTATGGCTGAGTACGGCGATGAAAATTACAGCACAGCCACTTCAATACATGATTGTTTCCTGTGATTTGTGATGCTAATC
The DNA here is from genome assembly GCA_946811695.1 of Gonocerus acuteangulatus. NCBI lineage: Eukaryota > Metazoa > Arthropoda > Insecta > Hemiptera > Coreidae > Gonocerus > Gonocerus acuteangulatus. The sequence goes on from OX328131.1 coordinate 52,002,338, forward strand.
TATTCCATTTCTTCGAGATGTTTGTAACCGCGCTAAGATGACGCAGTTCCTGCGAGTCGGACTTTTCTATAGAAAAGCTACCACCCCATAGTGGGAATCGAAGCCACGACCTTTGGCACGGAGTGTTAAGTGCTCATGCCTTAACACTCACGGCCACTGGGCCTCCAAGTCGGGCATTTAATTACCAATGTTAATAGGACAATAGGGAGAGGGAATCTATTAGGTGATAATTCCTGTTCTAATCTATCTGAGGACTTTAGGAGCTAAAGCTGTAATCTCCAAAGGATTAATATCCCGAGAGGCAAGCGATAAAGTCATTCCGTTGAGAGCTTCGATACGGCTATTCAATTAAATAGATAATCTAGGATCTTACAAGGGGATAGTTCTAGTCATTGACTTATAGTATATATTCTATCTTAGTATATTAGCACTTTCCTCCGAATGAAATATTTTAAAAAAATGTTTGAACAATTTCTTCGAATCTTTATTGATCCTACCTAGTAGACACCGATAATGACCCCAGTTAAAATTTCTCTCTCTCTCTCTCTCTCTCTCTCTATATATATATATATATATATATATATATATATATATATATATACATATATATAGTGGGGGCGAGGTTAGCTCAGTGGTAGAGCACTCGACTAATGAACTGGAAGACCAGGTTCAAAACCCGAGCGCGCACTAAAGATTTTTTCTTCTAGTGCTGCCGTTCGAGGGTTGGATTTGGGGTCCCAGATCGTCCCTAGGCTCACCCAGCCTTTAATTAATTTAATTAATAATGGGTACCTTGGGTGCTAATGACTCTAGCAGTCGAAGCAGCCAAGGGGAAAATCAGGCGGCCGAAGCATAGTATTGACCACAATATCTCCCTAGTGTGCCGTATGGTCAAGAACCAGATACCTCTACAGTATCTGCCCCTCTGGGCCCTTGTGGCCTGTTACGGGACTGATTTTTTTTATATATATAGTGTCCGTTAACACGATACAGGCCAGAGTTTTTGTTTTTTTGGGTTCTTAGTTTGGGAATTAGCTAATCAGGAGGGGGGTGGTTTACTCCGGGGCCAAAGTAGTTATTTGCCAAAGTAGTCGTAATTTTTGTTATATTTCAACGAAACTGGGTATTCCTTATGGTCAACTGAAGAGAAAAATGTGTTGTAAAAATAAACTAAATTGGTTCATTAGGGAGGGGGGGGGGGGTACTCCGGACCCAAATTACTAATTTTCTCATACCGGTCGTATTTTCTTTTTTATTGTTACGAAACTCTTCGTATCATAGCGACCCGGCTACCTAATAAGAAAGAAGTGTTGTGAAAACGAACTAAATCGGTCTATTGGAGGGGGGGGGGGGTTACTTTGTACTATGCTGAAATCCTCCCGCCATAAGTAAGTTTTTTATTATTCATCAAGATCAATAGATAAAAATGTGAATTGTGTATTTATTACGTAGTGTAGTACTCGGCATACTCAAAACTCTGGAGGGAAATTAATTATAAAATTAATAATTGAAACAGCTCGTCATAACAAATGCAAAAGCGCAGACCTATTAATGTTTTTATTTTAATTATCTATATAGGTTATTTTAAGCAAATTATTCAGGAATGCACTCGACGCTACCCAATTCTGAGGAAAGTGCTTAGTTATGCAGCTCCTGCGTGACGGACTTTTTATTTCTTCTAGAAACACCCATTATTACTAATATTTTAAACATTTAGAAGATGGTATAAATTAGAACCCATTTAATATTAACATTATCTAACTAAACTAAGCGTTCAAACCCTTACTGAAACTTTTAATGTTGTCTAAGCTGAAAGTAAAATTATGGGTATGGAAATAAATGATTTAAAATCGAAGTATATGTCCATTTGTCCAGAAAACTCAAGAAATTACCATAATCTCCTGGTGGAAGGACACGGTTTCGAAAACGTCAATACCTTTACTTATATTATATACCTACCTAGGGGCGGAAATAAATAATGAAAATAGAATTATGATTGAGGTTAAGAGAAGGATAATGGCCGCAAACCGTGCGTACTTCGCAAATTTCAAGCTTTTTAAATCATCCTTGTTATCGAGGAAAACTAAAATAAAGCTATACACAACGCTAATAAGACCCATACTTACTTACTACCACCATGGCAAATTATACACTACGCTAATAAGACCCATACTTACTTACTACCACCATGGCAAATTATACACTACGCTAATAAGACCCATACTTACTTACTACCACCATGGCAAATTATAGACTACGCTAATAAGACCCATACTTACTTACTACCACCATGTCAAATTGTACACTACGCTAATAAGACCCATACTTACTTACCCAGAAGAAACATGGACGATTACAACCATCATGGCAAATTCGTTAAGGGTCTTCGAGAGGAAGATCCTGAGAAAAATATTTGGCGCCTTGTGTTATGGAACAACCCAAGCATGGAGGGTTAGAACCAATAAGGAGCTATACGAAGTATTCAGCCATAGCGAAATTGTGAGCTTCATAAAATCACGGCGGATCGAATGGCTGGGGCATGCACTTGTACGAGAAAATACCAAAAAAGATGCTCCAAGGGAGAATTTATGGTGTCAGAGGAAGAGGAAGGCCGAGAAAAGGATGGTTGGAGGATGTGGAAGACCTCAGGCGCTTGAGAGTGACAAACTGGAAGGAAAAGGCTAAGGACAAGGACATCTGGAGAGTTGCTAACTGGTTATACTGCGATAAGAGCATTAGTATTCTTATTTTAAAATTATGTATAAGAAAGTAGCAGATTATAAACATTGGATGGTTATAAACATCTTTCCACGTAATTTAATAAACAAGGGAAACAAAAAACTAAAATTTGAATTAACAAAGTTGTTCTATATTTTATACTCTTTCTTTAAAAAAAAAAAATAAATAAATAAATAAATGGACATCGGTTAAGGTGGTAGAGGCTGTAGACCTTTCCGTCGGTCCGAAATCGGTCTAGAAACAAACAGGTTTGAACGGCTGTGACTCGGTGGCCATCGTATCGGATCGGGTCGGGGCCGATGTAGGCACGTGATATTTCTTCACCTGGCAAACCTATGAGAATCATGCCCCTGACCCGCCGCGGGGGACCATATAGGAAGATACCGTAGAAGCATCTGATTCATAGTTTGCACGAAACAACAGAGATAGTTTTGTCAGCACTATGCATCGTCCGCCTGATTTGTTTCCTTCGAAAGTACCCATTAAAGGCTGGTCAGACCTAGGGTCGATCTTAGGCCCCTGATTTCGATAATACGTTTTTGACTTATGATCCCGGGTTCTCAAGAAATCAGTCAAGTACTACACCAATGAGACAAACTCCCTACTGTGCTATAAACACTTAACTCACGCACAAGTGGAGGACCTACTTGCGAAATCGTACATTCGTTTTATTTTCCTTATGATCGAATTTTAATTATAATGGCAACAATATGTGAAATCTACTCAGCTTATCAATACTGTGGGTCTTCTGTATAATAAGCATACACTTTTCAAGAACTAGTAACAGTTAGGCCCAGCGCACACGGTGAGACTGTTTTGCAACTCCAGTTGCAAACTAGTTGCACGCGCAACTGTTTTGCGACCTCGGCAATGTATTTCAATGGACAGGCGCACACGACGCAACTGGTTTTTGACGATTTCAAACTAACCTGAAACCAAACATATGTTAAGGCCCACCGCACACGATGCAACTCGTTTGCAACTCCAGTTGCACGCGCAACTGTTTTGCGACCTCGGCAATGTATTTCAATGGACAGGCGCACACGACGCAACTTGTTTTCGACGATTTCAAACCAGTCACATGCAACGCAACTGCAACCGCGGGCCCACGGTTGCAGTTGCGTTGCATTTGAATTGTACGAGACTTTCGTCGGACAGCCTTGCATTCTATCGATATTTGTGGTTGCTTAGTTACATGAAGGTTCAGTTATTACATATGTTATTCAGCTATGTTATCTTGGGTTATCAGTCCAGGCAACGAATGCTTGAAAACAGCTATAGGTGGAAATTTTTGTAACACAATTTTTGACGTCGTAACTTTGTTTGGGCTGGATAGGAGGTGAACATATCAAAAGTCCTCGCCCCTAGCCATTAAGCCGGGGGGAGGGGGGGCTTAGAAGGTCCCATTTTTCGGGTTTTCGGATTTTCACTTATATCTCGGAAACCCCGCGTCCTAGCGACATGACTATTCTATAACAAATAAAAGCTGATTAAATTTTCTACAAGTTCTATTCTATAAATCTTTTCGAAATATCTTTAGTTTTCGAAATATCCGCTCGTGAAAGTCTGTCATTTTGGGAAAAAACACATTTTTTTCTATTTTCGACCGGATATCTCTTCAACGATGAACCCAAAAAATGAATTGCGGCTACAGGGTTGTAGGAAATTCCATTCGCTTCAATAATATATATTACTTTACTATTTTATGTATTTTCCTTCAACTGTGAAAACAGTTTTAGTGTTCATCGTGATATCCTGCAACAACTGTCGACCAATGAACCGTTCAATTTCTCATCATTTCCAGTCATTGTATTGTCCAAAATATACTCCATTATGTAAGTACTGGACGTATAAATAGTACGAAATACATAATTTTGGGCCTCTGACCAATTATTCACACTCAATTAGATAAGATCTTGACCATTATATTGGCAATGGTTTGGTTAAGACCAAGTGAGTGCGTATATAACGTTTGAAATAACATACATAAAATAGTATTGTAATATATATTGTTGAAGCTAATGGAATGCTCTACAACTCAATAACCGATATTTATTTTTTGGGTGCATTGGTGAAGAGATATCAGGTCGAGATTAGAAAAAAGTGTGTTTTTGCCCAAAATGACAGATTTTCAAGAGCGGATATTTCGAAAACTAAAGATACCTCGAAAAACTTTATTAGATAGAACTTGTAGGAAATTTAATCAGCTTTCATTTGTTATAGAGTAGTCATGTCGCTAGGACGCAGACTTTCCGAGATATAAGTGGAAAGTCGAAAAATTGGACCTTCTAAAACCCCCTCCCCCCGGCTTAAAGGCTAGGGGCGAGGACTTTTGATATGTTCACCTCCTATCTAGGCCAAACAAAGTTACGAAGTCAAAAATTGTGTTCCAAAAATTTCCATCTATAACTGTTCGTTGCCTGGACTGTATTTAAAGCCAGTTTTAAGTAAAGTGTATTTGAGCCATGTAGCCAATAACAATGTGCCATCAAGAACTTAACGTGAAGCAATTTTTGATTTAAAAACCCCTAAATTCAAATTTTGCGAATATTACAAAAATAAAAAAAAGGGTATTTTAAATTTCACTAAGGGGGAGGACCCTTATAAGTTTGTTAAAGATTCAAGAATCCGGCCATACTTCAAAGAATATTTGCCGGATTCAAACCAAACTTGGAGGGTCGATAATCTGACACATTTCCTTCCAATAAGGGTGTTTCTACGTGTTCTGGGATTGGCGTTATTTGCAAAAAAATTAACGTTTTATTTTTATTTTGAGAACCATTTTTTGCAAGTACATTTTGATATAATAGAATAGTCATTTATATGATGATGGTCATTTATTGGTTAGAATAAGGAGTCTTTCTTCTTTTTAAGGATTTCAATGAATTAAAAATGGGATTATCTCAAGAGGAGATATTGAATTTCAAAACGTCACGTTAATTTTTCGATTACAAATTTGTAGTCTCCTTCAGACTGGGAAAAATCATTAGTTTTTGTTTTCAAAGATATTCACCACATTAAAGTTTTTTAGGGTGCTTATTTCTGCTATTATTTTTGGTCTAATAAAATGTATAATGCTAGTTTACTTGAAAACATAAACATATTTTTGAATTTATTTGACGTAATATAAATTATTGTTTAACGATTATATTTTTCTTTTAATCTAGGAACTCTATAAAACAAATGAATTGGTGAAAGAATCATGTCGATATAATTTTTTAAACTCGATGAAAAAAGCACTTTCAACTTATTTTATTTTATTTCTCGGCTCCAAGGCGTATTGGACGGAACATTCGGACACGTCGACTATTTTTCTGTGTAGAATCACCAGAATAAAAATAGTTCATATTGGTGACCTCCATCGCTGTATACTCCCCTTGTGAGTCTGACATCGCAAGTTCTTACAAAGAAACACTTAACTCACTAAATAAACAAACCACTTGCGAAACTGTTGGGCAATTGATTTACAACAAGCCAATATACTCGCGTGTTTTGTTTTAGTTAATAAATAATTTTATACGCAACTGGTTTGCAACTCGAGTTGCAGAACAGTCGCGCCTTTTGCTGAAAAAAGTTGCAAACTGGTTTCAGACGCAACTAGTTTGCAACTCGAGTTGCAGAATAGTCTCACCGTGTGCGCTGGGCCTTACTCTACTGTTACTTTACCAAACTCTAGGTTATGTTTACAAAACAAGATAAATGTTTGTTTATAAAAAAGAAAATAACTTTATTTAATACTGAACAAAATAAATCATGCTGAAGGTGTCCAATATTCAAACATTGATTGCAATATTTTATGAAATAGGTCTTCCTTCTCATATCTTCTTCTCCACACAAATATGAATCCAATAATGCCCTACTTGTTCCGCATTCAATCTTGTTCCTTCGCTTCAAACTAGCCCACAAAGATTAATCCCTTCTTCTGAAGAAACCGGACTGAAACTTTCACATTAGATATTAACTGGCTTAACTTAAGCAAATTCATTCTTAGTGTTTTTCATGTAAATCTGATAAATGAATGCGTTTAAATACAGAATTAGGTTAGAGGTGAATCATATGTTCCAAATAATAATAAAATGAGTAACTGTTACTAGTTCTTGAAAAGTGTATGCTTATTGTACAAAAGACCCAATACTGTAGTGATAAGAATGCTGATAAACAGAGTGCTAAATATCTTTAATATTTGTCGAGGGTGTTCCTTGTCACAACCACCTGTAGAATCCTCAATATCCAGAAAGCAATGGGGAAAGGACCTTAACAATGTGCAAATCTCCCCATCGTATCTCCGTGGAAAATTCAGCAAGTAGATATCTACTTTGTAAAATCCACGGATTTTTCTATTCCAAGCGATTCCTGCCAAAACATTCTTGAGAAATCACCTTCAAACTGAAAAGATTTAGGTAAACCTGAAGGAGATTGTCCTCAACACCGATTTTCTTCAAACTTTGCACTATAACGTATTTTGATGCACTAAACACGAATCCGTTGAAAAAAATTACTGTTCTCAATCAGGAAAGAAGTTATTTAAAAAAAAAGTTCACTGTTATGAAGGTTAGGGAAGACTGCCTTGGACGACTTTTGGGCAATAGAATTCTTTTCATTTCTGCGAGTTGGATTGTCTAGGGGTTTTGATGTTTTCTTGAGCGAGCGGAGCGTAGCGGAGCGAGCGGAAACGCATAGCACGTATGCCCAAAAGCGACAGTTTACGACCAAGTCAGCTACCACAAGGTGAGTCTAAATTTCAATTACACTTCGTCATTAAGGACTATTGCGCAGGCGCGTGTTTACATATAAGCTGTTTACCCCGTCTTTTATAATCTCCATAACAGTGAACTTTAGTGCTTAATAACTTCTTTCCTAGTTGCGAGCAACTTTTTTTTTCAACGGATTCGTGTTTAGTGCATCAAAATACGTTATAATGCAAATTTTGAAGAAAATTTGGTCGTTTGTAACCCGCTAACAGCACCTTTGGTCGTTTGTAACCCGCTAACAGTGAACTTTTTTTTTAAATAACTTCTTTCCTGATTGAGAACAGTAATTTTTTTCAACGGATTCGTGTTTAGTGCATCAAAATACGTTATAGTGCAAAGTTTGGAGAAAATCGGTGTTGAGGACAATCTCCTTCAGGTTTACCAAGATTTCTAGTAAGGAAAGGCCCTTAGGTGTCTGTCCCATTAAAGAAACGATTTGGTTTCTCTAAAGAAGAGTGAACAGGAATTATAGACATTCTCTCTAAGGAAGTGTGTGGCTTTGCATTTACATTTATTTACAGCAATTCCTGGCCCTGTATTTACACATATTAAAGGTGGTAAAAATGCAGTTTCCAGCCCTCCAAACCGATTTCTTTCAAACTTTACACAATAACGTATTTTGATGCACTAAACACGAATACGATAAAAGAAAACGTCGGATTTAACTAGGAAAGAAGTTATAAAGCACTTAAGTTCACTGTTGTGCAGGTTATGAGAGCTAATGTAAACAACTAAATTTGTCAACATACGCATGCGCGGGTATAGAAAAGTTCGTAATAAGGAAGTTTAATTGAAATTTACCATAAATTATCGAAATTCATCATCAGTTATTTATTTACAATCATTTTTTAAAATAATGAAACACTCTTCACATTTCTTGTTTCGTTCATGAAAAGTATTATATATCAGAAATCCCTTAATAACTAGCTAATGCCTTTATAATAGCAGAAGAATGTCTAGGACGAATGATTAGGAATGCAGAAGAATGTCTAGGGCGATTTTAAGGGCAAACATGCTATGCGTTTCCGCTCGCTCCGCTCGCTCAAGAAGATAACAAGACCCCAGTCAATCCAACTCGCTAAAATTAATAGAATTCTATTAATTTTAACGAGTTGGATTGACTGGGGTTTTGTTATTTTCTTGAGCGAGCGGAGCGAGCAGAAACGCATAGCACGTATGCCCTTAAGCGACAGGTGACGACGGGTGAGAATGCCCTGAAAATTAACAATATCTTTGAATAAATAGTTTCTGAACATTTCAAATGAGAGTTCTCTGTTTCCCAATGTTACGTATCTCGCATGCGCATGTTTACAAATACGCTGATGACGCCTAGTTTTATAACCTTCCTAACTTTAGTGCTTAATATTATATTCTATTAATTTTAGCGAGTTGGATTGACTGGGGTTTTGTTATCTTTTTGAGCGAGCGTAGCGAGCGGAAACGCATAGCATGTGTGCCTTAAAGTCGTAATTTATGCCTTAAAGTCATGTATGCCTTAAAGTCGTCACAAATTTAATTGTTTACATTAGCTCTCATGACCTGCACAACAGTGGACTTATGTGCGTAATAACTTCTTTCCTAGTTAAATCCGACGTTTTTTTTATCGTATTCGTGTTTAGTGCATCAAAATACGTTATTGTGCAAAGTTTGAAAGAAATCGGTTTGGAGGGCTGGAAACTGCATTTTTACCTTAAAGGTTATCAAACTCAGTACTCCAGCAGGTTTACAAACAAAACTAGCCACTAAAAGACTTAAACTCGACTTAAATACTGTAGCCTCGTCGTACTTGTAGTACAAAGCATTATAAACTCTTTTCTTATAAAATTAAGAAAGTAAGTGGTTTAAAACAAATTACGTAATAAAAAAAACCACAAGGAAAGCCTGGTCAAATGAGCACTTTTCTCAACAAAATTATTTTACTTTAACCAGGCTTCGAATTGGACATACTCTACTTACACATTCATACATACTAGAAAGAAAGGGACACACTTGTAAATACTGCAATGAGTCGCTCACTGTTAAACATATACTGACAAACTGCAAAAAACTCATTACATTAAATATACCCAATACCTACACTACATATTGACAGAAAGTAGAACAAACATAGATACACTAAGCAAAAAATTCAAAAGCACTAATTTATGAACATGTGCAAGTATCATTAAAGTTTAACAGTTTCTATTTCGAGTTCATATTTTAGAATTAACTATTATTTTAGCTTCAGGATTAACTCAATAAAAAAAAGTAATTTATTTTGGTTCATAGTAAATGTAATAATAATAAAAAAGTAATAAATATCTGAAAAAGCACTAATGTTAGCCAAATAATCTGCTGTACATGAATAGTAAAGTGTAGGAATGTGTGGGATACGGGACTATTCAGAAGAATGCATCGCTGTAATTCTACCGACAATACAAAGCAACAAGAGGATTTGCATACAAAGCTGAGGATCTAGCCGGCAGATTAAACCTACAACTGGGAGAATCGCTTTGAACTGATCAATAGGAACCGTAATAACGCCGACAATGGATTCGATACACCAGGCTTACGAGCAGCCATGAGAACACTTCCAGAGTAGCAAGTATTGCCTGAATGAAGTACCAAAGTAGCCAAGAGAACATTGCCAGAGTACCAAGCATCGAGGTATTGTCTGAATGAAGTACCAAAGCAGCCAAGAGAACATTACCAGAGTACCAAGCAGCGAGGTATTGCCTGAATGAAGTACCGAAGCATCCATGATAACACTTCCAGAGTACCAAGCATCGAGGTACTGCCTGGATGAAGTACCAAATCATCCATGATAATACTTCCAGAGTACCAAGCAGCGAGGTATTGCCTGAATGAAGTACCAAAGTATCTATGAGAACACTACCAGATTACCAAACATCAAAGTATTGCCTGGATGAAGTACCAAAGCATCCATGATAACACTTCCAGAGTACCAAGCATCGAGGTACTGCCTGGATGAAGTACCAAATCATCCATGATAATACTTCCAGAGTACCAAGCATCGAGGTATTGCATGAATGAAGTATCGAAGCATCCATGATAACACTTCCAGAGTACCAAGCATCGAGGTACTGCCTGGATGAAGTACAAAATCATCCATGATAATACTTCCAGAGTACCAAGCAGCGAGGTATTGCCTGAATGAAGTACCAAAGCATCTATGAGAACACTACCAGATTACCAAACATCAAGGTATTGCCTGGATGAAGTACCAAAGCATCCATGATAACACTTCCAGAGTACCAAGCATCGAGGTACTGCCTGGATGAAGTACCAAATCATCCATGATAATACTTCCAGAGTACCAAGCTTCGAGGTATTGCATGAATGAAGTACCGAAGCATCCATGAGAACACCACCAGAGTAGCAAGCATCGAGGTATTGCGTGGATGAAGTACCAAAGCATCCATGAGATCACCTCCACAGTACCAAGCATCTAGAAATCGTTTGGATGATGTACCAAAGCCTTGGAGTATCAAAGCCTTCAAGTACCAAAGCTTCCCAGAATTCTCTGCGGATGAGATTTAATCCTTAAATGCTTTTAGTGGTTTTTCCATCGGCTGCCTAATGAACCTTGAAGCCATGATGGATGGATCTCCATCGTCGATCTATGGAATGTTTAGAACTCTTTCAATGAAAGGACTTCAACTACTTAAAGCCTTTCGTTGGAGGCAATTTTTAACTTTTCATTATACAGAATTTCTTTTAAATATTTATTGACTTATCACTAATAATGAGCAGGCGTAGCCAATCTTCAATATTTCTAATATCCTGAGATGTGGTTCGAATTTCCAGAGTCTGTATCTTTTTCTTAAGCCCTCATGGATCCGTGTTCCACCTTAAAGCACCCTGGGAATGTTTCCTTGCGATAATTATGCACAGGAACGCTGAAACTAAGCTTGAATATTCATTAGCTATTCGTGCCATTGACCTGTTTTATACCCAAGTAGGAAATTATCAGCTCTTAGGGGCCTTGTAACTTTTAGTATAGAATTGTTGGAAGTATATGTATCTTTGGATTGTGGTTCACCAATGAAAGTGTTAATGCATCGAGATGGCAGATGGATCACAAAAGGTTATCAAAACTGTAAGGCTCCAATATAATCTTTGTTACATTTCAAACCAACTTTCTCGTTTAGGGGCACTGGACTCAGGTCCTGTTAGGCTTTCCAGTTTAAGATAACCACGAAAGCTGAGTTTTGTGTGCTCAAAATTATTGCCATTTTTTCCAAATGAGGGGTAACAAATAAATCAATATTTTTCAATTCTTTTTGTCATAAGTTTTATATAGGATGGTAAAGTACCAAACCAAAATGTTTTAAATATTCGAAAACAAAATGGTGGCGGTGTGTCTGACGGACAAAAACTCTCTTTTTTTACGGGCAACAGCCTGCAGGCGGAGTTTCAAAACCGAGGGCAAAACACAGAAATTATTTTGCAAGAAAAAGGTTAATTCTAGGAAGAAATAACTTTTTTTTTCCTGAACAATTCTTCAGTCCAATCCAACTGTGAACTAATTTTGGCCGTAGCTGCAACCCGGTCGTATTGGTTTTCCAATCTTTATTGATCATAATTACTAGATACAGAAAATTTGTCACATTAAAATCCGATTCGTAGGAACTGCGTCATCATAGCCTGCTTCCCTTCTTATCAATAGTCTCATTTGGAATGCTTAGAAGAGATATAGTTTTTAATTTTCTTTATAAATGTAAAATGAAATCTTAAATAGAGAAATTCCTCTGAAAGAGGAAACTGACAGTATCCTAAGGGAAAACTACTCCCTCCGCCTTCACTCAGGGAAAACAGTTTTACAAATACGTTTCTCATTTTCTTACATTTTACTGAAATGTGTTAATTTTACTGTAATATTCAATTAAAAAACAGCCAATAAAAACAAAGATCAACAAAAAAAAAAGATCCAAAGAACGAAGCCGACAGATTTAGGCACATATTTCTCGGATTGAGATCGTACCATCGAAAATCACTTCAAAACCCTTTTTGTAGAGAATTTAGTAAGCTTTCGAATATTGACCTTCCACTTACCTAAATTTTCCAATCGTTTTCGAAATATTTAAGTTAATATTCAAAGATCCCATACTTTTCATGCCTGTTAATAACTTGTTTTGTCAAGTATTCCTTAAGTCCAAACGCAACCAAAATTTAAATATCTTGGTTTAGATGATTATCAAACGTCTGGAAAGATTTTTAACTGAATCAATTGTTTCGGAATACCCTAACTGAAATTAGCTAGAAAAACTAGTTTGATCTACTTTTCTCAAAAACGGTTACTGATATCGCCTTGGTACTGGAAGTTGAAGGAAATCACGACTGAAGCTCCCGATGATGCTGGAAATTGAAGAAATCACGACTAAAGATCCCGATGATGCTTGAAGTTGAAGGATATCACGACTGCGGATTATGGAAGTTGTTGGATATCACGACTGCGGATGCTGGAAGTTGTTGGATATCACAACTGCGGATTCTGGAAGTTGTTGGATATCACAACTGCGGATTCTGGAAGTTGTTGGATATCACGACTGAAGGTCCTAATGATGCTGGAAGTTGAAGGATGTCATCACTGATGATCCTGATGACATGGTTTTCGGAAGCACGGTCATCGTGATACTGATGACATGGTTTTCGGAAGCACGGTCATCGTGATACTGATGATTGCCAATATTCGAAACGAGTAGGCACTTGAAGAAGAAGCCAGAATTCATTACCAGACAAACACAATCTTAATTATTCCCGGCACTTGGGTATAGTTTTAATTTAAATCATTTCTGATAGAGATAACAACGTGTTAAAAGGAGTCGAGTGGAATGTAAACAAACATGAAGCGATAAGGGATAGAGCGGTCAGTTGGTAAAGTGATAAAGATGGGTGCTGTACCTCAAGATAAACCTGGAACACAAACAGGTAAAATTTCATATTACATTTCCAAGGATAAAATTAATCTTAATGGAGAATACATGGCGTAACATTTACCCTAAGGTAGACATTTTATTCAACAATTGAAGGGGTCGGGGCAAAATAGTTTCAAGCAACATTTTTAACAAAACTTGACTGTAGCTCCTATATACGTTGGATATTATGTGGGACTATCAGTCTATGATGCAAATGCTACTAAATTATGACTACAAGCTCTGTATGCTACTTAATCTTTTTGCTCTTAAACATTTCAACTGAGAGTCCCACATTATATCCAATATATAGCAGTTTGGTTAGAATCGGTTAAACGGTGGGATTTTATCAGGAACAGGCAGACAGACAGCTAAATTTTATATATGAAGGGGTCGGGGCAAAATAGTGTCAAGCAGCATTTTTAACAAAACTTGACTGTAGCTGCTATATGTTGGATATTATGTGAGACTATCAGTCTATGATGCAAATGCTGCTGAAATATGACTACAAGCTCTGTATGCTACTTAATCTTTTTGCCCCTAACCATTTCAACTGATAGTCTCTCATAATATCCAACAAATAGCAGCTACAGTTAAGTTTTGTTAAAAATGTTGTTAGGCACTATTTTTCCCCGACCCCTTCAATTACTCCTTGCAGGCATGATTCGGTGGGAAATACTTAAGCTAGATAAAATAAAACAGCTGATCACACTGCCTTCTTTTGACCAGTTCAGCATACAGACAGTCCTATGGACGATATTCAAAGGCTGTTTAATGGAAAAGCCTTTTGTTGCACATATCTTTAGCAGATGGGACCCGGTGAGCATTGGAATGTAGGAACATACAGTCTATGGATCTGTAGCAATATTTTCCTGTTAGCACTCCATCATCCTTACAGGAAAAAGTACTATTTTCGACAAAGTATTTTTGACATTATCTAATAAAAGTCCGTCACGCAGGAGCTGCATAACTAAGCACTTTTCTCAGAATTTGGGTAGTGTAGATTGCTTTCCAGAACAATTTGCTTAAAATATCCTACATAAATAAAATAAAAACATGAATAGTTCTTTTTTAAATTTGTAATGAGTAACTGATCAATTAATAATTTGCTTCCAGAGTTATGTTTACACATGGTACCTATTACACTTCGTAATAAATACAAAAAACCTCATATTATCGTATTTTGATCTAACGCAGGAACAGGATACAGTCACTCTAGTGGTAGAAAGCGCTCCTTGCCGCGGCTTTGTGAACCTACGTCTGACGGGCTTTTCTATTGAAATATATTACAAATTAAACCCCCGCTTTCCGATTGACCGATTCAGGTCATTTCTACAACACTTCTTTCTCATGAGTTACCCACGACGTATACCGCGTTTCGTTACAATACAGCAGAAATTACGACCGGTATGAGTATATTAAGAATTTGGGTCAGGAGTAAACCACCCCTTCTAATGAACCGATTTAGTTTATTTTTACAACATATATTTACCTGTAGATTACCACTACGAATGCCGAGTTTCGTCGAAATATACCAAAAATCACTGCTGGTAGTGGCGAATTGGTATTGTGGGTCCGGAGTAAACCCCCCCTCCTAATGAACCGATTTAGTTTATTTTTACAACAGTTATTTACCTGTGGATTACCACTACGAATACCGAGTTCCGTTGAAATATACCAAAAATCACGGCTGGTAGTGGCGAATTGGTATTGTGGGTCCGGAGTAAACCCCCCCTTCTAATGAACCGATTTAGTTCATTTTTATATCTCACTTTTCTCTCTATATTACCACTACGAATACAAAGTTTCGTTGAAATATAACAAATATTACGGCTGACATAGTCAAATTAGTGTTTTGGGTTCGGGGTAAACCCCCCCTTCCGGTGGACCGACTTTGGTGGTTAACGGACTCGTTCAATCGTTTGCTAATTGAATGCTATATACCAAGTTTCGTGACGAAAAAACAAAAACTCTGGCCGCTATCATGTTAACAGACACATATATATATATATATATATATATATATATATATATATATATATATATATATATATATATAGATATATATAAATTTTAACGGGGGTCATTTTCGGTGTCTACTAGGTAGGATCGATAAAGATTTGAAGAAATTTTTCAAAAATTCCGTCATGTGTCCAACCTCAATAGCTACTTTCCTTCGGAGGAAAGTGCTAAAATGAATTGTTTAAAATAAAATGTGAAAAAAAACCCAGTAGAGACATTTAAATCTTAATGACAGTGAAGTTGCTAAAACAAATGTAACATATTTAGGACTAGGTTTTCTCACATCATCTAACGAAGTTATTATGTTAGCTACAACTCCGTTAAATACCGTGAAATGGGGCCAGATTAGTACATTGTAGTGAAATTTGTACTGCGAGGATATTTTCATTTAACTGATATCAAAGTGTCGAACTAATTATTCCTGGGCATTGTGGAATAATTGAAAACATAAAAGTTGACAAAGCAGCAAAAGAAGCAACAAAAGAAGGACAAGTTTGCTGTCAAGTTCCTGTAAACGATGTATTAGCAGCCGTGAAACTACCACTAAAAGATAAATGGTTCCAAGAATGGAATAGGATGGAGTTAGGGGAAAAGCTCCGTGAAATAAAAGAAGACGTAGATGCATGGAGTAGCAGCATACGCGACAGAAGACGAGAGGAAGTGATATTGACCAGGCTACGAATAGGACACTCAATACTGACGCATAGATATCTTATGGCAAAGGAACCACCAACGATATGTCAGTACTGCGGCGTACATCTAACCGTAAAACATATCCTCACCGAATGCAGGGGCTACATAAAAGAAAGAGAACAGTTAGATTTGCCCACTGACCTAAGGGAACTTCTGGGAAATAACTCGAATCACTTAACTAAATTATTTGTTTTCCTAGAAAGAACTAAGTTAATCCGACATATTTAATTTATAAATATTTGTGTGTATGTATGTGTGTATATATATATATATATATATATATATATATATATATGTGTGTGTGTTTCAATCTCCTCCTATCTATCTTCAATCTATATCGATCTTCTCAATCCATCTTCAAGTAGCACTTTTGGTCAATATCACTTTCTTTCCTCAATAAACTTATCATATCAACATATATCAATACTCATATTGAAATTATATGCCAATTGACATATATAAGATCAAACGAGTCTTCTAACTGAGACATCCATGACCCATGTGGTTGACATATGTCTAAAAACACAAATTAAAAAAAAAAAAAAAAAAAAAAAGTGTCGAACTTTGCCCAAAGAGAGCAAACAGACAAATATATGCCTCGCAAGTATTTCTAAAGTGACACAACTCAATAATCGAAGTTTTTCAGTTATGGCTTTAAAAAACATGGTAAATATCTCTTTATCGACCATCAAAACTGTATGTACCTAGCTTCAGAGCTTGTACACCAGAGGGCACTTGTCTTAATGCTATTCCTCCTACATAGGCAAGAGTGAAAAATTTTCAGTTGAGTTTTATTTTGAGTTGTCACTTTAGAAATACTAGTGCGATATATTTATGCATGATATATATATGCGATATATTTATGCATGATATATATATGCGATATATTTATGCATGACACAGTACATAGATACAAGTTACGGCCTCGTATCGCCTTTTTCTGACAGCCATTTCAATGCAGAGTCATGAAGTATACACGAATTTATACTCACTAAAACAAAATTATAGCCAAAATATCTTGGAAGAAGGAATTTCTCACTATCCACAAGCATGAACTGGTTAATTAGATGGAACTGCGTCATCTTAGCGCGGTTCCGTTCTTATCCCTAATGTCATTTGGAAAGGTTGAAATAGAAACAGTTATAATTATGGTTAGACCTTTCATGAAATACATTTATGGCCACAAATAGGTCATGGTTGAGAAGGATACAAGTTCGACCCTTTGGTATCCGGAGTGGAAGAATACGAATAGAAAAATACTTTTTCACTATAGAAACGTTTTATGTAGATGTGCCAAATAAAATAATGGTACACCCGCTATTTTTATCTTATGCAGTCAAAGCTTATTGGCAAAAAGTATTATTTCTAACCTCATTGATTGGTGTGTTTTTCGGAAGTCACTCGATGTCAATTCGGCCTTCTTTTGAAGAGAACATTCAGAGTCAAGAATGACTTATTCCAAAGGTATATATTCTGTTTGCACTCTTTAGGCAAAGTTCGACCCTTTGGTATGAGTTTAATGAAAATATCCTAGCACTTCGACCCTTTGGTATGAGTTTAATGAAAATATCCTAGCAGTTCGACCCTTTGGTATGAGTTTAATGAAAATATCCTAGCAGTTCGACCCTTTGGTATGAGTTTAATGAAAATATCCTAGCACTTCGACCCTTTGGTATGAGTTTAATGAAAATATCCTAGCACTTCGACCCTTTGGTATGAGTTTAATGAAAATATCCTAGCACTTCGACCCTTTGGTATGAGTTTAATGAAAATATCCTAGCAGTTCGACCCTTTGGTATGAGTTTAATGAAAATATCCTAGCACTTCGACCCTTTGGTATGAGTTTAATGAAAATATCCTAGCAGTTCGACCCTTTGGTATGAGTTTAATGAAAATATCCTAGCACTTCGACCCTTTGGTATGAGTTTAATGAAAATATCCTAGCACTTCGACCCTTTGGTATGAGTTTAATGAAAATATCCTAGCACTTCGACCCTTTGGTATGAGTTTAATGAAAATATCCTAGCACTTCGACCCTTTGGTATGAGTTTAATGAAAATATCCTAGCACTTCGACCCTTTGGTATGAGTTTAATGAAAATATCCTAGCACTTCGACCCTTTGGTATGAGTTTAATGAAAATATCCTAGCACTTCGACCCTTTGGTATGAGTTTAATGAAAATATCCTAGCACTTCGACCCTTTGGTATGAGTTTAATGAAAATATCCTAGCACTTCGACCCTTTGGTATGAGTTTAATGAAAATATCCTAGCAATAACTGCTTCTATTCCTTTACTAATGGCAATAGGGGGGAGGCAGTTCTTGCTGGTCGGACTTTATAGCTATTCATTGGGAAGAATGAAATATTTCTGAATGAATGAATGAAAAAAATACTTTATTCTGGGACTTCGTCCCATAAGAATAAAAATAAATACACAATAAACAAATTTAACCTAAAAATATGAATATAAATAAAGAAAAAACAAAAGCATAAGAAAACGAATACAAATATTATTAGTGAAGTCTTAAATAATAAAACATAAGTAAATATGTACATAAATTATAATTGGATTGGGGCAATGATGATACAATGTTCAGAGGGGGATGGGAATATAATTAAATAGTTTAAAATAAACAAATAAATAATTAAATAAATATTTAAAAAATGGGGCAATAAAAGGATATGAATAAAAATAAATGCATAATCAAAAGAAGAAAACAACAACATAATTTATACAGCTAAACTGGTCTTCCTGGAGGTCAAAGCTTAAAGGCGTCTTCCTAGGAGGATAGGAGAAAAGCAAAGAGGCGGGATTTAAATACAGGTAAGGAAGGAGAGTGTCGAATCGAAAGAGGGATAGAGTTCCAGAAGGAGGAGGCTCGGGAGATGAAGGAACGGTCAAAGAAGGCTGTTTTATCAGTGGGAGAATAGAGATCGGAGAGACGGGAGCGGGTACCACGGGATTGGACAGAAGATTTTAACAGAAGGAGGTTGTAGATATAGGAAGAAGATTTTGAAGAAATGGTTTGGCAAAGGAAAGAACCTAGGAAGTATTCTCGTCGAATTGATGGAAATAGCCAGTTCAACTCGGAATACCGGTGTGAAATATGGGCATCCCTGGGGGTATCGAGGATAAATCTGAGAAAACTATAGTGGATAAATCTAAGAAAACTATAAGGACATAAGTAAAAAACTTAATCTGGCACAAGCGGGGCCCAAATCAGCATCAATCGAACGAGCAATCTTTTGGACCACGAAAATACCCTTGTGATTGATTTTCTGATCTCCGTTCATGGCCAAGTCAAGACTGTTTCTTTGTGATGTCACTGTGATATCCTCTGAGACGATTCTCAAATTCAAGGAACCACATTTTCTTTTAGTTCAATGTTTTCGAATATCTTGCAAACAAACGTGGTTAGTGAGCTTCCTCTATAACCAGCCGCATCCAATGTAACGTTATTAACGTTGCAATGAATAAGGTTGCTATTCCAGCTAGATCCATGAATATGTCGTTATCAGCCATGGGCGAATAGGTATATAAAATTATATAGGGGAGAGCTGGGAGCATTTCGGGGGTATGGAATACTAACAAAATAGCACTTGAAATAGTTAGCCAACTAAAACGCTATTACGGCCACCAAAGAAATATTTTTTCTGAACTAAGGGATCTTATTTAATTTATTTTGAAGGTTTTCATGGCATATTTTTACCGTTTAAATCGAAATGTCAGGGGGCCCAGCCCCCTCCCCCTTTATATAGGCCCATGTTGGCAGCAATGATATAATTGTTTGAAGGGAGTTTCACGGTTCTAGCTCCTGTCTGCATTTTCTGAAAGTTGTCTTGATTGACTTGGTCGATTTTGAATGGTTCTTACTACAAGTGTGATTCCCAGATTTTATTAATAAGGATAATTGGTTTTGTGTGATTATGAGTGTCATCGTGAGTATCGTTATTGTCACTGATATTTGAAATGTTCAGCTGAAATACTCGTTATTTGAATGAAGTGAGTACTGAGTCATTCACTTTTATCCACTTCACCGTCCGGTATTTTCCATACTGAAGTAATACCTGTTATATTGTAGTCAGCAAGTCAATCAAGCGTTGTAATTTTCATTCTGCAACAAAGCATCCGAAAATGCTCCTTTTTGCGCAATTTCTGCCTCCTTCCATTGGTAGGAACCCCGCTTATGAAGGCGACCTGAAAGTGGCGTCTAGAAAATTTCATGTTTCAAAACCCTTCACGAAATATATATTTGTCTCTTCGCTCTGTAGCTGCCCTGAAATGCACCAATTTTGATAAAATTTGATACAAAATTACTTTGCCTGAATTAAAATGTCTAGTTCGTTAACCAGCAGAATGCGCACACCGGAATATCGTTTTTTTCGGAAATGGTGCCGAACATAAACGGAGCCTATTATTGAGGCTAAATGATTGAAAAGATTGAATATAAAAAAAGAAAATTAACTGAAAATATAGAGTGAGAAAAAAAAATTGACTTGTTTATTTTAGAAACAACAACCAAAAAAAATATCTCCTTGTGGAGCAGATATGGTTAGTGCTGTTAGCGATAATTAAAAAATATAACCTTCTGTGCAAATAAAAAAAATAAGGAAAATAACAATTATTATCGTGGCAGCCGAGGGTTTTTTTAAAAATGTTTATAGTCTGGCTTATCTGGTGGTGATTCCGCGTCTCCGCTGTAGCCGCTGACGCCAAGTTGAAGATGGATCTTGACGGGGCGCCGCTGACGCCAAGTTGAAAATAGAGCTTGACGGGGCGCCGCTGACGCCAAGTTGAAGATGGAGCTTGACGGGGCTTAAAAAAGGTGCACCTCCAAAGGGTGTATGCAGCAGGTGTAGCGTGAAGGTGCTCCTAAGGGCCTCAAGGCTGTACTGCTACTAAGGTACTGAAGGCTGTACTGTCTTAGGGCAGGCAGCTCGCAAATCGGCGTTAATCCGGTGACGAGCCCGTAAGGTGCTGCCCTCACTCAAAGATTGCACCGGGAGGTGGTGGAATCTGCAGGCTTGGAAGTAAATCAGCCGTCCTATCCCGAAGATAGCGTTGAGCAGAAGAGGATTAATGATCGACTGATAAAAGCCTCAGGATCTCTATCTCAGCTGCCAGACTATTCCCCTGTAGCTAGACGCTACGATACTTACAATACAATAATTAAATAATTGATACTTTATTCTACTTGGTCTCTAACACAAATCGTAGCGCTTTTTTATTCGTTTTTTAACGAATGAAACAATTTATAAAGCATCATTTGTAGCCGTTTTCGAGAACAATGAATAAAACTAGTTTTTCTAACTATTTTTCGGTTTTTGGGTACTTAGAAACGAGGGATTCAGTTGAAAATTTGTCTAAATGTTCATTTAAATTTTAAGTTCTATTTATAATTAACTCAGAATTTTAGGACGGGTTAACTATACGTTAACACGAGATAGGGCTGATTTTTTTCTAAAGAAAACCCACCACCCCTAGTGGGAATCGAACCCACGAGTTTTGGTACGGAGTGCATACGCCTTTGCGCTCATGGCCACCGAACGTCCTGCCTAAATGATTGCCATTCATCCAAACTATGATACACTATACTACACTACTATAACGTGGCATATTATTTTTTTTTTTTTCTATTTTATCGCATACAAGGTACCCCCATCGCAAGGAGTTGACCTTTTATAATGATTTTAGTCCTATGTTAGTATTAAATTAAATATAAACATACACTGTCAAAAATCATATACAGATATTTTATATTTACATAAGTCACAGGGTTGAGTATAATACAGTCAGAAATAATAAACTAAAAATAAGTACCTTTTTCTAAGCATAAAATTTAAGGAATATTTACAGAACTTTACTAATTATAAAATAAAATTTCATTAATAATACGATGTAATAAGTATTAAAAGAATTCCTAATTAGTGAGAACAAAAAAAAACAGATTACTTTAAATTAAATGTTTATTTTTAATTGCATTTTTTTTTGTTTTTTTATTTATTTTATTGCAATTATTTTTTTGCGGGGGGGGGGTTATCTTCAGTGTCCTGATAATTATTATCACTAATATTATTGTAGCAACACTTTCAGAGGCTATTTACATATAAAACTAAATGGTTTTGTTAGTAAGGTGCTAGATAACATAAGCAACCCACCGACTCTTCCCCTTTATAGTTGGTGAAGTGACTGCTATATTGAAGTCGAGATCAGCTGGTAGTATAGGTACAGAAATTAGCCAAGTCTCCGAGTAGCATATCAGTCCACAATTGGTGAAATGGTTCACTCCTTCAATTAGGTTTTGGAAGCCACAACTATTCCAAAATAAATCGTGAATTTTCAATCATTCCATTTCCTTCATTCCTTGATCTTTTCAGCCCTATTACGCTCGAACAGCAACATTGCAACCCCAACTTCTAACATACTCAGTAATTTGTTGCTAATTTGTTGCTAATTTGTTACACTATTTTCAAATTTGTTGCTCCGGCCGTTTCTGAGAAAACGTGGCTGTGCTAGCGTAATATTACGCCAGCACAGCCACCCCCGTAACTTTTGATCTAATTGTCTGACGAAATTTAGATTGGTACCAGAATTTGTTGCTAATTTGTTGCTCTAGAATGACACCAACCACGAATTTGTCGCTCCAGCCGTTTCCGAGAAAACGTGGCTGTGCTACCGTAATATTACGCCAGCACAGCCACCCCCGTAACTTTTGATCTAATTTTCTGACGAAATTTAGATTGGTACCCAAATTTGTTGCTAATTTGTTGCTCTAGAATGACACCAACCACGAATTTGTCGCTCCAGCCGTTTCCGAGAAAACGTGGCTGTGCTACCGTAATATTAAGCCAGCACAGCCACCCTTGTAACTTTTGATCTAATTGTCTGACGAAATTCAGATTGGTACGAGAATTTGTTGCTCTAGAATGGCACCAATCACGAATTTGTCGCTCCTGCCGTTTCCGAGAAAACGTGGCTGTGCTACCGTAATATTACGCCAGCACAGCCACCCTTGTAACTTTTGATCTAATTGTCTGACGAAATTCAGATTGGTACGAAAATTTGTTGCTAATTTGTTGCTCTAGAATGACACCAATCACGAATTTGTCGCTCCAGCCGTTTCCGAGAAAACGTGGCTGTGCTAGCGTAATATTACGCCAGCACAGACGCCCCCGTAACTTTTGATCTAATTGTCTGACGAAATTCAGATTGGTACGAGAATTTGTTGCTAATTTGTTGCTCTAGAATGACACCAATCACGAATTTGTCGCTCCAGCCGTTTCCGAGAAAACGTGGCTGTGCTACCGTAATATTACGCCAGCACAACCACCCTTGTAACTTTTGATCTAATTGTCTGACGAAATTCAGATTGGTACGAGAATTTGTTGCTAATTTGTTGCTCTAGAATGACACCAATCACGAATTTGTCGCTCCAGCCGTTTCCGAGAAAACGTGGCTGTGCTAGCGTAATATTACGCCAGCACAGCCACCCCCGTAACTTTTGATCTAATTGTCTGACGAAATTCAGATTGGTACGAGAATTTGTTGCTAATTTGTTGCTCTAGAATGACACCAATCACGAATTTGTCGCTCCAGCCGTTGCCGAGAAAACGTGGCTGTGCTACCGTAATATTACGCCAGCACAGCCACCCTTGTAACTTTTGATCTAATTGTCTGACGAAATTCAGATTGGTACGAGAATTTGTTGCTAATTTGTTGCTCTAGAATGACACCAGTCACGAATTTGTCGCTCCAGCCGTTTCCGAGAAAACGTGGCTGTGATACCGTAATATTACGCCAGCACAGCCACCCCCGTAACTTTTGATCTAATTGTCTGACGAAATTCAGATTGGTACGAGAATTTGTTGCTCTAGAATGACACCAATCACGAATTTGTCGCTCCAGCCGTTTCCGAGAAAACGTGGCTGTGCTAGCGTAATATTACGCCAGCACAGACGCCCCCGTAACTTTTGATCTAATTGTCTGACGAAATTTAGATTGGTACCAGAATTTGTTGCTAATTTGTTGCTCTAGAATGACACTAACCACGAATTTGTCCCTCCAGCCGTTTCCGAGAAAACGTGGCTGTGCTACCGTAATATTACGCCAGCACAGCCACCCTTGTAACTTTTGATCTAATTGTCTGACGAAATTCAGATTGGTACGAGAATTTGTTGCTAATTTGTTGCTCTAGAATGACACCAATCACGAATTTGTCGCTCCTGCCGTTTCCGAGAAAACGTGGCTGTGCTAGCGTAATATTACGCCAGCACAGCCACCCCCGTAACTTTTGATCTAATTGTCTGACGAAATTCAGATTGGTACGAGAATTTGTTGCTAATTTGTTGCTCTAGAATGACACCAATCACGAATTTGTCGCTCCAGCCGTTGCCGAGAAAACGTGGCTGTGCTACCGTAATATTACGCCAGCACAGCCACCCTTGTAACTTTTGATCTAATTGTCTGACGAAATTCAGATTGGTACGAGAATTTGTTGCTAATTTGTTGCTCTAGAATGACACCAGTCACGAATTTGTCGCTCCAGCCGTTTCCGAGAAAACGTGGCTGTGATACCGTAATATTACGCCAGCACAGCCACCCCCGTAACTTTTGATCTAATTGTCTGACGAAATTCAGATTGGTACGAGAATTTGTTGCTCTAGAATGACACCAATCACGAATTTGTCGCTCCAGCCGTTTCCGAGAAAACGTGGCTGTGCTAGCGTAATATTACGCCAGCACAGACGCCCCCGTAACTTTTGATCTAATTGTCTGACGAAATTTAGATTGGTACCAGAATTTGTTGCTAATTTGTTGCTCTAGAATGACACTAACCACGAATTTGTCCCTCCAGCCGTTTCCGAGAAAACGTGGCTGTGCTACCGTAATATTACGCCAGCACAGCCACCCTTGTAACTTTTGATCTAATTGTCTGACGAAATTCAGATTGGTACGAGAATTTGTTGCTAATTTGTTGCTCTAGAATGACACCAATCACGAATTTGTCGCTCCTGCCGTTTCCGAGAAAACGTGGCTGTGCTACCGTAATATTACGCCAGCACAGCCACCCTTGTAACTTTTGATCTAATTGTCTGACGAAATTCAGATTGGTACGAGAATTTGTTGCTAATTTGTTGCTCTAGAATGACACCAATCACGAATTTGTCGCTCCAGCCGTTTCCGAGAAAACGTGGCTGTGCTACCGTAATATTACGCCAGCACAGCCACCCTTGTAACTTTTGATCTAATTGTCTGACGAAATTCAGATTGGTACGAGAATTTGTTGCTAATTTGTTGCTCTAGAATGACACCAATCACGAATTTGTCGCTCCAGCCGTTTCCGAGAAAACGTGGCTGTGCTAGCGTAATATTACGCCAGCACAGCCACCCCCGTAACTTTTGATCTAATTGTCTGACGAAATTCAGATTGGTACGAGAATTTGTTGCTCTAGAATGACACCAATCACGAATTTGTCGCTCCAGCCGTTTCCGAGAAAACGTGGCTGTGCTAGCGTAATATTACGCCAGCACAGACGCCCCCGTAACTTTTGATCTAATTGTCTGACGAAATTCAGATTGGTACGAGAATTTGTTGCTCTAGAATGACACCAACCACGAATTTGTCGCTCCAGCCGTTGCCGAGAAAACGTGGCTGTGCTACCGTAATATTACGCCAGCACAGCCACCCTTGTAACTTTTGATCTAATTGTCTGACGAAATTCAGATTGGTACGAGAATTTGTTGCTAATTTGTTGCTCTAGAATGACACCAATCACGAATTTGTCGCTCCAGCCGTTTCCGAGAAAACGTTACTGTGCTAGCGTAATATTACGCCAGCACAGCCACCCCCGTAACTTTTGATCTAATTGTCTGACGAAATTCAGATTGGTACCAGAATTTGTTGCTAATTTGTTGCTCTAGAATGACACCAGTCACGAATTTGTCGCTCCAGCCGTTTCCGAGAAAACGTGGCTGTGCTAGCGTAATATTACGCCAGCACAAATTCGTGATTGGTGGTTAATGGACATAAACTTTTAAATAAGAAGATAGATTTTTGTACCAAATGTTATCAAAATCGAACCATTTTCTTCTTAATAATTCAAACCCCCCTAATAGTACTTAAACGTTTGAATATAAAAATAAAAAACCTTTCTTAGCGAGTGTTTACACTCTAAACGGATGGCCTGTGCAAAATTTCAAATTTTTGTGTCAAGGGCGGAAACTCTTTGAGGGAAAAATTCACATTTTATTTCTCAGTTTTAGTAATTCAAGGTCTGCCATGATAGTTGAAATTAACCTCAATTAAAAATAATACTATGAAATAGATACAGTATAGTAACAGCTGTTCTGTTATCGTCCTAGCAACGCTTGCTGCCTAGGCTTGCATGTTCTAAAAATCTAAGACTTTAAACCACTCTAAAAATACTTAAAAATTCAAATATCAAAAAATCCTTTCTTAGCGAGCGCCTACGTTCTATAGGGAGTGTCCATGCAAAATTTCAAAATTTTCTGTCGTGTAGTTTGGGCTAGGGGATGATAGGTCAGTAAGTGAGTGAGTGGTATTTGACAAATATATAGTAGACTAGCTGAATACCCGTGCTTCGTCACGGCAGATAAGTAGTTATTTTATTGAGTTAAATAATGTTTCACTAAAATTACGTTACTTTACAATTCTGTGCAGTTTATTATAGCACGGTTCCCGTCATACAATATTTTATTCAATGGGCGTTAAAATTTAAAAGTTTATGTTTCCAAGAAGTCATTTGGTAACACCCAATATATTTACGAGTATTACCAAGGTTATAGGCGAGAAGGCATTGCAAGGGTTCCGGATATTATTACCTCACCTGGAAAACCTAAGGATATGCCATACATCACGGTTTTGACTGGGACTGTCCCGGTATTTTGCAATTGTTTCGGTGTCCCGCCCGATTTTATCAATGTCCCGGAAAAGGCTGTAAGATGTAAAAAGTAATGAATTCATGTTTATAAGAATCTTTTTTAAATCGGTTACTTTTCTACAATTAACATTTTTACTTCTGCTCACAGTGTCAAAGAAATGAGAAGTAATCTAACTGTAAAACGCTGGAACTACCTACACAGCGCTGCCAGCTGCCGGACACTACTATTTGGCTGAGAGATTTTTTTAAGAAAATCAAGTAGCAAAAAAAGTTCCATTCTTATTTTTAAGGTTTGGGTAGACTAACAGTTTAGGATTCCCCCTTCCCGTTAGTTGCTAGGCTTAAAACTCACCAACCATTTTGCTTATAATTTGTACTCTTTTTATCCCCCCCCCCCCAAACTCTCCAAAAATATGGCAAGCCTATCTGACGGGGACAGGCAGAAAAGAAACGCAATTGAAACTCTATTAGGGACAGTTAATTTCTAGTAATTCAAGATCTGCCATCATAGTTGAAATTAACCTCAATTAGAAATAAAACTATGAAATAGATAATGTAAGGTAACAGCTGTTCTTTATCGTCCTAGCAACACATGCTACCTAGGCTTGCCTTCTCTAACCAACTCAAACTTTAAACCCCCCTAAAAATGCTTAAAAATTCGAATATCAAAAAATCCTTTCTTAGCGAGTGCCTACGTTATATAGGGAGTGTCCATGCAAAATTTCAAAATTTTCTGTCGAGCGGTTTGGGCTGGGCGTTGATAGATGAGTGAGTGAGTGATTGAGTGAGTGAGTGAGTGAGTGAGTGAGTGGTATTTGACAAATATATAGTAGATTTTTCAAAAATACCTATCTCTTTCCTCATCGTCCGAATCAATAGACTCATCTTCTCCATCATTTTCACACATTTACTTAAAACGCCTCTTCATTATTTCTTGATTCTCTTCATATAAAATGTCAAACGGCGGTCGAAAGAAGACATTATATTTTAAATTTTTGTTACGTAAGTAGGGTGTTGTGAACACCCTAAGCCAGTAAAAGGCCCAGAAAATAAACAAATAATGTTTTTTTTTATGCGAATGCAACCTCAATGTGAACAGAACTACTATTTATGAAGGTACCAAAGCGATGAAATGGATTGTAAATTTTTAAATTCAAAATATAGTGCTAATTAAGTCATGGGGTGCTGAAAACTCCCCACATCTCTACTTAAAGGTTAATATTATGTTTTGGTATTTTGAGAAAAATTAAAACACCGACGCAATGGCATACCGGAGAACGGGAGATTATAAGAATCAGCCTTCACAGGAATCTGACAGTACCTAGTAGCTACAGGAAATTCACCGCTTCCTCCCTCATTCTTAACTCTCCTAACTTGTCCACGTGATGTTATGTTTACATACCTGGTAACAACAACTCTAGCAGGCTCCCTTTATAAAATACTCTTTTTAGCGCGGTTACTCCCTATCTCCATAGGGAGAATCCGCTTATGAGGTTGACCTCATGACGCAATCCGAAAGTGCCGACTAGAAACTTTCACGTTTCAGACCCTATAGATCACGAAAATATAGGTGGCTAAAATTTGTATGTATATATAATCAGTTTATGTTGTAAATTCGGGTACTTTCAATTTAATAAAAAGATATATAAACAACTGTACGGAATTCAGATGGGAAACCCGCTCTCAATTGCTGTTAGTGGAATAGTGATGAATTGGATTCTTAATGAAATCATTTCAGAGGTTCCAATTAAGATTCAATTTTTGTACAGATATGTAGACGATCTTATTTTATGTTTAAAGGAGGAGGAAGTGGATAAGCTTTTAGAAACGTTTAATAACAAATATAATAATATACAATTTACCAAAGAGTTGGAAGCTGATAAAAGATTAAACTTTTTAGACATGGAACTAATCAGAAATGAGGATAATTTTATTCAATACAAATGGAAACCAAAGACGTATCATTCAACAAGAATGATTAATTTTTATTCCAATCACCCACTTAATTTTAAAAAGAATATTTTATACAATCGGACATTATCAGCTTTGTACAGAACTTCCTCTAAGTATTTTTGCGAAATAAAAAATAAATTGCGAAATATGTTTCAAGAAAACAACTATCCTAAATCATTAATAGAGCAGCAAATAAAAAGGGCAGAAAAACGTATATTGTATACAAAAACACCAACTGAACTTCCGAATAAGCATGACAAATATGAATTTAAACCTGAAATTTTTAGCATATCTGACGACTTTTTTAATGACATAGAATGCAAAAGGAAAAGAAAATATTCTGATACTATCACAGAGTCAATGCCACCTAAAAAAATTAAATTAGTTTCAGGTTTGCTTAATTATGATACTGAAAATAAAAACAAGCGCAAACGAGATCAAATCGATAAACCTCCCGAATCACAGAACAATTCAAAAAAGCGAAAGTTATTACAGACATGTATTCAAAAATTCTTTATGAAAAATACGAATTTAAATAAGCAAATAGCTTTGAATGAGCATTTATTTTTACAAAAGAGAAAACAGGTTTTAACAAAAGAAAATGACAAAGATGTGAATGAAATAAATCGATTTTTTACTTTTCATTACCATCCTTCAATAGCCAATAGACTTAAACAAATATGTAAAGACGTAGGGAAAATAAGTTGGAAATATGGGAACAAAATAGAAAATAGTTTTAGCAATATTAAAGATAAAATTAAACCAACAAGTACAAAGAACAATATATACAAAATTCGATGTAACGATTGCAACGCATGCTACATTGGGGAATCGGCACAGCTATTGCAAAAGAGAATCGTGCAACACGCAAAAAGCATAGACACAAACGAAAACAGGACAACATTGACAGAACACGCACTAACTTTAAAACATAACTTTAACTTTAAGGACGTTCACATTTTAAATAAAGAGAGGAACACTTTAAAAAGAAAAATCAAAGAAAATATTTACATAATTAAAAATTCCAACACTGCCATAAATAAAAAAACAGATTTAAAGAATGTGCACCAAATTTTCCATAGTATAATAAATTAAACCTCACAAAACAAATTTCACCAATAATCGATACCATGAAAATAGCTAAAGAATCGATACAAACAGCCATATAAATTACCACAGATGACTTTTCAGTACTACGCCTGACTCAAGCTAGACAACATGACGAGAGGACTTCTTGATAAGGTAGGATTAAGATTAAGTTTAAAAATTACATGTTGAAATGTAAATTATTTAGGGACAGGATATGTATATTAGTGTAAACAATTTAAAGTTTTGGATTTACAAAAGAAATATTGTTACATAGGAAAGCCCCTGAAGAGGTGCGAAAAGGCACGAAACAAGTCGGGCGAAATATAACAAATAAAGCAGTTAATGTGAACAAAGAGTGTACTGCTTTATCGACCCCCTGCCAGAAAAACAAACAAGAAAAAGTGGAAAATATATATCGGGTCATCTTTCACAAGAATTAATATATATATATGTATATATATGTATATATGTATATATATGTATATATATATATGTATGTATATATTTATATATATGCTTGTCTGTTCGCGCTCCTGACGGCTCAAAAATGGTCCGATTTTGATGAAATTTGGCACAAAAATCTGTCTTATAATTTGAAAGGTCAAGTTCGTTAACAGCAGAATCCGCCCACTTGAAGATAGTGTTTGGGGCGAAATTCGCGCAAAAAAAATCGTAACGCTTACGTTTTTGAGTTTATATGCTTGCAGGTACTTGTTTTATAGGTTTGTTAACATAAGAGAACGAATGAACCCATTTTTAAGGCGATATCTGTAACCGTTTCTGAGAAAAGTGGAATCAATGTTTTTGTAGGTCATTATTTTTTTGTGAGTACTTAGAATCGCGGGATTCAATTGAAATATTTTCTACATCTTGGAAATTAATCCCAACTAAGATGATTAAATTTTGGTTATATTTGAAGTTAAGGAAGTATGCGAAAAAAAATATTTTATTAATAGACGTGAAAAATTTTCGGATCTCCATACATTTTTCGTAAATATCTCGATACCGGTATCGTGGTAAGTGGAAAGTGACCATTCGAATGCTTACTAAATTCTCTACAAAAAATGTTCTGAAGCAATATTCGATGGGACAACGTCAATGAGAGATATAAGCGCTTAAAACTTAAAAAGTGTTTGTTTTGTTGTTTTGAAATGGTTTTTCTCTTTCTTTATCTCACTTTTTAATTGGTTGTTTCTAGTTTTAAATTGCATTTATCAGTAAAATTAGTATTGTAGTAAAATAAGCTAACAAACGGTGAAAGGTATTGGTAATAAGTTTGGAGTGGCTGTGGTAATCATGATGGCAGTGGCTGTCAGTTTCCTGTGATTTGTGATGCTAATCTATTCCATTTCTTCAAGATGTACGTAACCGCGTTAAGATGACGCAGTTCCTGCGAGTCGGACTTTTTCATGTTCTTAAAGGCCCATATACAAAAATACAACGAAAGCATGGACAAATGAACAGTTGTCCCGCCGGGACGAATCCTATCCAGGCTTCGTATTGGACACACCTTACTTACCCACTCCTACCTACTAGACAGAAAGGACAGACCAACTTGTAGATATTGTAACGAGACTCTGACCGTTAAACATATACTTACCAACTGCAGACAGCGCAATAACCTGACCATACCTTACTTACCCATTCCTTCTGACTGGACAGAAAGAACAGACCAACTTGTAGATATTGTAACGAGACTCTGACCGTTAAACATATACTTACCAACTGCAGACAACGCAATAACCTGACCATACCTTACTTACCCATTCCTTCTGACTGGACAGAAAGAACAGACCAACTTGTAGATATTGTAACGAGACTCTGACCGTTAAACATATACTTACCAACTGCAGACAACGCAATAACCTGACCATACCTTACGACTTACACGAAATACTGACAGAAGGTAGCCCACACATCAATGCATTACTCAAAGATTTAAAAAACTCTTTATTATACACAAAAATTTAATTTACTAAATTTTGTCTGTTTTGATTATTTTATTTTTTTTGTTTGTTTGTTTTTTTCTTCTTTCTTTTTCAAGTTTATTTCTTCTTATGTTCTTATATACATATATATCACATTTGAAGTTGACGACTGACATTTAAAGAGTTTTTCGCCTCTGTTGCAGAACTCTATAAATTAAATAAATAAAAAAAAGAAATAAAGGCCCATAAATGTTCTTAAAGGCTAATGTACATTAAATGCCCACAATTATCTCATTCAAACCGTAGTATCAATTCAAACAATAATAATATAAACTTCTGGTTAGAGACAACGTTTCGAAAATCACTACTCTTCGAAAATAAATCCTCCAGACTGCCGAATCACACAAAAGTTGTTTTATTTAATCAAATTTCCAAAGGAATACTCAAAACGGAGATTATCTCTCAATTTTATAATGTAATTGAAATTCTAGAATAAAAAAAACAGCAAATAAATAAGAGTAATTTGTGTTTTTTTGTGATATCATCAAAATTAAATGAAAATTATTCTTGATATTAATTCTTGCATAAAAGTTAATTAAAGAACAAATAGATCGAAAATTATGAACGTTTTTACAAAAGGCTTCCTTGCAAAACACACTGACGACACCTAGTCACACAGGTGATGTGATGATGTGCCGACTAGAAAATTTTGCGTTTCAGATCCCCTAGAGATCGAAAATAATGGTGGTTCAAATTTATATATATATATATATATATATATATATATATATATATATATATATATACAGGGTGTTCAAAACTCGATTGACACCCCCCTTTTCTCCACAATTTTTGATATTTAAAAGCGAAACTTGGTGGGTCTTAACGTGGTCGAATGTACATGAGGTGAGTGATCATTTGCACCTTAAAACGTTATTACACGTAAAATAAAATATGTTTTATGAACTAAGTGATCTTATTTAATATATTTTTAAGGGTTTAATGACAAGTTTTTATCAAGGAACGAAATCAAAATTAAATGTTTCCTAAAAATGATTTAATTAAAATAATGAAAATTACTTCATAATTTATATTTTTAAAATTAATAATTAACTGTTATGAAATAATTTTTCTTTTTAAGTTCTTAAAATAAAAATTATTGGAAAATTGTTTTAAAAAAATAATGAAATATATCAATTACGATGGAATTTTTATTTTTAATTCCCAATAATAAAAATTAAAGGTAAAGTGAAACTCCTTTATTAAATATCTCTTATCCTCGGAATAAATAAATGAATACTTGATTTGGAACCTTTTGATTATTAGAAGTTATTTCTTTATGTGAGTGAATCAAAGTTCCTCTAAATCCAATTGATTTCTATGAGTATATATTGTATATTATAGACTTCGTTTTTGTGGATTACTTTCTATTTATTATAGCACTTTTTTTTTTATTATTTAAAATAAAGTTTAAAGTATCAGTAAAAAAAATTGTTATTAAAAATTGTTATAAAAAAATGTCGAAATAACATTATTCAAATAATTTTTATTTTTATGGTTTTGAAATAAAAATTATTAAACATTTTTTTTTTAAATAGTAAAATATAATATATTTTATATTTTATATCTAATTGATATTATCAATTAAGATGGAATTTCTATTTTTATTTCCTAATAATAAAAATTAAAGGTTAAGTGAAACTCATTTGAAATAAAAATAGTTATTTTCGGTCTCTGGTTATTACCATGAAATCAAAATTCCGGGAGGGGCTGCAGCCCCTCAGCCCCCCCCCCTTATATACGCCCATGTAAACAATATGAAAAATTAGGGTTTAATTACATACACAGACGTTTCATCATCTACGAAAATCATGGGAATTACAACTCACCTTAAAATATTCGTTACTCACTTCAAAGTGTTCTCAGGGCGATTTCGGCTTAAATATATAGGAAAAATGGAATATCGGTCGTATTTGTCGAACCAATTATGACCTTAATGAAAAAACTTGCTCAAGGTCACGTGATTTCCTGCGCTATGCGTCCGAACTCGTGGCGTAATATTATGCTTGCACAGCCACGTAGTCTCGGAAACGGCTGGAGCGACAAATTCGTGATTGGTGTCATTCTAGAGCAACAAATTAGCAACAAATTCTAGTACCAGTCTGAATTTCATCAGACAATTAGATCAAAAGTTACGGGGGTGGCTGTGCTGGCGTAATATTACGGTAGCACAGCCACGTTTTCTCGGAAACGGCTGGAGCGACAAATTCGTGATTGGTGTCATTCTAGAGCAACAAATTAGCAACAAATTCTCATACCAATCTAAATTTCGTCAGACAATTAGATCAAAAGTTACGGGGGTGGCTGTGCTGGCGTAATATTACGGTAGCACAGCCACGTTTTCTCGGAAACGGCTGGAGCGACAAATTCGTGATTGGTGTCATTCTAGAGCAACAAATTAGCAACAAATTCTAGTACCAGTCTGAATTTCATCAGACAATTAGATCAAAAGTTACGGGGGTGGCTGTGCTGGCGTAATATTACGGTAGCACAGCCACGTTTTCTCGGAAACGGCTGGAGCGACAAATTCGTGATTGGTGTCATTCTAGAGCAACAAATTAGCAACAAATTCTCATACCAATCTAAATTTCGTCAGACAATTAGATCAAAAGTTACGGGGGTGGCTGTGCTGGCGTAATATTACGGTAGCACAGCCACGTTTTCTCGGAAACGGCTGGAGCGACAAATTCGTGATTGGTGTCATTCTAGAGCAACAAATTAGCAACAAATTCTCGTACCAATCTGAATTTCGTCAGACAATTAGATCAAAAGTTACGGGGGTGGCTGTGCTGGCGTAATATTACGGTAGCACAGCCACGTTTTCTCGGAAACGGCTGGAGCGACAAATTAGCAACAAATTACTGAGTATGTTAGAAGTTGGGGTTGCAATGTTGCTGTTCCAGCGTAATAGAGCTGATCTTTTCGGTAAAAGTGAAGTTTCACGTCCTCCAAACCGATTTCTTTAACACTTTTCACAACAATGTATTTTGATGCACTAAACACGAATACGTTAAAAAAAAAAAAAAAGAAAAAAAAAAGAAAAAAAAAAAAAACCTTCGCATTTAACTAGGAAAGAAGTTATTAAGCACTAAAGTTCACTGTTAGGAAGGTTATAAAACTAGGCGTCAACAGCATATTTGTAAACAAGCGCATGCGCAGATATGTAACATTGGGAAACAGAGAACTCTCATTTGAAATGTTCATAAACCATTTATTCAAAAATATTGTTAATTTTAAGGGCATCCTCACCCGTCGTCACCTGTCGCTTAAGGGCATACGTGCTATGCGTTTCCGCTCGCTACGCTCGCTCAAGAAGATAACAAAACCCCAGTCAATCCAACTCGCTAAAATTAATATAATTCTATTATTTTTAGCGAGTTGGATTGACTGGGGTTTTGTTATCTTCTTGAGCGAGCGTAGCGAGCGGAAACGCATAGCATGTATGCCTTAAAGTCGTCCTAGACATTTTTCTAATCCTCCTAGACATCAATAAAAGGCATTAGCTAATTATTAAGGGATTTCTGATATATAATACTTTTCATGAACGAAACAAGAAATGTGAAGAGTGCTTCATTATTTTAAAAAATGGTTGTGAATAAATAAATGCTGATGAATTTAAATAATTTATGGTAAATTTCAATTAAACTTCTTTATTACGAACTTTTCCATACCCGCGCATGCGCATGTTGACAAATTTAGTTTTTTTCATTAGCTCTCATAACCCGCATAACAGTGAACTTTAGTGCTTAATAACTTCTTTCCTAGTTAAATGCGAAGGTTTTTTTTTAACGTATTCGTGTTTAGTGCATCAAAATACATTGTTGTGAAAAGTGTTAAAGAAATCGGTTTGGAGGACGTGAAACTTCACTTTTACCATCTTTTCTTCCTCAGACTCGGGGATCGTGGCATATTAATTGTATACATGTAATTAAACGAATAGGATTATGCATATACAAAGGAAGTTTGAAGGTATGCATTTCGAAGTGTATGTATACGATATCTAAACTTGTCATTAGTTCAGAGACCAGCTTGCTTGTTTGAGATCCCTAAATCTCATGTGTTTCAAAGGAATGCTCTTTGAGTGCTAATCTCTAATTCGAAAGCTTGCTGAATTCCCTAAGAAAACCGATACCAAGCGGTTCCGATCACGTGGTTGATGATGGTTATGATGTTGATGTTAAATGCAGGGTATATTTAACGATTTGTAGAGGACTTGCCTAATGTTCTGGATGCCCAGTGTTTGAATCTCTGGCGCGCACGTTCGGGGCCGGCGTCGTGGCATATGCGTCAGCAGATAGCTTGGCTTTCTTTCTATCCCCTCTTCTCCGAGCCTTGTCCTATACCATTCGTATTTGGTTCGGAACCTTATTACGTTATTCCCGGTTAGGTTTCCAGGCCTGGTATCGTATGATACTGAATCCGCCAGAAAATTTCCTTCAGCGGGCCCGCTCTCGTGGCGTATTTGACGCAACTAAATTTTAATTAATCCGCTAAAAGTACATAATTTCAAACGTTTCTTGATTTATATATATATATATATATATATATATATATATATATATATATATATATATATATATATATATATATATATATATATATGTGTGTGTGTGTGTGTGTGTGTGTGTGTATATTTCCCAAAATAACTACAGAAAAGGAAGATTTGGGCCTGATGGAAATTCTTCTGGAAGCCATCGGTCCTCAAAGTATTAACAATTTTCTCTACCTCTGTCGTCAAATTCGAGTGTTAAGTCCGCGGCCTTTAAACATTCTTCAGCCCACCCAGCCTTTAAAAAGTGAAACCAGGCGGCCGGTGCATAGGACTGACCACAATAACTCCCTGGCAGACAATCCGATCTAGAATCAGAAACCTCTGCAACATCTGCCACAAGCGGCACCTTGAGGGGACTGACTTTGACTGTTGAGTCTAGCTCAAACAACACTTGCACAGAAACGAGGTCAGGTTCGCAAAATATCCGATAAAAAACACAACAACTTCTTATCACAAACCGTAACAATATACCGATTCATTACTCTTGATTGATTACTCTTATAACAATTTATTCAGTACGCCACAAATATACTTAGTATTTAAATGTAAATATATTATAGATTTTTTATGTTGTATTATTGTTATGTTGTAATTTAGAAAAAACATTCTTACAAATTTGCTTTTTCATTAATTTCCCAATTTAACACATCATTTTTCTGTACTAAATTAGCATTAGGTATATTCCTCTTAGGAGAAGTTTGTGGGGTTTTATTGACATATCTGATTTTATGTTGACTGTGTATTGTTTAAGGGTTAATTGGGTTAATGGTTATGTATTTGAAATGTTTTCTATTCGTAAGAGTCCCCTCGCCCCCACCCCTCTTATATACGCCCATGCCCCTCTGATATACGCCCTTGGTAAGAACATCCGACTTCTTACGCTTATGTTTGAACTAGTGACTGCACAGACGGCAGATCTCTATCAGAACATTCTCTGTATTTCCACAAGTCTACGAAGGGACCTACTGGGTTAGGAAGTCAGGCATTGCAGTACGGGTGTTCATCTCTCAGCCAAACAACACTTCAACAATTAGATTCCATGCATAACACAGGTATGGGACATGCAACTGGGCATTTCAGATCAAGCACAACTGTAAATAGTTATGTCGAGTCTGGTGAACTTCCATTTAAGGACAGACGTGGAATCTTAATACTGCCATTTTAAAGAAAAATCAACTCTCAAATACAGTTTGCATGTGGATAAAATTAATTCAATACAAATTCCTATTATTTTCAGATTCGCTAAGGTCATTGCGTCATATACAATCAACTCCACAGATTACAGGGGAAAACTTGTGCATCAAAATTATCAGGTTAACCAGACATATATATATATATATATATATATATATATATATATATATATATATATATATATATATATATATATATCACGAGAAACCAGAATATATATATATAAATCACGACCGTCGCACATTCAAGAGAAATTGGCTACAAGAAAAAAGAATACCAACACAGATACGGATAATCTACAACAAAAACGGCAATAATACTGAACGAACGTACAAAATCATGACGAGTCCATTAGACAGCCTTCCCGCCCTGGGCCGAGAACCACCACTTGTGGCATGAGCATTCAGGGCAACCGTGGACTAGAGTGGAACTCTACGGGCTAAAAGAGGGCCGGACCAGAACGGAAGTGAACTTTGAGATAATAAAATGTTGAAGTTGTAGCTACTGCTAAAACTAATTAGCTATTAGCTATCACGATATTTAAACATTTCAGAAATAAATTAGCGATTCGCGCCCTGTCGTCGCTATGCGCTAATTTTTAGCGCTGGGCTTATAAGGTAGCGCTAAATTACGCAGAGGTATCACCTTTTAGCGATCGCTTATGTTTGTCTTACCCTGTTCCAAATTGCGTCATGAGGTCAACCAAATAATCCATTCCTTTAGCTTATGCCATATTATTCCTTATTTATTTTTGATGATATTAGAACTATTGTGTTTGCCTAGTTGTTGTGAATGGAGGCCTCGGCATCCGCCATCTTCAGGCGTTCATCCTCTTCCTGTGTATGTTCGTCAACTATCTGATGAGAGTAAACCTCAGCGTTGGTTTGGTATTGATGACTGACCACAATTCTACTACTTCTGCGCAGGTAATGCAGCCTATACTTACATCTATTCAAAGTAGATTTCTTTAATTAATGAGCCAACGGCCATAGCCACGTTGAATGCACTGGTTCCCGTAGATCACCGAAGTTAAGCAACGTCGGGCGTGGCCAGTACCTGAATGGGTGACCGACCACATGCTGTTGGCATTAAAATAGGATGGCAACCTATAGATAGCCCAGCGTTAATAGCGAAATTGTTGATACTCCGTTAAAAAAAAAAAAATACTCAATGCCTTGAAAATATCTCAATACGTTCACAATTTGGTATAAGGCAGCTATAAAAATATTTACATTTTGTATTTTTCCAATGGCATCTAATTTAATGCAATTAAATCAATAAATAAGTAAATAAATAAATAAAATTATAATTTTAAGTTGTCTAGAGTTATAAAGTAAACATTTTTGATTTACAACTGTATTTACATTAACATTTATCTAACATATTTCTGGAATTAGATAATGATACGAATTTTGAAAGATCCCGTGTTTTCTATAGCCCGTTCAATTAGATGGAATGGTTTAAATCCCGCATGCGCGAAATTCTGCGGGAATTATTTCCCGCCATTCGCGTTACTATTTCAATGAACAACTCGCTACTTGAAACTCAATAAAAACTGATTATGTCTCGTTTAGGACTAGGGAAGACTTTGAGAGATCAGGCAAGGGAGATAGTGTTTAATGTTTATCAATACTTAGCCAAAGCTAAGGCTAAAATCAATTTAGACTATAACATTGCCCGTTCAAATAGATGGTTAGATGGAGTAAAAGGGCATGGCTACATTACTGGTGCAGAAAACTTGTGGTAAAAATTCGGTACTTACGTACAAGTTGCACCGATCTCGAGAACTGGCTTCCGTTCAGGCTCCCAGTCAGTGATCCGGATCAGGCAATATGGCGAAAATTTCAATACGGCGACCTGTTATTGTGAGTTGCGCGCGTGGGCTGATGATGGAGATAAGGGAGATAACCTCATAATAACCTGTCATTTCATGATCCGGATCACTGGGCGTGAGCCTGAACGGGAGCCGGTTCTCGAGATCGGTGCATAGCCGATAAGTGATAACCTTATCACTGTGATATTTAAATCGTTTTCAGCCTTAGCTTTGGCTAAGTATTAATAAATATTAAACATTATCTCCCTTACCTAACCACTCAAAGCGTACCCTAGTCTTAAACGAGACATAATCAGTCTTTATAGTGATTCGCCTTAAGTGTTTGATCATTAAAAGGCACTGCAAATGGCAGAACAGAAGTGAGAGTGCAGGGGAAAGTCCCGCCCAGACGTTCGCGCATGCGAAATTGAACTCCTAGGTTTATCTGAGAAGGCTATATTGTCATCCAAAACATGCTAATAAAATTGTTATTTTAATGCTTTCAGACTTTCGATTGGTCAGTGAAGCAGCAATCAGCAGCGCAGAGTGCCTTCTTCTTCGGCTATTTCTTTATGAACCTTGTTGGGGCCGTTCTAGTCACTAGAATCAATAACAAGTTTCTACTCATGGGGAGTGTATCTATCGGAGCAACACTTACTCTCCTCACGCCGTGTCTAGTAATAGTAGGAGGATATTATACCTTGCTAGCAATCAGGTTCTGCATTGGACTCACTCAGGTAAAGCTATTGGTTATTTCTTGATGGCCCTTGTAGGGGCCGTTCTAGTCACTAGAAGCAATAACAATTTTCTACTCATGGGGAGTGTATCTATCGCAGCAATGCTAACACTCCTCACGCCGTGTCTAGTAATAGTAGGAGGATATTATATCTTACTAGCAATCAGGTTCGGACTCACTCAGGTCAAGAAACATTATTTAATAATTTCTTTATTAATTAATACGTCAATGCCAATATAGGTATGGATTACAAAGAGGCACATACAGCATTTTTATTATTCAATAATTCCAATATTTGTAAATTTAAATTATATAAATGCACACTAAGTGAATATATTAAAAAAAATATATATGTTACAAATAAAAGTAATAATAATAAAGAGAAATGAATAATGCATATGTGTACACATAAATACACATATTTTATATATATATATATATATATATATATATATATATATATATATGTATATATGGAATGGAGCAGTTTGGTCTGTTGACAGAAAAAGAGCTCATTCAGAATGAATAAAATAACTCTAGGCAAAAAAAAGTAATACTTCTTGTTCAGCACCCTTTGTAACTCGGATGGTGCTGTTTGTGTGTGTCTGTATATATATATTCAATTCCATGATTTGTGACCTTTATTCATGTACATTTATTTATTTTTATAAATATGGCAAAGGTCCAAATAATAGTACTCCAGATTCTTGCACTATTATTTGGACCTTTGCCATATTTATAAAAATAAATAAATGTATATATATATATATATATATATATATATATATATATATATATATATATATAACTTAATAATACACTTAAAATTTACTAAAAGGGAAGACTAATGAAACACGTTTTTATTAAAAATGAATTTGTTAATCTGTTACTCAAAGCTAGTTTGAGTACTTAGGATTATATTATGATGTATGGCTGAGTGCATTTAAAAATTAACATAAAAAGTATGATCAGTATTTAATTGTGAATAAAACAATTCTTCAATCAATAATCACTTTTTTCTTTATCATGTCTTCCTGTTTCCTTCATGATGGGTTAACAGACATAAAACTCTGTTTAATTTTGAATAAAAATGAATATTTGCTTGTAGGGTTTCATGATGGCAACAATAATGGGACAGTTATCTCGGTGGATACCTCAAGCTGAGAGAGGAAGGTGTGGGAGTTTAGTGTTAGGAGGTAAGGAAAAATATAAATACATCATTCTTATTTTAAGTAACAATTGGAATTCCTTCTTCCTCCATATTTCTATACAGCTTGGTACCTCCAATCCTCAGGCAGGAAATCCCCTTGTAGCACGATGATGAAATTCGCAAGTGCCCAAAATTCATAGATCACGAAAATAATGGTGTAAGGATATATATATATATATATATATATATATATATATATATATATATATATATATATATATATATATATATGTATATAATATACAAAAATTAATCGCTAAATGTGTTGGCTAAATCTCGAGAACAAGTGAACCGATTTCGGTAATTCTTTTTTTATAATATTCCTTGAAGTACGAGGATGGTTCTTACGGAGAGAAAATTTTAAAAAATTGCCTGAAAAAGTCTAAAAACAACACTTTTCGGGTCTTTTCACTTCCTTAACGCAAATTAATTTTTAAATAAAAACATATGTTCTCAATTATAATATTTTTAACAGTTAACGTATTTGTGTATCTATTATATAAAAATGAATCGCTAAATGTGTTGGTAAGCGCAAATCTCGAGAACAACTGAACCGATTTCCATAATTCTTTTTTTATAATATTCCTTGAAGTACAAGAATGGTTCTTACGGAGAGAAAAATTAAAAAAATTGATTGACATTAGTATTGTATAAATATTAATGTCAATATTTGTCAAATTTTATACGATGGTAACATTACTCAAAAACAAATTGTCTTTGGTAAAATGTAAATGGTCTCAGGTAAAATGTCACTTGAAATTTAAACATCTCTTTGCTGTGCATCTATAATATTACTAAATCTAAAAGCTACAAATTTCTATAAAATTACTAAAGTGTTGTGTGTTTGTGACTTACTAAATATGCCTCCTATAAGGCGCCGAACAAATTTAGGCAGAACAACTTGAAATTCAAAGAATTAAAAAAAAAAGAACGAAATTAATTATCAATCTGATTGTACTGCCGAGGAACATGAAAATCACAATGAACGTGAAAGAATTTGGTTAAGACAGACCTGTGAAGCACGACATTTGACTAATAATGGTGCAAGTTAGAATCAAGCTGCTGTGAATTGATTACAGTTGCTATTGGACCTATAAACTCAGTTCGACTATAAGCAAATCCCATGGGCAGTCATTATGTGTTTGTGGTATTAGTCTATAAAACCCATGTTTCTCGCATGATCAATTGTATGTTGCCTGTTTCCGTGTTGGAAAACCATCTGCTCTGTTTGTTTACGCGTCAGGTAATGAAACAAAAAATATCGTGTACCATTAAGTACTATGATAAAAATGAAACTTAATTTAGAATAAGTAAAAATAAAATGAAATATAATAAGTAGGTATCATAATAAGAAATTTGATATTGTAATTTTTAGTGACTATTAAAAGAATTTTAAGTGTTTTATAATTTTTATTTTTTGACAAAATGTAATTGTTGACTTATTAAGTTTCTTTTTTCTTTTTTTTATCTTACTAGCTGACCCAGTGTCCCAAATAGAAGAATAAGTATTAGAAGAAAAAAAAAATTAAAGAATCGACTGTTAGGCGGTAAGAAGTTCGCCAGGTCAGCTAGTTCTCTATAAAATTGGTTCTGAAGTAATTTTAGATGGTACGGTTTCAGTGGAATAATTGCTTAATACTCCAATAATGTAGGTTTTGTAACTTTGTTGTTGCATATTTTATGCTACACTAAGTTTGCTGTGGATAATAAAAATAATAATAATACAGTGCTAATTGCCCTGAAGTCGATGCACTGTAAAAAGAAAAAAAAATAACAATAATAAGGCAGAGAGCGACTGATGTGCACAGTTGCTTGGGGCTTTACGACCCTCCCTTCCTGAGTAACAGTAACAACGCACACATAACACACACAGTACACTAAAAACTTACACTAACACAAGGTCACATACAGTACACACCTTCCCTGGGCATTTTACCAGGCAGTTGGTATAAAATGCTCTACCCAAACAAAGTAGTGAAATTAAAGCTTATTCTAAGCATACACGAATCTGGAGTGAGGTCTACTCCAGAGGAAATACTATCCAGGCCTTGACATAGGAAGCAGCGCAAGCAGTGCTCCTATCCCATATTAGCTTGTAAGATTGAGGATATTTAAGAAGTATACAATGAAGCACTGGCTTCAGCTTAGAGGAGAGTTATCCTTCTCCCACTCCTGTCAGGAAGTGGTCAAGAAATACACAACAACGCAAGCTTTAGACTGGACACATGCATAGTGCAGTCATGTGAATGTATTACCTGACCACCAAAAGGGGACTAGAAAAAGCACACTGTATAACTGAATGCAGTGAGAACCTTCCGATACTTCTTAAATATCCAGCAAATGTATTTACAAGTATGTACGTAATTATTTATTTCGGTAAATTCCGAATTATTATACAAATCCAGCAAAGTAAATTCAATCCCCCGGAAACGGAGGAAACCCACCTGATAATAGTAACAATAAGTTGGTACTAATGACCACAGCAGTCAATGCACCAGAAAAAAAAAAAACAATATTTATTCATACTGTGTCCCATAAAGTATGGAAAATAGGTAATTATATTAAATTTTAATGTAATAATTGTTTGAATATGCAGCTTGGTTACTGATAATCAATATAATTAAAAGGTTATTGTTCCATTATCTAATCATAAATGTACAATTGCAGCATTCCTGAAGATGGACAAGTAGTACGAAATGTTGGAATAAAGAAATAAAGTTCTTCGAGAATTCTGAAGGGATATTCTTCAACTTGAGTAATGTTATTCATGGGAGTATATAGAAAATAATTTGGGGGGGGGGCTGAGACCGCTTTTGGGGTAAGGAATACAAACAATTTAGAACTTGGAATAGTTATAACCAACTAAAACGCTATTACACCCAAAATAAAATATTTTTTATGAACTAAGTGATCTTATTTATTTTTAAGGGTTTATGATACATTTTTACCAATCAACTAAAAATTTCGGGGGGGGGCTGCAGCCCCCCCCCTATATACGCCCATGATGTTATTAGTTAATATCCTTCACCATTTCATCAGATACCTGTACACTATCAGCCTCTATGGGCACTCGTGACCTGTTAATGGGTTTACTTTTGTTATGATTTATTTTATATTATGTATTTTATTTATTTATTTGTTCCATGTGAGCTCCGTAACAGTGGCGATGAGCTCATTGGGACGACAGAAGAAAGGTTCGTTAAATATTAGTCAGTTTGTCCAATAAAACATAAAGAAATAAAAGAGAAAGAACAAGATGTTGCTATTAAATAAAACCAAAAT
Organism: Gonocerus acuteangulatus; assembly: GCA_946811695.1. Taxonomy (NCBI): domain Eukaryota; kingdom Metazoa; phylum Arthropoda; class Insecta; order Hemiptera; family Coreidae; genus Gonocerus; species Gonocerus acuteangulatus. Next base: position 52,047,178 of record OX328131.1, read on the forward strand.
AAAATATTACATATAGTTATACCTTTGAATATAAGTGTGCTGCTTTTAAGTGTGTAAGGAGTATATGGATGTAAGGGCCTACCTTCAGTAAGTAAGTCGTGTAAGTTGTATGGAATTGTCAAGTCGCTGCGTTGTCTACAGTCTGTCAGTATATGTTTAACAGTTAGAGTTCTGTTACACTGTCTGCATATTATGTATTTATATTTCAGTTGGAAATAAATATTTAATTTATTAATTTAAACATCGATAAAAAACAATAATACATTTTGAAAAAATTAAAACATTAATAAATTATTAATTTTTGAGGCCTCCATGTCGGAACGATTGTATCATTTGCTACATCCGGATGGCTAGGCTCAACCTACACAGGCTGGCCAGTGATCTTCTATTTCTCGGGATCTCTAGCACTGACTTGGGTAATCCTGTGGAGCTTCATCGGAGCAGAGACCCCAGCTAAGTGTCGGTTCATATCCTCTGTCGAAAAGGCCTACATAGAGAAGGAATTGTCTGGAGCAACGACTCTACCGGTGAGACAATTAACAAGTTAAACTTTCAGTAATTTTTTGTTTTAATTATTAAAGGGCAAATTGCCTGTGTAGTGATGCTTTAAATCAGTGATACCCAAAGTGGTCTATATTTACACCCAAGGGTTGATGACAAACCACAAAGGGTCCATGGGAGTGTAAAAATTAATTGGAGGTCCGTAAAATATAAACATGAATCCTCAATATTGTACAGTGGAACATGGATAATTCGAACTTCGATAATTCGAATATTTCTCTCTGTCCCTAGAATGTAGGGCATAAGCATGTAAAAATATCATGATTAATTCGAATAAAATATTGGCAAATTTGAATTTTTTACGAGTCTGAACCTCCAATGGGAAGTGGACAGAGAGGCGGACGATCTTAAATCTTGTGAAAATATTCTCTCCTTGGGTAAGAAGGATAGTAAGATACGGATCTTACTATCCGTTTTATCCTAGAATTCCCTCCCATCTTCATTTCTTATTCAGTTATAAGTCAGTCAGCGCCTAGATCTGATTTATTGTTTGTGCCTTGAATTTCTGGTGTACAGTGCTGTTCAGTGAGTTGTTGATTTAAGATGTCGAAGCCTAGAAGTTATAAAAATTTTACATTGCCAGAGAAAATAGCTGCGATCAATGAAGTTGAAAAAGGAATAAAGAAAAATCTGAAATAGCCAAGGACTTTGGAATTCCTCTTAACACTTTACCAACTTACCTGAAAAATAAAGAAAAAATTCTTGCCCATGAAAACGACTTTTTTTAAAAAGTGGGGTGAATAGAAACGAAACTTCATTTTTTTATGTATAATTTATTTCCTACTTAACTATGGGTAAATAGTGGCAACTATTATTTTTTTTCGGTTGCTACACTTTAGGCTGAAATGGAAATAATGATTTGTTTGGTTGGCAGCACTGGTTCCTGTTAGTTTGTCTTGTTTAATTTTACCAAGTGATTCTTGTGTTTTTTTATCTACTTTGATTTTTCCAGGTAAGTCATAATACTTATTGTTCTTCAAAGTAAATAGCTATACAAAACATAGTTTAATTATTCATATAAAAGATTAAGGCTTACTTTAAGCTTTAACTTTAAGAATATTATTTCAAAAATTATTTATATTTTTTAGGTTAGGTTTTCAGAATTTACGGGGTGAATAGAAACATATAATATTTAATGTTTCTATTCACCCCACAAGCAAAATGTAATACTAAATCACATTTATACTACATAAAATACATATTGGGTGTTATATATTTATGTTAGACACTTATTTGTCTCAGCAGTTTTATTTTTCTCCCAGCCTACTCCACCCATCTGACACAACCTCTGGACGTGGCATTTTTTCGGCCATTGAAATCAACATGGCGACAGATTCTCGAAGAGTGGAAAACGGGTCCAGGAAGAGCGGAAGCAACTGTTCCTAAGCATAAATTTCCAACATTATTGAAAAAATTGTGTGATTCATTGAAGAAAGAAAATGTGATTGCTGGTTTTAAGAAGTGCGGTATAGCACCTCTAAACAGGAACAAAGTGCTGTCTATGCTTCCATAAATTATTGATGAAGAGCAAAACCAGAATCCAGAAAGCATTCAGAAGAACACTGAAGCTGTTGACAATAGTTTCAAAGAGCTCCTTTCTTGTTAAATACGATAATTATCTACCTATTCAATTTCTTTACTTACAGTTATGTAATTTCTTTTGTTTATGTACTGAAATAAATCATTACGCTGAGAAATACATTTTTATTTATCCAGTTACAAATTAAAAAATACCATTTTTAACTGTTTCCATTCACCCTCGTTTCGTTTCAATAGGAAAAACCTGCAATAGAAGTACTGTTTCTATTCACACCCATTTGCGGGCTGAAGAGAAACACCATGTTTTAATTTTTTTTCTTTAAAATGAAATATAATTAAAAAATTTACATACTATAAACAAATAGGTCTAACAGAGACCTGTGTTTGAGCAAAAAATTGTGTATCTAGAACAACTACAAATATGCAAAATTTCAAACCAAAGTTGAAAATTGTTTCTATTCACCCCGTTTTACGGCAAAGTTTTACAATATATGTTAGTTCTTCTGACATCAAAAAGATTTACCTGATATTTATTTAATATTATGGAATATTGTGAGACCTTTTTTAATTATTTTTCCATTCTCATACATACAAGGGGAATATATGTTCGTGGGGTGAATTGAATTTAGTTTTCTTGAACTAATGTTATGCCTATTAGTTATTTAGCCCTCCTCCCACAAGGTGTTTTTCAGTACACATAACACAAGGGAGTGTCAGATACGACACCTAATATAAAAAATTACTTCATTTTACAAATAACTATGTTAATTGGGTTGAAATGAATACAAGTTTAATAAAAGAAAGGCATATTTATTATAAATATATTTATAATAAATTACAAAAATTAAAAAAAAAATATTTCCAAAAAATAATATAAAATATTTTTTTTATTTCTTGTATGGCAGGGCGGATATATTACTCTTATGTGTTCACGGCAAATACTTTTATTGGACAGAAGACATGTTTGGTTTCCCCTCCTGTTCTTTTTCCGTCCATAGAAAGAACATTTTCCAGATCTTTCTGAACTTGAAGGAGTTGCTGATGGAGGTGTGTGTTTGGATATTTCCGTTCCTAGAGATTTCATCTTGGAGTGTTTTTGGAATGAGACGATTTTTCAACCTTTCATTCCTGTAAGGTGTAACTAAAGAGAAACCAAGTCTAAATGACTTCGGTTTCCCTACACCAGAGTTGGGCAAACGTTAGCGCGCGCTAAAAGCTGATACCTCTCCGCTAATTTAGCGAAACTGCAGAAAGCCAGCGCTAATAATTAGCGGTTAGCTGCGGCAGTGCGCTAACTGCTAATCTATTTATGAAATATCGTAATTGCTAATAGCTTAAGCTATAGTTACAACATTTTGTCACCTCAAAGTTCACTTCCGGTCTGCTCTGAGCAACCTCACTCCTGTTCCACTTCCGCTTCAATCTACAGGATTTCCGATCACATCAATCTCAATTTCAGTTACTTCCGGTCGACTCATGCCTATCACTGGGTAACTCCTGTTCGACCTGGCTCACTTCCGGTCACTCACAGACAATGTCACACTTTGACCCTCCTTAATCTAGGTTCTTCCGGTCCTATGTTCATCCCTGGGTCGTTTCCGGAAGTACCCCAGGTCCTTCCAGGCATGCATGATAGACCGGAGGTGAACCGGAAGTAATTATAAGCAACCGGAAGTGAAACCAGAAGTGGTCCGAAGTTGTCCAGATTCATCCGGAAACTGTCCAAGAGTAATTTTTGTTGACTCGGAAGCCATTTTGAGAACCCGGAAGTGGCCAAAAGTTGTCTAGATTCATCCGGAAACTGTCCAGGAGTAATTTTGGTGACCCGAAAGCCATGTTGAGAACCCGGAAGTGGCCAAAAGTTGTCCAGATTCATCCGGAAACTGTCCAGGAGTAATTTTGGTGACCCGGAAGCCATTTTGAGAACCCGGAAGTGGCCAAAAGTTGTCTAGATTCATCCGGAAACTGTCCAGGAGTAATTTTGGTGACCCGGAAGCCAGTTTGAGAGCCCGGAAGTGAAACCGGAAGTGGTCAAAAGTTGCCCAGATAGTTCAAGAAACAGTCAGGGATAATTTCGGTGACCCGCAAGCCATTTTGAGAATCCCTGAGGCATTTCCGGGCGAATTTGAGCAGCTTTTGACCACTTCCGGTTTCATTTCCGGGTTCTCAAAATGAGTTCTGGGTAACCTAAATTACCCGTGGGCCGTTTCTGGATAAATCTGGGCAACTTTTGGTGACTTCCGGGTTCACAAAATGACTTCCGGGTCACTAACATTACTCCCAGACAGTTTCCTGATGAATCTGGACAACTTTGTGGACATCCGGTTTCACTTCCGGGTTCTCTATATGACTTCCGGGTCACCAAAATCACTCCCAGATAGTTTCCGGATGAATCTGGACAACTTTTGGCCACTTCCGGGTTCTCATAATGGCTTCCGGGTCACCAAAATTACTCCTGGACAGTTTTTGGATGAATCTGGACAACTTTTTGCCACTTCCGGTTTCACTTCCGGGTCCTCAAAAATGGCTTCCGGGTCACCAAAATTACTCCTGGACAGTTTCCGGATGAATCCGGACAACTTCGGACCACTTCCGGTTGCTTACAATTACTTCTGGGTCACTGCTGGTTCACCTCCGGTCTATCATGAGGGCCTGGAAGGGCCTGGGGTACTTCCGGAAACGGCCTAGAGATGAATATAGGACCGGAAGTAACCTAGATTAAGGAGTGTCAGAGTGTGCCAATGTCTGTGAGTGACCGGAAGTGAGCCAGATCGAATAGGAATTACCCAGTGATAGGCATGAGTCGACCGGAAGTAACCGAAATTGACATTCATATGATCGGAAATCATGTAAACTGAAGCGGAAGTGGAACAGGAGAGAGGTTGCTCAGGGCAGACCGGAAGTGAACTTTGAGATGACAAAATGTTGTAACTATAGCTTAAGCTATTAGCAATTACGATATTTCATAAATAGATTAGCGGTTAGCGCACTGCCGCCGCTAACCGCTAATTATTAGTGCTGGCTTTCTACAGTTTCGCTAAATTAGCGGGGAGGTATCAGCTTTTAGCGCGCGCTAACGTTTGCCCAACTCTGCCCTACACCTGCAGTACGGCCAGTTCTTGTAGAATTTCTTCATCGGTAACCGACAGACGATAACTTACTATATTAACGTGTAAAACAACGGTAAATAGTCATGAAATATCTCCTTAAGCTCTACATACATGGTGAAAACATATATGTGGTTGCCACGTATACCACAAGGCGGTGTCGTATCCGACACTAAAACTAAGTTTTCCACAGATATACGTAAATTACGAGGAAGAATAAAGGTCAATGACTTAATTTTCCAGTTTTTTGTCTAGAGGACTACTGATAGATAGGGTAATTCATGAGGTTACAACCCTCAACCTATGTGCAGATAATCACCGTACAAGAAATTAAATAGAAAGTGTCGTATTCGACACCTACTTGTGGAAGGTGGGTTAAGTATCTGTCCATACTGATTAATGCTTAATTACTTAACAAACTGTAAATAATTATTACTATCATTATTAGGATAAGTCTTGGTACGTAAATATTAATATAAGTCAGGGTTTTTCTGACATTTTTCCCTTTATAATTTGTTGACCAAAATCATAAGTACTACAGTGTTAATTCTGGAAATAGTTTCTTTGTGTGGTATAGAGGTATACTCATGTTATTAAATTTCTCTTTTATATCAAATAAAGCAATTTAAAAAAAAAAGAGTGCATCTTATAATAATTTATTAGCAATTAAGTTTTATAATAAATTACAAAGATATTTTAATTTCAGAAAAGTGTTCCAATCCCGTGGCGACAAATTGCTAAATCTAAAGCATGTTGGGCCGTGGCTCTTGTCACCCTCGGCCACAATTGGGGATATTGGACTCTCGTTACAGAAATGCCGTTGTTCTTCAAACACGTACTCAATTTCTCAGCTACAAATGTAAGCATCATTTCATTACAAATATCATAAATACATTAGAAACTCCAACATAAGTCATCCAATTTGTCATCCTAAGGAGCTGAGGACATCATGAAATATCATTCTCATAACACCAATATGCAAGATTCTGGGGTTTCCTCCAAAATAGGTCTGCTTTACTAAATCTGATCTGCTCATTCCGAGACTTTAATCGGTTTTTTTCTACCACGTACCATTTTTACACAATTAGTAGATGTGCCTAAAATGTTTTAAGGTAGTTCTGTGCATATGGAACTGAAAAGAAACTAGAAAACAAAGAAATAATACTTTTTTCTTTTTTTTTTACGGCGCATCTACATCTTGGCCATTATCGCCGGGCTATCTATAGGTTGCCACCCTTTTATAATGCCAACAGCACGTGGTCGGTCACCCATTCAGGTACTGACCACGCCCGACGTTGCTTAACTTCGGTGATCTACGGGAACCGGTGTATTCAACGTGGCTATGGCCGTTGGCAAAAGAAATAATACTGTTTACATTGTTGAAATGAATGAGCTTCACAACAATATAACTACGTAACAGTGTAACAAACAACAATAGATGCCATATTGTCCAATCCCTGCAATTTTAGCTTTAGGAAACATACCATAATTTAAAATTACTTCTAGAAAAAGTAGAATATGAACATAAGTGGCAGGTTTGTGTAGATTTAAAAGTAATTGGCATACTAATAAGCCAGCAATCAGGCAACACTATAATACCATATTTTATGAATGGGATAGTAGAGCCCGATCCGATCACTAAACAAGAAAAACTTGGGAGTAGAGAGACAGACTCGTACCAGGAATGAAAAATGTAATTCACGAGTGTCTTGTGGACCCCAAAAATGTACTTTTACCACCTTTACATATAAAATTAGGCTTAATGGATCAATATGTGAAGGCTTTGAATAAGAATGGAAACAGCTACAAATATATCTACAACAAGTTCCCTGGAATATCTGATGCTAAACTTGTTGGGCCACAAATTAGAAAGTTGATTTATGATAACTTATTTGAAGAAACGATGACAAGTACTGAAAAACAGACATGGATTCTTTTTAAGAGTGTCATCCATACATTCTGGGAAATTAGAAAAATATTTTAGAAAGCTGGGCCTCAATATGAGTGTGAAAGTATCTTTCCTGCACTCTCATTTGGACTTTTTTCCAGAAAATTTCCGCTGAGTCAGTGACGAGCATGTTGAAAGATTTCACTAGAACATAAAGGACATGGAAAGACACAACCAGGGAAAGTGGAATATAAATATGTCAGCTTATTATTGCTAGTTTCTGAAAATAAATGTATCAAATTCTTTCCATATTAAGAACTCTAAAAAACGTTCATTTCAAGGCAGTATGTAAAAAACTTCACAAATGTTCAAATTTAAGTGACAATGTGAAACATTAGTTAATTTTGAAGAGAGTTGTGCTCAAATTTATGGATTTATTAACTTATATTTAATAATTTATTTTTATTTTTTTTTTTTTTTTAATAATAATATAACATCAATCCAATAGAACCTAGTATAAAAATGTATATTATACTATTTCCTGTATTGTGAAAAATTGGTACATGATGGGGAAAAACTTCATATTCTGATTCAGCGCACTCAAAATAAAAAAAAAAAGTAGTTAAATTTTGCAGACCAGTGTAATAAATGCAGATCTAATCAGACACAGTTCAGTCACCGGTCAGATTAAGAACCGTCCCCGGGAAAATCATCAATAAAAAAATAAATATTCCAACTCTTTAGCAAGAGTTATCTTGTGATCGAGGATAAAAGCTAATTCATTGCAAGGATTAGAATACCAAGATAATGCCCCGGAAAGAAAATACCCATGGCAGTCATCTCATTGTCCGTACCTGCTACTTGCCCATATAAGTCCAATAAAAAGGAAATTATTTTAATTTTGGAGGAATCACAAGGAAATAAAACTTAGTTGTTTTGGAAGAATAATAATTTTTCTTCACATTTTTTTCAATTATAAGAGGAATTTCACCCTTAACCCATTAGCGCTGTGCGTTACCATATGGTAATGCCAATATCTAAGCAACAATAGAAAAATTATATTATATAGATAATAAGTTCGAAAAATTAATTTATTTGTATTAAGAATTTTTGCAAGAAAAGAAACTCTGGCGCTAATGGGTTAATAACCAAGCAACCGTCAACTTCCTTGTTAGGTAATTAAAGGTGATTAAACGAACAAGTCTTTCTGAAAGTGTAGGAAACCTTCAGGGGACCGAATAAAAAGTTCTGTACCACCCAGGATCCCATTTAAAATGAACATAGTAACCTTACAAACTTTGGTTTCTCAAATGAAATTTCATACATCCCGATGGTCTGATTTGAATTTATTTAATATAAACGGTTTTTCAGTAATCACTATTTATTCATAAAAATCCATGATCGACAAAAAAATACGAAATTTGAATTTACTGTTTCTGTTGGGAATTGAACCATAATTTATATAAACTTTTAAACCTCGTTGCACATGAGGTCTACTATCACCTCTTGAAAGGTTCGATTCCTACTAGGGGTGGTGGCTTTTCTTTCAAAAAAAGGAACGGCATCAGCTCTATCCTGGCTATAAAAGGGTGGTAACCTATAGATAACCCATCCTAAACTTCTTTGTCAATAATAAATGGACGTTAAAATTTAAATAATAATAATATATGTAAACTTTTTTTTTAGAATGGGTTGGTGTCTGCCTTGCCTTATGCCTGCCTCTGGATTGCTTCGTTCCCTTCGTCTTACGTAGCAGATCTCCTCATTGAAAAAGGAATAACATCAGTAACAACTTCTAGAAAAATTTGCAACTCTATAGGTACAGAAGAAAAAAGTATTAATGATAGTATTTCATTATTCAAAGAATTCGTACATTTTCAAGAAGCAAAAATCTATCTTCTGGAAAGCAAGCACATGCACGAATCTTGTATTTAAAGTAATACTAAGCATGCCATGACTATCCACCTTTAGATATGTGAGGAGGAAAATTTTCCAAAATATTTTCAATAGACAAAAAGGCAATTTTTTAGTTATTTTTTTCTAGGGCCTATAAGAGGTGTCCATATTTTCTTATATTAGCCAATTTCTGGATTATTTAAAAAAAAAACTATTCTAGTTATTATTCTAACTTGTTATTTACATGAATAAAATTAAGTGTGATTATTTTTTACTTAACAATTGTCAGATTGTTTATGTAATAACTCATTAAAAGTCAATTTACCCGATTTCATAATAAAAGAGCACTCAGAAAATGAATCGCTCATTTTCTCTTAATATTTGATAAACAAGGTTGTAGCAAAGACCAGAAGATGGCACCGCCAGCTGAGGGGGCTGCAGCCCGAAATTTTGATTTAGTCGGTAAAAATATGCCATAAAAACTTAAAAATAAATTAAATAAGATCACTTAGTTCAGTAAAAATAATTTTTTGGGGGGCGTAAAAGCGTTTTAGTTGGCTAACTATTCCAAGTTCTTGATTGTTAGTATTTCATACCCCCCCCCCCCATGCTCCCCGGACCCCCCCCCCTGAAATTATTTCCTATATATGCCCCTAGGCGTACACTCTTAAAAATAAGGGAATTCCCCTCATGTAGACAACACTACATTGGGATTTTTAACAATCCTAATAATTCTGCTCTCTGTCAGGAATAATGGATAACCAGAAAACAACAAATGTGTGGAAACGTTTTGTTGAAGTCCATCAAGGCCACAAAATTATAGGTAAATGCTAAGTGCTGTCATCAGTTTCACAAAATCTCTATTTGATGAGCGATGACAATGTCACCTTTTCAAATTCTGCTTCTTTTTCTGAACTTGTATTAAAGGAACACACAGACCCAAATTCTTAATTTCACTTTAATATGATAAAATCTTAGTGTTACACAGTTAGAGTGCTTGTAAAATTGCGATCAAAATCATATATTATATTTGATTGTTCCACAAATTCTTGAATGTATACACTTTGATCATTTGTTCTGATTTTCAACAGCAATTTTTAGTAATTCAGCTTTTTCATAAAATTTATCAATGTCATTAATATAAAAATTCCATTTTATTTTTATGTAGAGAAATATGCAGTTATTTTAGAACAAATTTTGTTTTCATTTCGAATATATTCATACCAGGAGCGTATGGAGGCTGTGAGCACCGGAGGATTTGGGAAGACATTTCTCGTTTTATAGGCTTTTTTGTACACAAAATTAACACAACAAAACAACATTTTTTTTGGGGGGGGCTGCATTTATACATCAATTTAGTAAATAATATACAGGGACCGAAATAGTTGCTTTTTTTATCTAAAAAGTTAAAATTTAACTGTTAAAAAACTTTTAATTTTATAAGTTAAAAAATAACAGCTAGTAAAAAACTTTTATTTAAATTTTTGAGGAGTAAAAGTTATTTAGGAACTTCTACAATTAGGTACATGAAAATAAAAGTTAATGTAATACTTTTATTTATTTCAATGTGAAATAAAAGTTTTAAATATTTTAATCAAGAATTTTAGTGTTTCGTTGGTTTACAATACCTGCAATACTGACGAGAAAGAAAATACACACTTCCATAGCTATATTAACTAGCACTTATCCTACACCTCCAGCCCAACCACTCAAGTAATTGTTAAAAGAGCATTTTCAACCCTAAAGTATATATTAAATGATTATTGATATAATCTAAATTCCACAAACTTACAGGATAAATTATTATTTTTTTTTTCTTTTTTTTTACGGCGCATCGACATAAATCTTGGCCATTAGCGCCAACGTCCAGGGTGCAGCCAGGGATTTTCTCAGCGAGCCCTGAGATGAGAAAATTTCTGGCGCCGGTGGGGATCGAACCCACCATCTCCCGCTTATGAATCTAGCGCGCTAGCCACTAGACCACGGGAGACCCCGATAAATTATTATTGAAATTTAATTAATTCTTCAAAATAAGTGAAATTTTCTTTGTTTAAAAATTTATTTTTGTTGTTACTGAAATATATTTGTTGATACAAAACAAAAAATAAACATTAGTAGCTCTAATTTATTCCTTTAAACTGTTTCCTATTAATTATTTTAATAACTATTACATTAAAACTTTGATTTTTTTAAGTTGAAAAATAACAGTTAAAAGTTTTTTACAAAAGTTTAAATTGAAAAAGATATTTTCGAACTTTTACTTTTTCAAAATGAAAATGAAGGTAAAAGTTTAAAAAATACTTTTTAAAATAAAAGTTAACAATTATTTTCGACCCTTGATAGAATATTTGGTCCAATATGGTATTCGTTGAATTAGAAGTTAATTAAGAAATTCTCTTCCTTTAATCTGTTGGAGCAGTGAATTAGATATTAATTTCCTGTTTTTTTGTTCCAGGCCATTGGGGTGCAGGAATTTGCCTCGTGATACTTGGCTATTCATCAAGTGAGACCGTTGCTATTGCAATGTTTACTATCGGTGTTACGCTGATAGGTTTTACTTTCATCGGCTATAACATCAACCATCTAGATATTGTACCCAACTTTGCTGGATTCTTGATGGGCCTTACCAATGGATTTGCTAACATCACGTCATTATCAGGACCTCTCTTTGTCGGATTAGTCGTTCAGGATCCTGTAAGTACCTTATCTACTAGAAGATTTTTGAAAGAAACAATTATAGTAGACTCTCCCTTATCCATCGCTCTCTCTAATCCGGCCGTCTCCGGGAGGAATGACGGATTTCGGAACTCACAGGAGCTAGACCGGCTCGAGGGTTCCTAGAAAACCTTCCCTTCCTAGCTAGCCAAACATTAGTGTTGTATTATTTCATTGAATGGAAGTCAAAGAAGGCATGTATGTTTAGTTTTAGAGGCAGGAACTCATGTTTCTACTTAGAAAATAAATGTTTCTATTATGGCACCTGCGGCTGGAACACCTCATTTTAGCCATTCATCGAGAATGAAGTGCAAGTTTTAAAAGTAATTTTAATAGTCTGTGCCATTTTAAATATGCATTATTAAAAATGGTACATATTATTAAATAATAAGGCTTTTCAAATATACAAGTTCTCTAATCCAGCGTTTTCTCTAATCCGACTCTACCCCGGTCCAACAATGCCGGATCAGGGAGAGTCTACTGTACTTCTTTTCATACCTTAAATGACACTAAGAAAGTTGGAAGATATTTGTCAAAGAATTTACCAGTAAGTAACACATTTCATCTATAAATTTCATGAAATCAAAAAGTATTTCTTCCTTTTTGACAGCCCATTATGCCTAGCAAGGAATAACATCTTCATGAAAGACAGTCTTTGTCCAATTAAGATTGTCTGTTTTGTATTGGATTGTAAAATAAGTTTTAAGTGAAGGGATGGTTGGGATTTGGCTAGGAGAAAAAAAAATGTGTATCTCTGACATTTTTTTCTCCTAGGGGGATCACATCCCTGCCAAACTCCAATAATCAAAATTACTGATTTGCTCACACCAGTCATAATTTCTGTTGTATTGTAAAGAAACACGGTATACGTCTGGTAATCTAATAAGAAGGAAGTGCTGTACAAAATTAACTAAATCGGTCAATCGGAAGGCGGTTTACTAAAAAATAGCAGAATTATTCATGTTTTTATTTTATTTATATAGGTTATTGTAGGAAAATTATTCAGGAATGCACTCTACACTACCCAAATTCTGAGGAAAGTTCTTAGTTATGCAGCTCCTGCATGACGGATTATTACTTCATGAGAATTTGGATTTATTTATTTATTTTTTTCCTCTTTTATTTAGAGTAGTGCTGATCAATGGAGGACTGTATTTTTTGTGTCTGCTGGTATCTTTTTTATTGGCAACTTAGCATTCATAATAATGGGAACTTCAGAAGTACAGGACTTTAATGAAATTCCAGGAGGTAAATATGAATTATTTAAATCATTATTTCTTCTGACTCAGAGTTGGGCATAATCATAACTACGATTACGGTTATAGTCACAGGCTTTGGAGGTGGGATTACAATTATGATTATGATCATAGACCCTGATTACGGTTATAGTCACAGGCTTTCGAGGTGGGATTACAATTATGATTATAATCATAGATCCTGATAATTACAATTTGGATTATAAATGTAATTACAACAGTGATTACGATTGCACTTCTTTGGTTATAATTACACTAGTAATCACAACATTTTATCTGTAATTACGACTTTAATCACAGGTGTTTCTGTGATTAAGCCTGTAATTACAACTACTTTTTTTCCGTGATTACAACCGTAATCACAAATTTTAAATATTGTAATTACAACTGTAATCATCTTTCTGAATTTTCGAGCACAATCACACCTTTTTCTGTGATTACTAATGGAAAGTCTCAAAGACAACACACATCTGAGCAGAAGAATTGGAAAACTATTCGAATCAAGACAATGAGAGTACTATGGTAATTACCGATAAGAATCTGGTGATAGGATCCTAATTTATAGAAATAAAAGACGTTGGGATTGCAGTGGGAATTGCAGAAAGAGTTGGGATTACATTCATAATCACAGAAGGTTTTAGATTACAGCTGTAATGACAGGGAAAATAGTTGTAATTACAGGCATAATCACAGAAACAGTTGGAATTACAGTCATAAATACATATAAACAGGGCCGCAACATCTCAGAGCCGGGCCCAGGACCAGATTCTAGTACTTTGCTATAGGACTTCGGACATTTTAAAATTATTTTGATCTTGAGTTTTGAGCGAAATGAGAATAAAAGCTGACAATCGATCCAGCAAAGGTCACTTTCGGAACTTGTAGTTTTATTACGACTCATAATGAAATATACTATTCTGGGACTGCACTTGTTTTGTTGTTTATGTACATTAAAAACAATATAGATCCAATTCGAAAAAATATAGGCTACGCCCGTCTACATTTCTAAACCCCATTCTTTTTACAAGCTCATAACCTATTAATTTTTTTCCAATTAAGGAGGCCCGGCCCGGGACAACTGTACCCGGCAGTCCTCCCCATGTGGCGGCCCTGCATATAAATGTTGTGATTACAAGTTTAATTACATAAAAATGATGTGGTTATGTGGGTAGCTATAACCAAAGATGTAATTAGAAGCGTAATCGTAATCACTGTTGAAAATACGATTATAATCGTAATCACATCTCCAGGGTTTGTGTTTATAATCGTAATCGAAATCACATCTCCAGGGTCTGAGTTTATAAACGTAATCGTAATCACATCTTGAATGCCTTTGATTATAATCGTACTTATGATTATGATTTTGCCAAACTCTGTTCTATAAATAATATTATCACTATTATTAACTATTTATTATAATTTTAATTATTTATATAATAATAATTATTATGTATTTAGTGATAACAATGCCTTTGGTCGTGGGTTCAATTCCCTCTACGGATGGTAGCTTTTCTTTCAGTCATCATTCATAGCCTGGCTAGAATAGAATGAAAATCTATTGACTGTCCGTCCTAAAAACCTCCATTATTATAAACAATAATAAATCATATAATTATGTCAATATATTTGTTTTTAATCTATTTTATACATTAATTTTTTTTAAATTTATTTAACATATTGGCCATTCTCTACTTTCTCGATGACACCTAAGATGCACCAATATGTAGACAATGTAACATAAGACAATGGTAACTGTAAGACATACAGACTGTCGAAGAAGAGAAAAATTATGCATACTCACTGACCTTACAGTACTCTTGACCGATGGTAGACATTATTTGAATTAGATACTTAAATACTTACAAACTACAAAATTCAACTAAAGCATGAAAATGTTAACTCTTTCATTTTTGTAATTTTCTTTTATTATTTTCATTTATTTTTCCTATTTTTGCTATTTAAATTTATTTGCTACTTTTTGACAAATTATATTTATTTTCTTTATGCTATTATAATTTATTTATTAATATTACCATTAAACCATTAATGTTACCATATAGACTAAATAATTTGCTAATCACCTCCATTGCGATCCAGCAATAATTATATAAATAATTTTTTGAACAGAATTTTCAAGGTAGAAATTTAAAGTCCCCTTAGCTAATTTGCCATATATTTTATCTTTCTTTTTCATTGGCCTGATATAAAATCATCATGGCTCTTATTGATTGATAACAAGGAAAATTATAAGGGCTTTACAATAGTTACTAGAGTGAGTTCTTTAAAATTTGACTGCCATCAAAACTAGGAATTCAGAGAAATTATTTCCAAGGAACGTTTAATTCTATTGAAGATATGAGTTTGCGCCCAATTGTTAGGTCACCTATACTAAGGCATTGATGCTTTCACTTACGTGTAAATGGGACTTATAATAAGTGTTGCTCTCGAGTGGCACATCAGGAGCCTGAGGTTGGAGTGTGTTAGACAAAAAGAGCGACACTCCTGGAAAGCGCATCAGGAGCATGATTTTGGAGCGTACGGTTTGAAGAGGTGTGAGGAGTTTTTGCATTGGTGCAAACTCCAAGCTCCTCTCCAACACTCCCGGACCACATTAACATGAATTGAAGAAAAAAATAATACTATTGCTTGTATGGAATAGGTGAAAAGGAAAAGTGATATCCATGAAAAATATCGGTTAAGCAGTGGAATAAAAATAGAGAACGGTTTGGACGTATGCCTCTTTTGAGGGAACTCACAGAAAATAATCTGTAAGATTATAGAAATTACTTAAGAATGGGCAACAATACATTTCAGGTTATTTTAAATTTAGTTCGCCTTTTTATCACAAAAAAAAAATACAATTATGAGAATTGGCTTAAGTGCGGAAGAACGTTTTGCTTAATTTGATTGTTTCAATTCCTTCTGGGGTATTCCTTAAATTCCTTGTATTTTTTAAAGAAGAAATTTGTTGCTTGCTTTCGGGCATACATATTGCTTGCAGAATTCCAACAATGGTTCATGGTCAAAATTTTGAAGATTTTTTTTTTTATTTGTTATTATTCAGTTTTTATTTTCCTCAGGCAGGGAAAACTCCTATATAATTGTATAAAACTTCAAGGTTGTCTCGATTTCTACTATTATTATTAGTGTATTTAACGGTATAATGGGTTGCACACAGAATTATCTCTGACAGTGTCGGAGAAACACTGAAAGATCTGGAGTGTGTGAACGTGGCGGAACAGTTTGGAACCTACACTCCTTTAACGTTCCCCTTTCCCGCACTCCACCTCAGCGACCAGTATTCACACTCACAGGATTGGAGCACAAGTCTAGAGCAAACGTTCCAAAAATGTCTAAAAACCTGTGAGTGTAAACAGGGCTATTCTCCCTCCTCGTTTAATGAAATATGAAGGGTCCTTAAACTGAATAAATGATTGATCTGTTAGAATTAGCTCTTTTAGCCTCCATTATTACTATAATAATATATTAAACCTATCTCACCACCTTTACGTTTGATCTTTCAGAATACCAAGTCCAGACTTCCAGAAGAGTCAGCAGAAGAGTTAGTATTTCTTCGATGGTAATCCTACCTGCATGAAATATCCTATTGAAGATTATATTTTGTACATATATATTTTTATATATTTTAATTTTACATATTGTGTTTTATTATTTAAAAATCCTTTGTACAGAAAATCATTATAAGATCTGTAATAAAAAGTACATATTAATAAATGTTTATATTTATACCTTTAATATCTGATGCAAAATAATTAAACAAAAACCTTTTGCATACAACAAAAAATAAATCATCTCATTGAAGAATAATCAATTCTTCAATTTAATTTAATTTGAATTCTTCAAATATTTTATTTTTTGAGCATTGACGGCTACAATGAAGTTACAGATATCGCTTTAAAAATGGTTTCATTCGTTTTCTATGTTAAGAAACCAATATGAAGTCGAAAACGTAAGCGTTACGATTTTTTTTCACGCAAATTTCGCCCCAAAAACCATCTTCCAGTGAAAGGATTCTGCTGGTTAGCGAACTTGACCTTTCAAATTAGACGAATGATTTTTGTACCAAATTTCATCAAAATCGGGCCATTTGTCTGGCAACTAGAGAGCGAAGAGACAAATATATATAAAACAATTTGAACCACCGTTATATTATTGATCTATGTGATCTGAAACATGAAATTTTTGTGTCGGCACTTCCGGATTGTGTCGTGAGGTCAACCTCATAAGCATGCTTCCTTCCTATGGAAGGAGGGAGGAACCGCGCTAAAAAAAAAAAAAAAAAAAAAAAAAAAAAAAAAAAAAAAAAAGCCTTATTTTCAGCATACTCACAACTTACCTGAAGATATAAAAAAAAATCTTGTGAAGGAATTATTGATAGCTCCTCGAACCAAACCTGAAGCCTCTTACACACTGGACTAATGAAGATGCTTCCACATGGAATCAGTGCTCTGCCTGGAGGCTGCTTGCTACACTAGAAGCATGGATTCAGAACCTGACCCTACAACACTACATCGAGTGGAGGGGAGAATTGACTTCCCTTCACCTCCAGTCAATGCTTACTTCTCGGCGAGGTCGGTTCGTGTTCCGATTCCATCCGGCGATCTAGATTCTGGATTACTCTCTCCAGGACTCCAGCTGCAGGAATATCTCTCCAGGAATCCTGTAAATAGTGAGTACGGCAAGTTTATCATCAGCATTTTAGACATAGTCTTCCTGTCCTGTGAAAAACTAACATTTCCTAGTCACACGATATAAACAACTCACACTTGGCTGTATTTATAAACCCGAAGAGAAGGTTATATCATGGACCTATATAAGAGTGGGGGCTGCAGCCCCCCCCCCCCGAAATTTTGTTTTGTTGATAAAAGTTCATGTAGAAAAAGCCTTTAACAACGAAAAATGTCTTCTACATTTACCCTGGTCTACTAGGTGTCCAGAGGAACTTAAAACTCACCATTTTGCACTAAAATACTTAAAATTTTCCCTACAACCCAAATTACTAGGTGCTCTCAGCCCCCCCCCCCAAATTATTTTCGATATACGTTAGTGGGTTATATTAACAAATTATGTGCATTAGGAATTCATAGATATGTCTAAAAAGCATAATGTTTCAGCAGGAATCGTAGAAGATAAAGCATTTGACATGAACCAAGCAAATGCTTCCAGTATTTAGATTAGTAAAATGTGCCAAACACTTCTCCCACATGCATCAACGTCCATTTCATAGTCTCGTTACGACCTTTGTTATCTCACAAACATTCACAGCACTCGCCTAATCTTTACAGACATCTTGGAAAATATAAATACACTACAAAACAATAACAATAACAGTTGTGCCGCGTGTGTGTATATAGGGGGGGGGCTGAGTAAAAAAGTACCAAAAAAACCTTAATAATAAATTAAATAAGATCGCCTAGTTCAGAAAAAATAGTTTTTATTCGGTGTAATAGCGTTTTAATTGGCTAA
This sequence comes from Gonocerus acuteangulatus, assembly GCA_946811695.1. Lineage (NCBI taxonomy): Eukaryota > Metazoa > Arthropoda > Insecta > Hemiptera > Coreidae > Gonocerus > Gonocerus acuteangulatus. Next base: position 52,065,627 of record OX328131.1, read on the forward strand.
CTATTCCAAGTTCTAGATTGTTAGTATTCCATACGCCCCAAATGTTCTCAGCCCCCCCCCCCATATTATTTTCTATATACGCCCATGCTGTGCCTACCTGGAGACTACCTGATAACTTTCTAAGAACAACTTGCTTAGACATTGCTAACGGAGTTTGCAAAAAGGCTATAACCATAATACCTTTCTCTGACATTCAGCAGACTCGTTAAAGTTCAACAAGTTAGAAAAAAAAAGTCTGACTCGCAGTAACTGCGTCATCTTCGCGTTTCCTTTCTTATTCCTTGTGACATTTGTAAAGGTGTAGAAACAGTTATTGGTTCTCTCGATCTTTCGGGGAAAATATAAAAATAAAATAACAAAGAGAAGGAAGATGATAAGGTGCCACAACAGGAAACTGACAGTATTTCCTAAGCGGAAATTACTCCTTCCGACTTCACAAAGTTCGCTATAGGAATCCAATGCAAAAATGTTTCTTATTCTCTTACCTTCTTTTACTAAAATATTCATTTTATTGTTGAATTGAATTAAAATAAAAAAACAACCAATTATAAACTGAAGTAAACAGAGACAAAAATATTCAACCCTTAACTAAAGGATGGAAGGGTATTATGGTCCTTTCCAGGTAGAGAAAGGATTATTGGCCCCTGCCACAGGCTAAGCTAGTCCTTTAAGGGGGTAAGCGAGGATATATAAGTAAAAACAAAACTATAAATACTTATTTTATTGGGCAGTGCATTTAAAAAAACACAACCATTTAAAAAGCCAGATAAAAAGAAGAAAAAACGTTCATAAAAACATCAGTATAGTCGTAGAAAATATGCACAAAGCGTCTACGAATTCGTATCCTGTTTTACAGAAAAATACATTTTCCTAATATAAGCAGTTACAAAAATAACAAGCAATAAAAAACTAAGGGAAACAGGGGTCTACCCGTGGTCTAGTGGCTAGCGCCTTAGATTCATAAGCGGGAGATGGTGGGTTCAACGCTTGAGATTTTGTTTGTAAAAAATTTAGTAAGCTTTCGATTGCTCGCCGTACACTTACTACGATTTCCCGTCCGTTTTCGAGATATTTAAAAAATGCACGAATAACCCAAAACGTTTTATGTCTGTTAATAAACTATTTTTTTCGAATACTTCCTTTAATCCAAATGTAATGAAATTTATGTATCTTATTTTGGACGAATTTTAAACATGTAGAACATATTTCAACTGAATTCAATGATTATAAGTATCTCTTAGAAAATAGTTTATAAAAAAATATTTGTATCCACTTTTCTCCACTTGTATCCACGATTACAGATATCACCATGAAAATTATTTCATTCACTTTCCCACGTTATAGAACCTATAAAAACAAAGGCCCTAAAGCAAACTAAAAGCCTTTTTACCGGCTTACCGATTTGTATTGCGCAATTTTCTCTCATGCCTATCGGTACAAATTAGACAAAGTAATTTTGCACCCAATTTGATCAAAATCAGCCAATTTTTCGCTTTTGAGACAGCGAACAGAATTTTAAATCATAATTACCGTGAACTAATAACTTCCTTCGAGTTACCGTGTATAATTAAGAATGTATAAAACTTAAGGTTTCGACTAAATAAAGGTAGAAACTAAAGATAACATTAAATGATAATAATAATAATAATAATATATATATATATATATATATATATATATATATATATATATATATATATATATATATATATATATATATGGGGGCGAGGTTAGCTCAGTGGTAGAGCACTCGACTAATGAACTGGAGGACCAGGTTCAAAACCCGAGCGCGCACTAAAGATTTTTTCTTCTAGTGCTGCCGTTCGAGGGTTGGATTTGGGGTCCCAGATCGTCCCTAGGCTCACCCAGCCTTTAATTAATTTAATTAATAATGGGTACCTTGGGTGCTAATGACTCTAGCAGTCGAAGCGGCCAAGGGGAAAATCAGGCGGCTGGAGCATAGTGTTGACCACACTATCTCCCTAGTGTGCCGTACGGTCAAGAATCAGATACCTCTACAGTATCTGCACCTCTGGGCCCTTGTGGCCTGTTACGGGACTGATTTTTTTTCTGATATATATATATATATATAAAATTATTATTATTAATAATTAAATTCTGAAATAGATTTTTCGATTTGGGTTGCCCAATTAAACTTTTAGGGTTGGAGGGTGCTAGGTCGAGTGTTATGAGTCTATTATAGGACAATTTAGGTAATCTGGTATCGTCCGTATAAGTAATAGCTTTTGAAGCCAAAGTAGGGCTGACTTGATCACCTGGCAGCTCACGTAATCCATTCCTGTTTAGTCGTGTTAGGTAGTTTGGGGGTTCTTATCAGCTGTAGCTGATTCTGCACAGATTTCTGCCGCCTCAATGCGGCTGCTTAGATTGATAATTATGTCCTTCAGTTGATACAGGAAACCTTTGAACAGTTGGGGAATTGGCCAATATTTTCCACAATTGATCTTTCTGGTGGTTATCACCAAATACCGATAGCATCCCAGAATCAGACAATAACTGTCTTCACGACTGTAAACGGCCATTATGAGTATAAGAAAGTGGCTTTTGGCCTCGCGGCCTTTCCAACAGGTCATGGGCCAACTGAAGGGCGCAGGAAGTATTGTTTATCTCGATGATGTGGTGGTTTATCGCTGAGGGAACACATGCGCCGTTTAGAGTTGTTTGAGATATTCACAGAGAGGCGCAAATCTAAATGTGAACCTAAGCTAATCAAGCGCTCATTTGCCTCTTCGGAGATGACCTATCTGGGACACATAGTTACGGCTGAGGGGGTAAAACCTGATCCTAGTAAATTAGAAGCAATTAAGTATTTTCCGACACCCGTGATCGGTGAAATGTGAAGGAATTGTGGAGTTTTCTAGGGTGAAGCTAATATCGCAAATTTATAAACGGCTTCCTGGACCTTTCAAGACCACTGACTGAGTTTACTGGTTCACGAGTACGATTCCAGTGGGACGATAGACAATTCTAAGTTCTAACATTTATATTATCCGGCAGGAGGAGCTCTGGGTGCCATCCTGGCCCAGTACAGAGTTGGCGGTGAGAGACCTTTGTGGTACGCTAGTTGGCAGTTGAAGGGTCCAGAGCTCAACTACTCGGCGACAGAACGAGAACTGTTAGCGGTGGTGTGGGCGACGAAGCTCTTCCGTTGTTATTTGCTCGGGCGAAGGTTCATACTATTTACCGACCACTCTACCTTAAGATGGATGCTGAGCCCTCGAGAGCCGTCTTCTCGCCTGACCAGGTGGGCCCTTCGGCTAGAGGAGTTTGACTATGAAGTCGAACATCGCCCGGGAAAGAAACATTGGAATGCTGATGCCTCAAGCTGTTCAATAGCTGTAGGGAAGGAAAATAGGCGGGAAATGACCCGAAGTACATTGAGGTATGCTCAAAAGAAGGACGAGTGGTGCCAAAGAAAAATGAAAACAGGGACCGATCATGTACGAGCAGGTGCCGATTGGGAGCATTATTGGGTCGATGGCGCGACCGAAGAGTCGGAATGGAGGGCTTATGGTGCCTGAGGTTCATTGAATAAGGGGTGTAGGAGTCCACATTAGGAGGGTTGTATGATTCCAGTTTTGGAGGGATATAGGTGTCCAGGTGAGGAGAGATAGTTTATCTCAACATATAAAACTTTATAGAATAACATCAATAATTCGACCGCCAAAAAAAAAAGAGGATAATCGGGAGCCATTCAACCCTAATGCAATGAGGGGGGCATGGATCGATATGGGTCTTTGATGTAAGATAAACACTCACGCAAACAGCTGTAAGAGCGTTTCTAACTCTGTCTCTCTAGAATTCGACCTGGGTTCGTGTTGCACGTTGATGGTATGTGAGCAGCATGGGCTAGTCGAGCAGACACTTCATAGTGCTTATTAAGGATTACCTGGCTGCGTGTTGCACTCCCTATGTGTAATATGCTCTAAGCTGTTTTATGTTGCACTGGAATAATTTTGAGAAGACTTGTCAGCTATTTGGCACTGTTCCTCCCGCCCTCCTAGGGAGAAAAACCGCTTATGAGTTTGACCTCATAACGCAATCCGAATGTGTCGACTAGAATGTTTTAAGTTTCAGATCACGAAATAAACGTCTGGCCAAATTTATATATATATATATATATATATATATATATATATATATATATATTACATATAAAAGATTATTGTACCAAATTTCTTCAAAATTGGACTATTTTTGATCCCAGGATATATATATATATATATATATATATATATATATATATATATATATATATATATATATATATTAGGCGCGCCCTGTGGATGGACTCCTTGAAGAGTCTACTTATCAGCAGAAAGCCTGATGAGGCGCAAGGATAGAATGATACAGGCCAATTCCGCCGACTCGGCGACTGACTCAGGCGAAGCCGGTGAGTGTGTCGCTTGCATTATGTGGTTCTGTCACGTTTAACAATCCTAGCACCCTGTGTGCTTGATCCCCGATGGCTATACGTCTAAAATCCACTATATATTTGTCAAATACCACTCACTCACTGACCTATCATCGCCCAGCCCAAACCACTCGACAGATAAAATTTGAAATTTTGCATGGACACTCCCTATAGAACGTAGACACTCGCTAAGAAAGTTTTTTTTTATATTCAAATTATTAAGTATTTTTAGAGGGGGTTAAAGTTTTAGTTGAAAGGTTGACACGCCTTAAATCCAACTAAAAAAAAAGTTATAGTTGGTTAGAGCATGCACGCTTAGCAGCATGCGTTGCTAGGACTATAACATGTCAGCTGTTACCGTACTGTATCTATTTCATAGCATTATTTTTAATTGGGGTTAATTTCAAGTATGATGGCAGACCTTGAATTTCTAGAAATAAACTGTGATTTTGTCCCTCATAGAGGTT